>JAJPUD010000046.1:260364-453302 GCA_023553655.1 Myrmecobius fasciatus | reverse complement strand
ATATGTTAAATTATATGACAAATCCAATATAAGTATACATATCTATAGTTATCTTACTGCACAAGAAACATCAGATCTAGAAAGAGAGAAAAAAAAACCAACCTACGAAGGAAAACAAAATGCATGGAAATATTCACAGAAAGCGTTAAAATGCTATGTTGTGGTTCACACTCAGTTCCCTCAGGCTTCTCTCTGGATGTATATGACTATCTTCATCGCTGAACAATAGGAACTGGTTTGAATCACATCATTGCTGAAGAGAACCATTAGACTTGATCATCGTATAGTCTTGTTGCTGTGTATAATGTTCTCCTGGTTCTGCTGATTTCACTCAGCATCAGTTCATGTATATATTCTTTCCTTAATATTTCTCACCCACTGACATAAATCTAGTCTAGACTCTTACTATCTCATTCCTGATATGATGGGAGCAACATTCCAACTCTTTTCCTCATGAAAGTTAGGTTAGTTTTTCCATGACAGATGATTTTGAAATGTTTACTGAGCTTGATTGGCCCAAGGATAAAGCTAAAGCTGCAAGCCTCCCTTACAACAGCTTCCTGAAAGCCTTTGTTCATTCTGACCTACCTTCTTGGTTATCTAACAGCAGAAAAGGTCCATCTTTGTGAAGTTGGTGCCCTTGATATATAACGTTTATGTTTTCCATTAGTTATGAGTCGTCATACTGATAACCAGATTTGTTTCCATATGGAAATAAGATTCTTCTTCTTGAGCTAAATGCTAGAATACTTTTTAATATCTTGTGCTATGACTAATTAAACTTCCTTTTGTTAAATGACTTGAGTCATTTTTCATCTTAATGCTGATGATGACACAAGGAGGTACCAGCCCATCTCAGGTCAAGCTTGTCTTTTGACCTGGAGAATCACTGAAGCAACTTCTTAGGGGTCCAACAGCCTCTGATCTCTTGCCAGCCCTGCCAGTCAACCTAGATTACTTTTCTGAAACAGTGATTTCATCAACTTGCTCAGCTTTTAAAAATCTTAATTGTCTCCTCTCCTTAGACAGAAAAGTTCAAACTCTTCAGTCTTCTGAGTGAGGCTTTTTGCAATCTGACCCTTAACTACTGGTCCACTTAATTTTCCATTAACCATCCCCCTTTCTCATCATGAACCATGTTTACATTCCATGTAGATCAGTTCTTTTTGTATTACAGACTTTTTTGGTAGTTGTCTGAAACCTGTGGACCCCTTCCAAACTGAAGGAAATGTTACAGGTTAATAAAAACAAAAGTATACATTTTGTTTGATCCAAGTTCACAAAACCTTGCCTTCTGAAATCTATATACAGGACCCTTGAGGAATGTTTATAGAACGAATGGACGGACCCTTGATCCAAACCAATAGCCTCACTTTCAAATGTAGCACATTTACTTCTATCTTTGCATAACTGAATCTATTAAGAATTCTGGAATTTTCTCCTCCTCAAAACATTTTTGATATAAAATTATCTGAATGTATCATACATTTTTCTGCCTCATTACACAATGAAAAGATATTATACATTTTACAAAATCTTTTATAGCACCTAGAAGAATGGCAGTTGATCCTCAATAGAAAAAGAGCATATTAAATATAAACTGATATTCAAGATAACACATACTAAGGTATAATTAGATAAAGATCAATGCTGTTCAGCCCATTATTTACAGAAGAATAAAATAATCAGAAAATTCATTCATTTTTCTTCTGTTTACACTTCAATTATGAAGAGGAATATATAAACACTTCTGCCTCAACTAATTGCTATTAGTAAAACTGGATTCCATAACATCTGAATTTTGTATTAGGAAGTAAAGCCCAGTCAAAACTCTTAAGTTAAAACCTCTGATTCCAGTATATTTCTTTACTGAAATAATTCTTGTTAATATATTGCTAAAAGCCAACTAAGTAAACTATTTTGTCCTATCTTTGCAAGTAAGAATTAATGTAAAAAAGATAGAAGATAGGTAAGACAGCAATATAAACAAGGTTTAACTTACAAATGATTTAAGTGTTCAAAAATTCATTTATTAGTTGTTTAGAAGTCAGAATGCATTTTCCTATATAAACAACTTTTCAAAAATTTCTCCAAATTAAAATTTTTTGGATTCATTGATTAATTAGCAAGAAAAATCTTCTCATAAGTCTGGCAGGATATATGGTCATCAGTTTTTATGAACTGTAAATACTCTGTTTCTTCCAATCTCTAGGTATTTCTGCTATTTCATTCAATTTCTAATAAATAAAAGTTGGTTAATTTTTATTATATATTTTGCATTAGATCCCACTATAGACATTTTCAAGAATTTCTAAATTTCAAATGAGACATTTAAAAATTTTCTATTTAAATATCCAGTTAACAAATTATATCATAGATAAAAAAGAAATAGAACTACTTAAATCCTAAATGTGATGGGTTGCTATGTGAGTATAAATAAGCTAGTCAGCTATGCCTATTCACCAAGCAAATATATTACATCTTAAATTTTACCTTCCAAAGTGAAGAACAATATATCTTATCAGGTCTCCCTGCTTCTCCATTTTGTTGTCAGTAACCATAGGCATCAATTTGTCATAATACTTAGCAAGATAAAAGTGTCCATCTTCCCATTCTGGCAAGAATAAGGTTACATCCTGAAAATAATTTGGAAAACTTGCCTTAGAAAATATTTAAAATATGTCATAGGAAATTCAAGTGAAAAATCTTCCTAAAAGAAATCTAAAACTTTTTGGCTTCTCCAAAATTTTTCATAACAACCTTTCATGGTAGCTTATTTAAAAAAAAAACCTTAGTCAAGCAACTAACAAAATGGAAGACTGGGCCTTTACTCCAGTCCTCACAAACTCTCCAAAATAATAAACTGTGCACAGGCTTTCTTGGCAGGTCCAACAAGTTAAGACCTTGATGAATTAGAGAAGCCTAATACCTAACGAGCTCACTTCAGTATTGGGCAAGGAGATTGGCACAACATGTTCTATCAGCTTGTTCTCTGGGATCCATTCAGCAATTTGTTCGTTGCTAAGGCAAACTCCATCCCTGTCCTCCTGGCAAATGAAACCAACGAGCAGCAGGTCTCAACTGAGCCCACTCCCTTGCCATTGCTCTAGAAGAAGGAAGTAGAAAGAAGAGAAGCACTGTGCTTCAGGTAGCAGTGTGCTGCAGCGGTCTTGGGCCAGAAAAGTGAGGGACAGAGAGAGACAGGAGGCCAGGGGCTCCCAAGTGTGTGGGGGAAAGGGAACGACACCCAAAGAGGCAGAAGATCCCATGGATTCCTTAGAGCACATGGACTCATGCCATAATAATCCCAAATGGTTTAAGAGAGTAACAAGAATCTTTGAAAGAGAGGTTATGGGTTATGAATGGTAGAAATTATGGCCTATATAGCAGAAATTACTAGTAGAGGAAAAAAACCCGAATCCAAGCTAGCAAAGTAATTGCTTTGGAATACAAAAATACGAAGTCACAGACAATCTGGAGGAAAAGAAGCAAAAAGCAATTAACATTAAGAGAATACATGATCTCTACACAAAAGTAAAATACTGATCTTGAAAATAACGAGTTGAAACAATTTCAGTATTATAGGTCACTCAGAAGAACATGACAAGTCGAAAAACATAACCATCATAATGCAAGAATTATCCGGAATTTCTTAATACAGAAAATAAAATAGCAAGCAAAAAAAATCCTGAGATCACGTCCAGAAAAATAAATTAGATTTTTAGTCCCTCAGGGAATTTATGCTACCATTACATTTCTATACCATTTAGTACATTGTTAAATGTTCAATGAAAATGGCTGGCAGCTAGGCAGCTTAGTGAATAGGTAGACCTGGAGTCAGGAAGAATTTGAATTCAAATGCAGCTTTGGATAGTTAACGGTGTGAACTATTTAATCTCTGCTTGTGTAAGTTTCTTCAAATGGAAAATGGAGATACTAATAAATAGCACCTACTTTTCAAGGTCGTTGTGAGGATCAAATGAGAAACGATTTGCAAAATGCTGGCACATAGTAGGCACTTAGTAAATGCTTTTTAATTTCTCCTCATGTTGTACATAAACTATTTTAAGCAACTCAATAGAGCTCTTTGAATAAGAATCTCAATAATCACCTATGCATAATTTAATAATCTGCCCACAGCATTGATAATTATCTCAGAATTAAAGGTCTGTAGAAGTTTCTTCATCTCTAGAGACATTAAAAAAAATCTCTTGACACTTACCATGTATGTTAATAAATTGAGCCGAAGTCTTATTCTTATGCTTTAATTTAAAAGATTTAATTTTCAGTGTTGTGAGTTCTAACAGCTCTTCCTAAATTAGAAAAACTTGTAATACACATCCAGCAATGGAATGTATTTCTGTTGTTCTAGGACTAACATAAGTAAGTCCAGAAAGGCTCACCATCAAATGTTTGTCAAGTAATCTAATTTTTCCATCAAAATAATTTATGAAACAATTTTCTAAGGTGGAAAGAGACTTGAAATCTATTTCTCAGTGGACTAAGTATCCACTGTAACAAAATTATGAATTGTTGAAGTACTGAAATAAAAGAGGAAAATACATAACTTGTCAATAAGTAATGTTTTACCACAGTGAGATTTGCACCCCCAATCACAGATTATAGTAGCTCTCATCAGACAACAGTGACTAAATGATTATAAGACCAGAAACTAGCTCAGAATTTAGGTATCTTTTTTGTGTTAACAAATTATAGCTAGTCTCAGCTCTTATAAATTTATTTTAGTTAACTTAAGGAATTATAAAATAAAAATAATTTTGCAGAATTTTTTCTTCTAACTTTCTCATTAAAAAAAAATAACTCAATGAAATTGTTTCTAACATATACCAGCATACAAATGATCAATAATGTTGATATTTACTTATAATTTTAGTGAATATAGCCCTTTCTCATTCTGGAGAGTTCTGAACATTTTGAGTCCATTGGATAAACTGCCTAAATATATTTTCTGACTTTAGTTTAGTATGCTATTTAAGTTTAAATGTTTATTAGAATAGATCATAATACCATAAATAATAATCATCATAATAATAAAGATGAATTCTAATTACAAATCTTAGTATATGTAAAACATAAGGTAGAAATTATATTCTATTATCTGCTCTTGATTATTTGTGTTAAAATTGTAATTTCTATTCTCTCAGTAAAGAATTTAACTTGCCTTATATTTTTTCATAATTGCATTGCTTTCGGAGTTGGCTGTTTCTTCCATAAACCGACCCACAAGTAACATAGCTCGACCATGGATTAACTTATTCTTGCTGTCAGCTGGTGCTTCATTCTCAGGAAAACATAACTCAACCCCTTTCTGAAGAACAATTAAGGCCTGGTGAACATCACCCTATAAAAAAAGATTAAAATGTTTTCTTTAAAACAAAATATTCTTGTTTGTAACAACAAAACGTATAGTTCTAAATATCTAATGTGAATCTGCAAGGTCATGAGTCTACTTAATGTCTATTACCACATGCTGCTTTTCTGATATGATTGCCACTTAAGAGTATCAAGGCAAATAAAATTCTATTTCTATAATAATAAATTTCTAAGGACAAAGGTTTGAATATTATGTAAAATCCCTGTAGCAGTAAGTACCATGAAATATGCACATGATTTTTATCAGTTAGTGATTTATGTCCAAAGATCGATTATTTCTTAATAGGAGAGAAATCATTATTTCCTGCTTTTAACTAGGAAATATTTCTTCTTTTCATTTATAATCCTATTTTTAAAAGGATTACAGCATCTACAACTGGTAAATATTAGCAGTTGCAACCTAATATTTAATATGGGTCATACTGTGCTTGATAATTCCATCCTGATGGGTCCTGTGAATAGGTAGTTTGGGAAGTAAGTTCATCTTGTTATATAAGTCCTCATCACAGTCTCTCCTTCATTATAATGGACAACAGGGTAGGTCAGTCTCTATGAACAGACAAAATGGCTTTAGAGGTAAAGTTATACTTCAGAGTATCTTCATCAGAAGCAAGAAAAGAATAAGTAAACTGGTAAATACCCTTAGGAATTAAAAGTCTTATTCTGGGGGAGACTGTGGGGCAGCTAAGGGAGAGTTAACTCTGAGCTAGGATCTCAGGAGATGAGACCTGGACTAGGGATCAGGGTTATCAACATGAGCCTTGAAGGAAGAGGAAGAGCCTCCCAACCTCAGGCCTGGCACAGAGTAAAACAGATTGGTTTGCAAGCTCTTCCCCTGCTCTCAGAGCTTAATCTCTAAGAAACAAGAAATGGTTAAAAATAGTTGGGTGCCTACTATATTCAAAGTAGAATAAACAGTCCAAGGCATCAAGACTAGTAGAGAGACGCATAAAGGACACATGAGAAGAGTAAAGGTTATGTCAATAGCCTTTTGTCCAAGGCGAGGAAGGTATCCAGGGGCTTCCAAAAGACAAAGGAGACAGGAATATGGTCAACACAGATGCCCAGTCACTGATACCAGGCTGCAGGAGGAAAATGAAGAAGGTCGAAGGAGACTTGGGCACTGTCCCTGTCATGAAGCAGGAGTTGGGCCTCGGCTTCCAAAGGGCCAGTTTTGACTCCTCACAAGCCAGCAGAGAAGGCACAACTAAGACACAGAGGTTATCGGTCACACAGTGGGGTTGCAACCTGCTCAATTACCTTGGACCACAGCCACTTTGCTCTTTCCACATACAATTCGGCAAGTCGGGATTCTCCTGCATTAAGCAGAGCATTGTAGGCTGTCTGGTGATGGCCAGCCTTTCGGGCAACTCTGGCACTCTGCAGCCAGCATTCTCCAACCATTTCACTATAGTCTGGCCTAAAATAACAATCCAAAGTGCATTATATAAAAAGCTAAAGTGAAATATCTGACCTCAACATTCAATCCAATACCTATTTATATGGAGAGTACTGAGATACAAACTGGAGAAACAAAACTTAGAAACAGTCCCAGAAAACAAGGAAGTTGCATGAAATTTTCTTTCAAAAGAATATAATGACTTCTTTAAATGCTGATTCATAACTTTTTGAAACATTTACCCACTATCATGTAGACTAAGTTCATGAAAATTGATTATAACGAACTGATCTCTATGTAAGGGTATAAAAAAACCTTTAAATACATGAATGAATGAACTAGATTAAAAGTAATAAAAATAACAAAGCTACTTATATTCCTTACCATGTTCCAATTTGTGAAGTTGTTTTTGTTATAATTCTATAAAACAGGTATTACTAACATTATTATCCCAGTTTTCAAAATGAGAAAACTGAGACTTAGATGTACTCCCTCTTAATTTTACAATCTTACAAATGTAAGACAGACATCAATGCAGGTGTCTTGATTTCAAAACTAATGTTCTTGCCACTAATCCACGTTGATTACATTCCTAACCCAAGTGTAGCTTTGATAACACAAAGGTAGACACTGACGCAAGACAAAAAATTAGGATGCAAAAAAATTCCCAAATAAAGCTAATACACAACCCTGAATTCACTAAGTTCAAAAGAAAGCAAAAAAGGCAAACCTTTTTTTGAGACTTAATAAAGCTCGGCGAAGGGCTAAAATGGGCTCTTTGGCTCGATAGGAATTCTGGGTCATTTCTAGACGAGCTAACCAGTTGAGGGAATCTTCTTGATTATTATCACTTGGAGACTGTTGAAACAGAGGTCTAATACTATGTTCCAATTCACAGAGCATATGCAACCTAAGGGAAGATGAGAAATCTATTTAAATTAAAAACTAGTCATTCAGTCACAAGAATCAAACTAATCATGAAAAATCAAATGTATTTTTAATTTAAAAGAATCAAATGTACAATTTTAACCAAAGTATTTCTTCTTGAGGCAGGAGCTAGAAAATTAGCCTCTGAGTCAAGGAAACTTGTATTCAAAACCTGCCTTAGACACATCTTGGTTAGCTGACTCCTGAGCAGGTCACTGAATAGCTCATGTGGCCTATAACATTCCCAAGAGCAGTATGAATCAGATTAAAATGTAATTAGGAGGGACAGCTAGGTGGTGCAGTGGATAGAGCCCCAGCCCTGGAGTCAGGAGGACCTGAGTTCAAATCTGGTCTCAGACACTTAACACTTCCTGGCTGTGATCCTGGGCAAGTCACTTAATCCCAATTGCCTCAGCAAAAAAAAAAAAAAAAAAAAATGTAATTAGGAAACATGTAACAAAAGAAATAAAATAAAACATAGACAATATATTTAAAACTAAGTTAATGTGACTCACAGAGATCTTTAAAAGTCTTCGTTTTCTATTTGAATTTGATGCCACTGCTCTAGACAACTAAAACTCAGAGAAAATGTTGACCAGGAGAGACAAAAAGATATTCCTCAACCAATTAAGTTGCAGGTATAGTCCCTACTCCTATTTATTCTTGATGTAAATGGTAAAATTTTAACACTAAAAAACTGCATGAAACACATGCTATTTTCCTCAATTTTAAAACTGCAATTAAAAAAAAAAAGAAAGATTTCAGCAAACAAGCAACACTACTAAAAAAACAAAAACAAAAAAACTCTTACATCTACATGTAAAATGTCTGATTTTATGACTAACATGACTACCTGTGGCCATCATTTTGAATTTTCTTTCTAATTAAAGTAATGGGTTTTCTATTACTCTTCATAACCAACCATACAAATTCAAAAATATACAGAGTATAGACATTGGCTGCAACATACATACATATGAAAGTAACTATTTAAGTTCTGGACCTGTATCTCTGACCTCATTAGCACCAAAATTTTAATAGGATGTCATTAAATAATAATAATGATAATAGTAATAAAGGGAACTGACAATACTGCATCATACACATATGCAATTATCTATATAGATATATATCTTACAGATTAATATATGAAAAAAGTCATTAAAATATCAAAGTTTTTTTCTAAGCAACTCCCCCTGCCCAATTTTTAAACATTTTTCTTTTTCCTTTTTTTCATTTTTCTCCTCAGGTAAAAGAAATATGGTAGAATTTATTTTCTGATCTGATATATCTCTCCGGAAAATGATAATCAAGGTATAATAAAACAGCATCACTAAAATATATGATGTTCTTTTCTGTTAATATATCAATATATCCTATTAAGATTCATAAAACTGAATCACAAATTACTTAGAAATATCATCAATAACCAAATTAAGATGTCTGTAACTAGCTGGTTTTTTGTCTAGGATGAGGACATAAAGAATACATTACTGAATTAGATGGAACCCAGAGGAAGTTATTTTAATATCTTAAAAAATTTTATTGTCCAAAGCATCTTTATAATGTAGAAATTAACCTGGTATCTCAAAAGGCCATCTGTTCTAGCCAAGTACAAGCCATCATGTCCATCAAGCTGAAGAAAATGTCACTTAGCTAATGCATTTATGTAACCAGTATAAATAAGTACGAAGTACATTAATAAAGGGCTGGCCATTAGGAGATGACTTTTTGGCTACAGCAATGTTTCACTATCATCCTCCACTAAACTGTGGAGGAAATGAAATTTACATCAAGTAAGAATACACACAAAGATGAAGCTACAGATCTACAAAATCCTAGTGTTGTGCATCTCATGTTAAAAATGACTTGGGGCAGCTAGTTGGTGTACTGAATAGAGCACCAGCCCTGAAGTCAGGAGAACCTGAGTTCAAATCTGCCTCAGAAACATAACACTTCCTAGTTCTATGACCCTGGACAAGTCATTTAACCCCAACTATCTCAGCAAAAAAAGGAAAAAGACTGGTAAAAAAAGAAGTTTTCTTTTTAGTAAATTCTAGTGCTTTTAAGGCAGAAACAATGACAGGACAATTCAATTTAACCAGATAGGACGGAATGTACCAAACATGTTATCAACATTTGTTAAGAACAGAATTAAATTGTAGACTTGCACATGAAGTTTAATTAAAAAAACTTACAATAACTTTTTTTTTTTTTTTTACAATAAGTACCTAACAATATATTCGTATCCTCGCTGGTATGAGCCTCTTTCAAAACTTGCTGCTGAAAGAGGTACAATTTGCTCTGATCTGACTAGTTTCAGTGTCTCATAAAAATTTGTGGTATCCCTTTTTTTGGCTGATAACAACAGCTGTCCTAGTCTCACACTCCATGTTGTTGACTTCCCATCTGAAAAATAAATTAAAAATCAAGTAATTTCATATCATGTTACAGTGGTTAGTATACAATCAGTTCTGTCTCCTTTGGCAAAGTGCTTAGCAAAAATCCTCAGTTCAATTCATCTAAAGTTGTTTTTAAAATGAGTACTTGAGTCTGTTTTAAAGTATCTAATTGGAAAAAAGACAGAATAGATAGAAAGACTAATTACAAACTGGCTACTTCTAAAGGCAAAATTTTCTAAGTATATTAAAACTTGTATTTCAACATCCATTTTTACCTGCTGCCAAATAGTTTTCTACTAAATCCCACTGTGATAGTTTCCAAGCTGCCTCCACTCGGTATGTATTTAATTCATCCGTCCATTCAGACCTATTAGGAAAAAAAAAAAAAGCAAAAAAACCTTAATCATTCTACTTAAGCTCTAAATGGAGATTTTAAAAAGATTCAAGAACAAAGTGTTTAGTTGCAAAATGTTCAGAAATAATATTGTGAGTTCCAGATTTTCCTTATTCCTAAGCACATTTTTCCCACACTGGTTGCTCCTGTAGGTCTGTTAATCTATGCTGTAAGAACAAATTCCAGCTCTAGGAATACTAATTAAATTGTCACTATGATTAATTAGCTGCTTGCTTTAAATAAAAAGACAAAATCAATTATTTATTAATCAATACTCATTTATTAAAAATAAAATTAAATGTTATTACTAACATGTTCCAGTCACTGCCCTAGGTTCTGAGGATATATATACAAAAGTGATATAGTCTCTATTTTTAATGAGTCTATCAGGAAATGCAAGTAAAGGAATACATTAAGTGATAGTAGTAAAATTACATAGATTTTTTTGGAAAAGAAGCAACTACCTGAATTGGAAACAAGGATTAAAAAAGAGGAAACTCGGGGCAGCTAGGTGAGGCAGTGGGTAGAGCAACCAGCCCTTAAGTCAGGAGAACCTGAGTTCAAATCTGACCTCAGACACTTAACATTCCCTAGCTGTGTGGCCCTGGACAAGTCATTTAACCCCAATTGCGGGGATTGGGGTGGGGTGGGGGAGGAAAGTCATTATCAAATTTAAAAGTAGGAAGAAACTCAATGGTCAGTGATACATTTAAAAAAAATGTACAAACAGATCTCCTAAAGTACTTATTTATTTGATAAGTACTTATAACATTCTGTCATTTTAAGTTTGTAAAGCCTGCCTCATAAAAGTTGCCTTTTTCTTTCAATGGCACTATAAGAATTTTGATATTTGGGTCTTGAATTATGATTAATTACAGAAGCTTTCCCAAGGCATGTATTACAGAGAACAAGAACAAAGCAAAGTAGCCAGTTACTTTTGCTTTTTCTATCAACATCTAATAAAAAATTATTAAAGTATTAACACAAGCATGATAATTGTAGAAATCTGTATAGAAAAACTGCACATGTTTAACATATATTAGATTACTTGCCATCTAGGGAAGGAGGTGGAAGGAAGAAAGGGAGAAAAAAATTTGGAACACATGGTTTTGCAAGGATGAATGCTATAAAACTATGCATATAAACATACGAAATTAAAAGTTAAAAAAATTAGCATATATATTAATTTACCTCTTCAAGTGTCTAAAAATAAACAAAAATACAGTTTATAGCAAGGTTTAAAGAAATATAATGCTAGGTTCAAAATAAGTATTTTTAAGACTTTTTTCGTGCAGTGGATAGAGCACCAGCCCTGAAGTCAGGAGAACCTGAGTTCAAATCTGTTTAACACCTTCTAGCTATGTGACCTTGGGCGAGTCACTTAACCCCCCAAATGCCTCAGCAATTTATGGAAACAAACTAGGTCTTTGTGATTATATAAAAATGAACTACTAACAGCTTCATCTACAATCTGTGGAACTTAAAAAAAAATTGCTTGCTTCCTTTGAATTAATAATTGGTTCTAGAGCCACGTGTATTCATGTTTACTACTTCCTTGTTTCCTTCTGGAAGGTGGAAGAAGTTTTCTGTTGATATCGGCTCTATTACACACTATTTGGCATTTAAGATGGAGGTGAGATATTATATAGGTTAACTGAATCAGTCTGCAATAGCAGAGATGTTTTCTGTCTAATTTTTTCTTACTCAGGAGGTTGCTCTGGAAACCACACTCTAATATCATTTATCCACATTTATTCTGTTGCAAGAAATTGCAAGAAACTTCTTTTTAGCTTACTTTTTCAGAGATTTGCCTTTTTTTTTAAAAACTATACTTTCTATAGAAAAAAGATTTAACTGGCTAAATAGTAGCTTCTTCAAAGTCTTCTACTGACAATATACTAGAAATTAGATCTAGCAGTTTTACTTATCACCATTACTTTACTTTTAAAGTATAACTTTAAATGCAAAATCTTCTTGGAAATTTCCTACCAGAAGATTTAAATCACACAATACAAGATCACTGGAATTCTAAGAGGTTCAAATCAAAAAACTTAACCTCCTTGAGTCTCAGTTGCCTCACCTATAAATGAAGATTGACAGTTTATAGCCTAATATTCTCAAAGAGTTACTGTGATTAATGAATAGATCTATGATACTGTTATTAATTTGTAGGACCAAGACCTAATTAATAATGATAATGGTTGCTACCTAGAAAAGGTCTTTCAAAACAAACCACAAATAACTTAAGTATTAGACCAAAAAGCACCAAAAAATTAATAAGAACTCTGTACATAGGAGTTATTTCCTTAAAAGGCTATTTTAGAAATAGCACGTAACTCCTTAAACAGGAGGTTGTCAGAAGCTAGGGTGTGAGGATCAAATAAGATAATATATACAAAGTACTTTACTAACCTTCAAACACCATGTAAATGGAAATTATTATTATGAAGTAGAATAAAATGTTTTTTTTGGAAATGCTATACTGCCTAGCACAAGTCTTCCAACTTTCATAATTTTCAAAGATAGTTTATTTCCTGAAATTATTTGCTGGAGATTTCTGAGGGAGAGAAGACAACTAAAGAAAATTATTCCTTTAAAAAAAAATATTACCTGTTAGCATGTACGCCATTCACCTGAGTGATTACAGTGGACAATTGACCAAGACCTAACATGGACTTCACTACACCATGATAATGAATGATCTATAAATTGAAAAATATTTAAAATATCAATAAAATCATAGTTATATCAAGTAAACTAAATTGAAAAATATTTAAAATATCAATGCAAATACAGTTATAAGTGAACACTAAATTGCCTTAATGATAACGTAATAAATAATATCCACCATTTTCTGATTACTTTTTTGTTTAACAACTGGTTGGTTTAGCAAGATCAATCAATCAATAAGCATTTATCAAGTGCCAACTATGAGTCAAGCATTGTACTAAACATGAGGGATACAAAGACAAAAACCAGAGAGAGACAAAGAGATGTGGGAATTATCTTCATGGGGATGATATTGAACCCATGTAAGATAATGAGATCAAGTGAGAGAGTATAAAGAAAAAGGAGGTCTAAGAGAAAACCCTTAGAAGTGACACATACTTAGTGAATGTGGCATCTTAACAGAGAAGACTAAGAAAAAATGGTCAGATAGTTAAGAGGGAAACCAAAACCGAGCAGTCATGAAATCCAGGACAAATAATCAACAGCATTAAATGCTTCAAAAGTCAAAAGAATAAGAATCAAGGCCATTAGATTTGGCAATTAAGAGATTTATTGGTAACTTTGTAGAGAGAAATTTAAGTTAAGTTAATGAGGTGGGAAGCCAGACAACAGAATATTTAGAAGACTATGTGAGAAGTATCAGCAAGAATACTCAATTATACTGAATAGTTATTTTCAAAAAATTTAGAGGAGAATGGGAGGAGAGACATGATCACAACTGATCTACATCTTTCTTTACAAGTTGGATTATTCCGATTCATCTAGAAATATTTTAGATGGGTGTATGCATTTATTTACACAGAAAACACACATGAATAATTATTGTATGCATGTACATACATATATATATATATATATATATATGTATATAATGACACATGCCTTTTAAAAGCAAAATTCTACCAAACATTAAAATTGTGATATAGAGGCCATGGTTTTCAAAGTATTTTTACATATATCATATTATCTGATCCTCATAACAACTCAATTTGGTTATCATTACGGAAAAGAATAAAAATATATAGATGTATGTGAATCCTTATGGTAATGTAGCACAACCCCTCCTGCCAATAACATAAATAAGAAAACTAAGATTCGATGATTAACCATGACCTAGAATTATAACCCAAACTGCTATTTCAGTATTCTTACCACTTCTTATTCTACAACTTTTATCTTACCTGGTCAGGTTCTAGTTGAATGGCCCTATCATAACAAGCTGTGGCGTCTCGTAGTAAGCCAATGCTTTCGTGTTCAAGGATCTGCTCTTTCAGAGATGGTTCTGCTTTCCGAATTGCACTTACTCCAGCCACTCCATCTGGTTCATGCATTGCAGCATATAATTTCTATGTGCAAATTTTTTTCAAAAAGTTACAATTGTAAATGCAAAGGTCAATTAAGATTTTTTTCCATGCTTAAAAAAGATTATGAGTGAAAGGATAATTATTTTTCCCAAGTAACATTTTGACACTACTTATCTGGTATTAAATTGGTAAAACACTGTATTAATGTACGTTAGAGATGCTCATCTATAGCAAAATGCATACGTTCATAAAAAAAGAGTTTTAGTAACTACAATATCCTGAAGTCCTTTCTGAATCAGATAAACATGAAATTATGCCACTTTATTTTTTTTTTCATCTTATCTGGCAGAGGAATTGTTAAAAATATTCTTCATAATGTCAATATCTCAATATTTTATTTTCAAACCTGTAAAAATCCAAGATGCTCTTGAATATTTTGTTTTTTTTCTGTAATGAATGATTCAAAATGCATCACTGCTCTTGTGTATGCTTTAGAACGAAAGGAAGCTACTGCTAGTGTGTCCTGAGGTATAAGATCAAGAAAACGTGCCACGCTTTGATAGTTTTCATAGTCCACAGTAGATGCTGTTTAAAAAAAACAAAAACAAAACCAAAAAAACCCAATGTATTAATTGAAAACTGACAAGATATAATAAATTTGTGTTGCAGTCCCCAAAGTTGAATCTGTCTTCTTAAATTAATCTACATACTTTAAGTGCAGGTAATTAACTGGTATAGAAATGCTTACAGAGGAATATTGAAGAGGAAATGAAAAAGTATCTGAAAAGCTGGATTATACTAGTTCTACTAGATAATAGCTTTGTGACCTTAAGCAAATTGCATTACTTCTCCAAGTCTCAGTTCTTCATTTGTAAAACACTTGTGCTCAACTCCAGTCTTTAAGAGGGAAGACACTGTGTATTTCTCTTAGCACTCATAGGCATACAATTAAGCCCTTATTAAACATTTGACAAATTGGCAGAATACTGACTGCCATGTGTATACTTCGGAGGGTCACTATAAGCATCCAATAAGATCATAAATTCATAGATTTCTAATGAGAATGTCTCAGAGGCTATTAAAACCAACCTCCTTGTTTTACAGATAAGGAAACTGAGGCACCGGACAACTGACTTGTCCAGTGTCAAAATCTGAACTCAAGCCCTCAGTCTCCAAAGTCATTTCTCTTCCTCCTATACTACACAGCTGCTCAGATCACTTATATGAAAATAAATTTAAAATTATAAAGAGTTATCTAAAGTATTACTTATAGAAAAGCACAAGTTTCTGTGCTTGAAACAGAAAACATAGCTAATAATATTGGCAAATAAAAGAATAATGGGAATGTACTTCATTCCTAAATATTGTTTCATATTACAGTATCACCCATAAAAGAAAAGCTAGTTACATTTCCATACTGTGTTGAGAAAAATGATTGGGACAAATCACATGACCTGCTATTCCATCTGCTTGTTGCAGAAATGCTGATAATGGTTCAAAAATAACAACAATAATTATTCATTAAAACTACTACAATACAATTCCCTTTATCTGTATCCTTGTAATAATTGGAAAGGTTGCAAGTGTTACTTCTGGATTCTGATAGGGATTTTTAAGAGAGTAATGGTTTGCAGAGAAAATTTACAATAGATCACTTAAAAAATATTTGAAAGCAGCAGATAGAGCACCAGTCCTGAAGTCAGGAGGATCGGAGTTCAAATTTGGTCTCAGACACTTAACACGTCCTAGCTGTGTGACCCTGGGCTAGTCACTTAACCTCAATTGCCTCAACAAAAACAAACAAAAAAAATATATATTTGAAAGCTTTCAGGATGCTCTGTACTATATCAAGCACTAATGGGAACATACTAACAAAATGCAAAATACAGCCCCTAACTATAACCTGGAATTGTAAAAATTTCTTTTGAAGGAGAGGAAGACCACTTGAAATAATTTTAGAAAAAAATACTATGCAACAAATCAGTCCATTAAAAATAATAAATTATATTAGGGCTTTTTTAGTATAGCAAAGGTATTTTCAAACTAGGGAGGAGGTAACTGAAAAAGATACACAAAAAGAAAATATTTGAAAATGTTTCAGTGACTGAAAAATACAGACACTGATATGAATCAGTCATATGATCTGTGTCTCATTTATGTGGGTATTCCTTCTACTGGTATAGATTACAACTATCCTATGTAATTCCAGTAAATTCAGTAAGGGGTCTTCCAAATGTGTAATGGCCTTCTGGAGCTTTCCTGACATCTCAGGGATGTTAGTAGAAGAGGGACATTATCTAAGAGTTATTTCTTGTTTTGATCATAAAAGAATTCCCATTTTTTTTGTTGCTATGTTTCAATACCTTTTATACCACTTCTTTGTCAATTCTTGTCTAAATGTGCTGCAACCTTCTTAGGCTCATGAGTGATGGCGCTCCACTGGCCCTCTGAGTGATCTTTAATTCAGTTTCCCAGAGAATTAGTCATGCAAACCACTAAAAGGATATTTGTATTATTAAAAAGGTGGGCCTTTGTTTCAAAGAGAAGCTTGGGATCTTCTAACAAAATCTGATATTTCCTAAAAGCAAAGCAATTCACATTTCTCTATTCTGCCCATCGTCCACGTTTAGTGCCTACATTTGTGTGCATAATTAGTCATGAAATACACTATAAGCTCTAAAAAGTTATACATTTAGATAATCCGGTCGTTGTTGAATCATTTTATTTGTGTTCAACTCTTTGTGACTTCAATTGGGGTTTTCTTGGGAAAGATACTGGTTTAATGGGTCACTTCCTTCGCCAGTTCATTTTACAGAAGAGGAAATGGAGGCAAACAGGGCTAAGTGCCTTGTCCAGGTCACACAACTTCCAAGTATCTGGGACAAGATTCCTGAACTCGGGAAGATAAATCTTTTTGACTTCAGGTTTAGCACGCTATCCACTGCATCATCTAGTTGCCCAGCAGACAGTTTTTCCTCTATGGAAAATTAGGCCAAATTATTCAGAATCACTGTGTTTTTTGTTTTTTTCCTTTCCCCAATTTACTTTTGGAAATGTTCTCGGGCCTTGAACAGGAACATCTGAAAGACTTCACCATTTCAAAAAAATCTCACTTAGATTTTTCTCTGGATTTACTCTGTTACAATGGTGAATACTTCTACTGAGTAAATGTCTTTCAGACCTTGCTTGAAATCAAGAGACTAACCAAAGTTATTGTTATCTTTCAAGGAATCTTGAAACATAATAACTAACAATAAACACAGTAGGATTTTGTATTCTCTACAGTTCATGGTCAAATAGATAAAAATAAAGATAAGATCAAGGATGGAATATTGCCCACAAAGGCTGCCTCTTTCCTTACAATATGCCCATAAAGACATCTTTCATGTGTGTTCAGATAATCTTACATAAATTTGATATAATTGGAAAAGTAGGAATGTGGGTCAATAGTAATTGCTTTTGGTCACCTTTTTTGATAGTAATAACACCTGATTTCTTTCAAGCCTTTGATAAATATTTATCCCTCTGTAGCCTCAAAATTTTGCCACTTTAAACACGGACTTCCTCTGCTTTTCTATCTTTGTTTCCAGTGCTTTTTCCATGTCCTCTATAGCAACATCTGGGTCAGTGAGGTTACAGTACAAATGGGGTAGTTTCATCATTATCTTTGTTAGTAAAGACATTATGTTGTAAAAATCTTCCCAAAACATTTCCATTTTTATCTGTTTACTATCAACCTTTCAATTTAATTTTGAATACTTTTGGGACCATTTTGCTTAGTATGATGGCTTACTAAGTTTTTCTTAAATTGGTCTCTAATTTCCAGTACTTATCTCTTCTTCTTATTATTATTATCACTACTTATAATCCTCCACCAACTTTCTCTTAAGGTTTTTCAAAGAAAATTTGTTATAAAAATCAATGTTGCCATTGGCTACCATTTTTCTCTCCCTGGTATGTAGGTGAAGTGTTTGCTAAATAAGGTGGTTTTTAGGTTCTCTTTCATCTCATCATCAAAACAACTTATTTACAATAATTAAGAGTTTTATATAAAACTGGCATAATTGTTGGTGTCTTTTTCTTCCAACCTTTTCCCATTTCATGAACTAGAAAATAGGTAATATATAGTAATATTTTGAGCCAAAGAGTAGATTAAAAAAAATCATATTTGAGGATTGTTATTTTGGCATCTGTGTGTAGGAAGGCTAGGTACAAAGAATTTAAAAGAGTAGTGGAAATCAAAACAATGAAGAAACAGGCAAACAGAAAATAATCACTCACTCTTTGGTTCTACTTTTTCTCTATTTGACTTGCTAGACTGAATTTCTGCAGCATTAAGTGCTTGAAATTTGTGCCTAGCCCACTGTGTGAGATGATCAATCATGGAAAACACAGTCTGTGTACTCAGCTGACTCAAATCTGATGCACTATCCTGTAGTCTTATATTATTCTGATCATCATCCTTTAGAACTGCCATAATCTCTGCATACACCTGCAAAGAAAATATTTTACAGACAAATTTAGACTCCTAATATAAGTAAGACAATATATTGGGTGCTAAAAGAACAAAAATGCAAAATGCCACAGTTGCTATTTTAAAATGGCTTACAATCTAAAAAGGCATATTGTAAGCACTTAAATCACATACCAGGGTTTATGATAAAAGTTAAAAACAACAACAACAACAACAACATCTAAACAAAGATAAGGAGTAATTAAAAAAAACCAATTGGGAGGATCAGGGAAGGATTCATGGAGGCAGTGGCACCTAGGTTGAGTAATGAAGAAATAAAAAAAAATTCAATAGATACATGTAGAGAGTATACCTTTTGGTTATGGTAGTATCTTGCCTAAATACACAGAGCCAGAAAGAGATGAATTCAGCAAATCTCTATAGTTTAGTCTGTCTTAAACCACAAAGGATATGAAAAGAAGGAATTTGAATTGTGCATTAAAAAAATGTTAACAATCAGATTGTGAAATGTTTTAAATCCTAGGGTAAGGAATTTCCATTTTATTTCGTATGACTATATTCTCTAAATGTCTTTGCTCACACACTTTTGTCAGTAAAAAGCTTTTGGGCACACATGCTGAAGTCAATTACTCAAGTATTTTTTATTAATGTGTACATGTATACATATAGATATAAAAATCAAAAGAATTAAAGTTGAGTCATTCAATTACCACAAATTATCAATGTAAAACTATACAAAGAGAAGTGATAAAAAATACCATGAAAGAAATTTATGACCTTAAAAGAACACAGTCCAGTGCCCTATGAGGGATCTGTCAATCAATTAAAAATTTCAGTATTTCAGGTGGAATTGTTATGGAAGATTTATAGGATAACAATGACAAGAGCCACACAGGCAAAAAGGACATGGCTGAAAGCTATCTGCATTGCTGAAATATCTATGCTGATGAGATCATGGATTCACCCAAGAATCAAACAAAATTCTTTTTTTTTTTTTAATTAAAGCTTTTTATTTGCAAAACATATGCATAGGTAATTTTTCAACATTAAAATTCTTCAATAATGCCATGCTATTATATGGCTATGACTTTGGAACTATTTGGAACTATCCTCTAAAAGCTAAAAGTGCATATTCTTTGACCGGCACACATATAAGGCCTATACCTTACAAAGAATAAGAAAAAGGGAAAGGATTCATGTGTATTTATAAAAGGATGCATGTATATTTATAAAAACACTTTTTTGGAGGCAAAAAATTGAAAACTGAGGGGACATATAACAGGACGAGTGGCTGGACAAGTTATGGTACATGAATATGACAGAATCCTACTGTGCTGTAAGAAGTGGTGAAGGGGATGATTTCAGATGAACCTGATTAGATTTGTATGAATTGATAGAAAGTAAAGAGATGATAAGCAGAAGCAGAGAACAATTTTTATTATACAGTAACAACTCTGATCAACAGAATGATACACTATAGTTCTAAAGGAGTCATGATGAAAAATACTATCGATACCCAGAATAAAGAGTATTTTTTCCTCTCTCTTATTTGCAAGGGGTGGTGATGTTAGGGAAAATATAGCCACTGTGTTAATTTGTTTTGTATGACTTTCTGTTTGGTAATGGGTTCCGTATTTCTCAACTTCTCAATGGACAGAAGAAGAGGTGAGGCAAGGAGAGAATCTAACGCTGAATGTAAAATAAAATTGAATTAAAAAAAACTAATGACTAAAATAAGGCATAACTACAAAGAAAAAATGAAAATTACAAGTAATCCAAAGGAAAATAGAAAGCCCAATGATGGACACAAATAAGGTGCAATGTGTTACCATAATGACTCAGCGAATATAGGCAACAAATGACCTATATGACTTTTAAAAGTAACTGTCAAAGTTTACATACCAAAAAATGAGAACTAATAGGTGCATAGCCTTGATAACAAAACAAGACAAGTGATCTAAAAATAACAAAATATTGAAATATGCTCCACACACATGCTGTATATTCTAAATAAATTATTATTGGATCTATGACCAAAAAAATATAGAGGACCTTACAACAGATGGAAGAAAAACCTTCAAAATTTATATTGAATAAAATCCAAATAAAGTTGCTTTGTGTTAAAAAGCTAAGAAATGGGGGCAGCTAGGTGGCACAGTGGATAGAACACCAGCCCTGAAGTCAGGAGGACCTGGGTTCAAATTTGATCTCAGACACTTAACATTCCCTAGCTGTGTGACCCTGGGCAAGTCACTTAACCTCAATTGCCTCAGCAAAAAAAAAAAAAAGCTAAGAAATGACATTTCTTCTAAGCTAATGAATTCTAAAAGCATGAAAAATGATGAAAGGTCCACTATTTCCACTGCCCCCAACTATACTTCCAAAAATTTGATCAATGTACACCTTGGGCAAACCTTTATTTTTATAGGTCTTCAAGCAACATAATGACTCTAATGGCATTAATGAAGCCTAAGTCAATGATATTTGACAGAAATATCTTCCCTTAATATATATGAAACAAAAAGATGTTAAAAGACTGAAAAATACACTATTAATAGCCTGTTTATATTTCCTAAAAATATCAAATATCTAGTACCTCAAATTTTATCAGAACATGGTATAAATTAAAACTTATATAATAAATGTCTTTTTCATTAGGAAAAATTATCAAGAGCCAAAATGGCCAGAGTTTTAATAAATAAAACAATATTTCTTTTAGATAAGGTCATAACCTGCCCTAGGAAGCCAACTATTCATAGGTAAAGCATTTTCAGTTTCTTTCTCTTCCATTATATTATTTCATTGGACCTAATCAGTGTTCTCTGGAAATGTTTGCTTTAAATGACTAAATTTAGCTAGCCAAATTGAATCTGACTTTATTATAAAGATTAGACAATTATTTCAATTAGCAACAACCATTCACATTTAAACAGTAGTCTAAGTTTTACAAATTACTTTTTTCACAACAATTTTATGAGGCAGCCTGTTCATGTATTACATGCCCATTTTATAGATCAGAAATTGAGACTCAGCAAGGTGAAGTAAAAAAGGAAATCTGGATTTGAACCAAGGTCTCCTGACTTAATTTTCATCCTTTTTATCACTTGAACAAGTGTTTATTATGTCAGTGCCCAATCTCTAAACAACTGAAAGAGTACTTTTTTATGTACTAAGAACTATACCAGATGCTGTGGGGAATACAAGATCTGGACCTTTTACAATATTTGAATGAGATAAGAGGTTGGTAGACTAAAAAAAAAAAAAAAAAAGACACACCAGGATACAATCCATACATCCATACACATTTCTCTCCCAGCTTCTTCAACTGTGTTTGCTACCCCATATGGGGTCTGGTAGCTAAATATGGGCTTCACAAAATTATGATTTATTATCAGTACATATTTGATTTGTACACCTATTTTATATACTCACATATCAGTGTCATGGGTGAAAAGGAGCTGTGAGTAGAAAAAGCTTAAGAAGATCTGATCTACATGATACTAATTAGAGAGGAGAAAGAAGGAAGAAAGATGCTCCTGAGGCAGGGAAATTGTGGAAAGGCTCTCTGAGGAGCTGACCCCCAAGCAGGGTCTTAAAGATACAGAGAACATCACAGATTAAAAGAAAAAACAGGTGAAGCCAGTGAGGCAAGAGAGGTCATGGCGCACATGGGGAACAACAAAGCTGGCCTGACTAAGGCTGAGAAAGCTGTTGGAAAGGGATTCCTTTGCAGGTGTGCAGAGAAGTGGGAAGAGCGGCCCACCAGGGAGAGAGGCCTGGTATTATATGAGAGGAGAAAGGATGGAGACAGGGGACCACCTCCTGCAACCACAAAATGAAGGGAAGTGAGCAGGATAAGGACCAGATTGAGCATGGAAATTTAAAAGAACTTTTAGACAGAGAACAAAGAAGGGGTTAACAATCAAAAGGGTCACTTCAAAGATGGGATTCATCATGTGGAACATAATACAGAGATAATATATAAGATAACCTGAGACATTTAATTGGCTTTGCTAATGTCTTTCCCCTCTTCTTCTAATTTTAAAATCTTTTTTCATACGAAATGGTTCTCTGGGGGGATAAAGAGGGAAAGACATATGGGAAAATGTAAGTGATGCAAAAGCAAAAGAATAATAAAAATGTTTTTTTTTTTTTAAAAAGCATAATATCACCAACTTCTGTATTAGAAGCCTACTTAAGGTAGTATACCTCTTGTAAAAGGAAGTTGGAAAGAGAAAACCATTTTGGAGAAGGAAGATTAATTCAATTTTGCATATGTGGTAGAGGTGACTTTTAAGATAGACAAGTGATAAAAAAATGTTAAAACAAGGGTATTATTGGACTCTTTTTTTTTATTGCCATTCAGTAAATGAGGAAATTGAGGCTCTGTGAGTTGAAGTGACTTGCCCATGTTCACACAACTAGCATGTGTGTACAGGAGTCAGAATCTAATCCTAATTCTTGTGACCTGAAGTCCAAAGCTCTCCACTATACCATACTTCCTCCATGAAACCAAATCAATGAAGATATCACTTTTTTAAAAAAACATTTTATATTTGAAAAATTTTAAATACCTTTTGTTTTTATAATACTTTCTAAATATAGTTTGCTTCTTTATTTAGCAATCCTTTGTAATGAAAAAGAAAAAAAAACAGTTCAACAAAATTAAACTATATCAAGTCTGACAGTATTTGAGTTTATGCAAATATATTTTTTAAATATACCATACTTATTTCTTGAAGTCAGAAATATTGTTTTTAAAAACTGTTTGCTTACTGATCACAGACACAACTCTGGATAATCATCTACAATTATTTTTATTTTAATTATCTTCAATATTAATTGTATTAGATATATATTCAAAAAACAAACTAAATGAAGTCTCTCACCTCTTGCTGATCTTCTTTGGTACATCCCAGCAAAACATAGACAAGAATATGTGGAAGAAGATAGATGGTCACCTTGAAGTCATGCTTCATCATAATTCCACAGCAGTTAAACACTTTACTAGCAAGGTCATGCCGCACCTATAACTCCCAGATAAAATTAAGATTTTAGTATGCGTATTACTTTTAAAAATCTGAAGACACAAAGGAAAACAATGCATAATAGAAAAAGACGGGATCTAGCTAATTTATGGAGTTCCAACTCACTTCATTCTTCAAACCTAGTCTATGTCCTCTCCAGCAGCCTTGCTTACTTCAACATGCTTTCACAGCCAGAACTATTCTCCTGAAAGGAGAGTCCATGGCCAGGACCATTATTTAAGGGCCGCTATTATACTTCTTTCACTCTCAGTTCAACTAATTCCCCAGACTACTTCTAGGTTCTCACCAACAGACTAACCCTTTTTTCCCCTCTCCCACATCATCTCCTTTCAGCTACCCCTTTATGACTATAAAGGTACAACCACTATAAAGGTGGCTACAGTGGAAGGAACGGCAGGCCTGGAATCAGGAAGACATCTTCCTCAATTCAAATATGATTTCAGATACTTTATTAACTATGAGACCCTGGGCAGGTCACTTCACCCCGTTTGCTTGAGTTTCCTCATCTGTAAAATGAGCTTGAGAAGGGAATGGACAACCACTGCAGTAGCTTTGCCAAGAAAGTCCCTCAAAGAGGGGTCACAAAGATTTGGATATAATTGAAAAAAGCTGAACCAAATACTTATTTATCCATGAGACATAAAAAAACCTTATTTTTATTCTATCCTTCATAATATACTGTTATTTCCTTAATAGCAGTGATGGAGACAGGATTGTCATCACGTATTTTATGTACACCATTTTATTATTATTATCACATCATTACAATAGTACAGTGAGGTCAGGATGTCCTATGTCCATTTTAAAGATTATGGAGCTGACAGGAAGACAGTGAAGTACACATGCCCAAGTATTTGAGGGAGGATTCAAACTAGGTCCTTCCTGATTCCAATTATAGCCTGGTTTCCACTAGATTATGTTGCTTCCTGGTGACATGTAGCCATATCTTGATTATCCACACCAAAGTATATAAAGTGATATGAACTAACCCAATTCTATGAACTAAACTACTCCATCATTATCTTGACTCACTCCCTTTCACTTATTCCAGGGTCAACACACACCATTTATACTTATTTTTTGAATATATAGTTTTATAGAAGTTTTGTCTTTATAATTATTTTTTGGCTTAGGCCAATAATAAAATGTATTCCATGAGGACTTGGAAAAGTGAAGAAAATGTGCTATATAAGAGGGACTTTTGCCTAGGATTAAGATTTGCCACAAATAATACAGAAGTACTTAGCAAATGATGGAAAATTGATGTCAAAATAAAATTCCTTATAAGGGAAACATATTGTGATATTTTCCCCCAAGACTTTTCTTTCTGTTTCTATTTCCCAACAATTTTCCTATAGATCAGTTTCTTTTTTTCAGTTACTATTGCCAACTTATGTTTGTATTGCTCAATTTAAAAAGTTCTTTAATGAGTCAGGTATTGAAGAGTGAATGAAAAGTTTAATTACAGAATACTTTAACAAAATGTACCAGAAGCACTAGAATTCACAAGGATCAGGAAAAGCTTCCTGTAAAAGGATGGATTTTAGTTGGGACGTGGATGAAGCTAGAAGGAAGGAGAGTATTGCACACATGGAGGACTGCTAGAAAAAATGACCAGTCAGGAGACAGAATTTTCTGTGGGCAATGTCAAGGATGCAGGTCAATGACTGGCAGGGCATGTGTGGGAAGAGGTGGAGTTAAGGTGATGAAGACATGCATCAGGTTGGTGGTAGTGTCAGAGATGAGAAGGATATGATAAAAATGGAATCAACAAGCCTTAGTAATGTGGTGATGTGGGTATCACCCCCGACTCCTCAATGCTTTTAAAAAAACTATGCATTTTTCTCACCAGCCTTGGCAGTTTCCTTAAATTTAGTTTTCCTGACACTATTCTCAAGATACAGAAAACAGAAAATAGCCTAATTTCTGCAAGTCTGTATACTAGGAAATGTTACAAAGCCCCTTTCTCTTCTCCCTCTAAGGTATTTTGACTGGTGACTTCTTTGTGTCTTGGAAGTTCGATGATCTCTATGCAAATATCTTTTAGAGATATTTATCTGGTCCTAACTTTTCTACAGACTTCCAGTCTTAAATTTCCAAATGCCTATTAGACATCCCTTCCTGAATATTCTATAAATTATCTTAAGTCCAAAACGCAACTCTCTCCCCTAAAAATGTCCCCTCCTTCTGACTCCCACATGACATTCACCCAGGCCTGAAATGTGGGCATCACCCACGACTCCTCAATCTCCTTTCTGCCCTGCCTTTCCCCTCCCTTACCCCAGCTATTTTGCTGTTAAGTCCTAGGAAGCATCCTTCTAACACTTCTCTCTGTCCTTGACTTTCCCAACAGGGCTGAGGCCCTCACCGCCACATGCCTGGACTACTGCCCATAGGACAAGAGCAGAGATCCCAAGGCCTTCCAAAGCTTGACTGTCTGATTACTCTTCCCTCACCATGTCCCTTTAGTGGCTCCCTTCTGCCAAAACTCTACCTGATGTCCCTTAAGGGGAAGGCCTTCTTCACACTGATGTGACCTTGCTATATCCCGTGTATCTCTTACAGTAGAGTGCTTTCCATGTTGCCTTCCTCATCAGACTCAGAGCTCCTTGAGAGCAGGGATTGTGTGTTAGTTGGTTTGGGGGTTTTTGTTTGTTGTTGTGGTGGTGGTGTTGGCCCTTTTTTGTGTTCTCAGCACTTACTCACTGCTACATAATAGTTGCCAAATAAGTCTTTACCTATGGATCTCCAAATCACTTTGAGTAAGTCATACTTTGCAATTTTATATAAATCTGTAAGCTGTTGGATAAATTTTATTGCTGGTTTCTTCCTGGGATTTTTCTATTCTACTGAATTTCTGGATATCTCTATTACTAGACTTTCTCCCTTACTTGTTATGGTATTAAGTTTGCTGGAACTTTCTGTTCTGTTTTCCCCTCCATACTCCTTATTTTTCAGTTTAAGTTTTTTTGAGTAGTTATGCAAGACTTTAAGCACATATCCTTAGAAACATATCCTTTTCAGAGAGATGCCATTGTTAAAAGGAAGCTGCCATTCCTATATTTTAAATTACTTTTCAGAAATAAAAACTCATTCACAGTTGCTCTCTAATTGATCAGCAGTTACTTTTCTAAAGTCTATGCTTTTGATCAGTGATGAAAATATCACTTACACTCCTAAATTCTTCAGTTTCTTAACAAGACTTTTCATAATCCTTAGCAATAATCATTTCTAATATTATTTGTGCCTATCTGAACTACCAGTAACAAGTAAGAAAAGACATGTCTTTCTTGGGAATTTCTATTATCTTTGTATCTAGTTACTAAACAGTAAACACTGGGGAAAAATTCTCAAGAACTTGCCTCTACTATCATCAAGATTGGCATGAACAAATATTAGTGAGCACTGAACTGTGGGCTAAACACTAAGACTGATTTTCTCCAAAAGTTTTGATTTCATTTTATAATAAGAAAAAATACATAGTATTACCTTTGTTATAAGATAACCCGCCCAAGATGCTGACCATTCTGCAAAGTTGTTGCCTAATTTACTTAAGTAAATTGGCTTCTTTACTGTTGACCAATCTGTGGCCTTCTGAGAACTCTTATACCTATAAATTTGAAATGTAATTTAGTACAAGTCAAATTAAACATGTTTAAAACTTAAGATGATAATGCAAGACTGGCAAAAATGGTACCATAAGGAAATAATACTAGTCAGTTTTTTCCCATTTCAACAAAAATTACATTTAGATTCTGAATACTATGTAATCTTCCTACACCTACCTTTTAAAACAGCCTTTTAAAAAAATAAATTTAATAATTCAACTCTAACATTAAATCTAATGATGCTATGGGAACTTGGTTTGACTTAAATGTACATTTTTGAAAAGTTAAAATCAGGATTGTCAAAAAATGGACTTTTATAGGGAGAGAAAAATCTGGTACATGTGATTAAATAGTGGTTGAAAAATTAGCCCTACAACAGATTATTAGTTCCCATTTATCTAGAATCTAAGCAACAACAGAACTCTGATTTGTCCTTCACTATTCAAATGATAAGATATATATCATAATTAGTATGTCATATATACATGTCAATACCAACTGATTAGATCAATGAAAACTATGAGTTAAATTAACTTTTCTTATTATGGTATATGAATGTTATAGAATATTATTGCTGTGTAAGAAACGACCAGCAGGATGATTTCAGAGAGGCCTGGAGAGACTTGCATGAACTGATGCTGAGTGAAACAAGCAGAACCAGATCATTATACACAGCAACAATATTACATGATGATCACCTCTGATGGACATGGCTCTCTGCAACAAAGAATTGTCTCAAACCAGTTCCAATTGTTCACTGAAGAAGACCACATACACCCAGAGAGAGGGATATGAAATATGGACCACAATGTAACATTTTCATGATCTCTATTGATGTTTGCTTGCATTGTGTTGCCTTTCTCTGATTTTCTTTTTTTTCTTGTAGATAGGATTTTTCTTGCACAACTTGTCAAGTATTTCAATATTATTGACATGTAGTGGACTTCCTGCCATCTAGGGGAGGGGAGGGGACTGGGGGTAAAAGTTGTAATGGAGAGCTTTGTAAAGATCAATGCTGGGGAACTACCCATACATATGTTATACAAATAAAAAGCTTTAATAAAAAAAATAAAATAAAATAAAAAATAAATTAACTTTTCTTTCCAACTATTTACTGAGGAGGTCATAGTTTTTCTCTTCTAGTAATACTTCCAGCTTATATAATGATAAGCAGACACAAATAAGTAGAGATATCAGTGTTGAGTCAGTCAAGTTTGGGTTTCCAAAGCTGAGTGCTTTTACTACAATCTTTTTATTTTTTTTTTAAAAAATTGATCTTTAATTTTCCTATATCGTTAATTTCAGAGAATTATTTAAATGGAAACTGCTTCTTTGGGTCAGTACTCACAAAAGTAAATGAGATAATTCGGAATGGTATATGAATTTAGTCACTGTTCATAATCTGGTGTTCCTTCTAGTGTATAAACTGAAAATCCAAAGAGTTATAAAACTTTATCCCATAGGAGAAGCCAACCAGCTGCTTCCATTTACAGCTTTGATGATGTGCCATTGTGTATAAGTGTGCATGTCTATTGGTAAATCTGTAATGACAGCTTACACCTAATTCAATACAAAAGTAAGTTTTTGTTCAAAAAATTTTAAGAAGAAATATTTAATAGGTAATGTGAAAAGCTCAGGGGAGAGAGTAGGGATGGATTTAGAAATGTGGGGATTATCTGCAATGAGAGCATAATTAAACCCATGAAAGCTAATGAGGTCACCAAGAAAGTATAGAGGGTAAAAGAGCACACAGGACAGAATTCTGAGGAATACCCACAGTTATGGGGTATGATATGAATGATTACAGAAAGAAAATTCAGATTAGATTCATTCAGCAAAGGAAATGGAAAAGGGGCATTTAGAAATGTAGAAGAACAAGGGGAGAATAGTATCATAAAAGCCAGAGAGAAGAGATAGGTTGCAAAAGATGAGAACTGCAAAACATCTATAATCAGATCAACAAATTAAGAGATCTTTGCAAAGAGCAGTTTCAGCTGGGTGGTGGTGTGAGGAGCCACAATGCAAAGGGTCCAGGAATGAGAGAAGAGAAAGTGGAGGCATTAATTATAGGTAGCTTTTTTCTAGGAGTATGGTTGAGAAAAGGAGAACAAAAAGAATACTACAGTTTGAAAGATGCTTAGTGAAGGTTGGTTTGAAAGAAGTAAGGAAGTTGATATGTAGAAATGAAAGATGGGAGAGGATGTTACCCATCTGTTGGAGATGAACAGAAATGGAAAATGAAGACAACAGTAGTAATGAGGAGCTTAGGTTTGGAAGGGGATAATATGACAAGGGCAGGGATCTAAGAAGAAGGGATAGTGTGGAATTGTACACATTAACTATCAAAGTCTGGTTAACTAGTTGAGATTGGAAAGAAGGTAAATTAAACTAGAGTCCCTAAAGCAGGGACTCTACGCTGATAAAGAACTAGGGGGATAAAAATGGTCTCAGATCTATTTTTAATTTTCTTCTCTAAAACCAATTTCAAAATCCTCTCCTAGAGAAGCTTACCTTATCTTTCAAAAAAGAAATGCTAACAGTAAGAATAGAAATTATCATTCTAGGAAGTGATTTCCAATATGATATAAGGATGAACTTATATTCTTATCTTGATTGAGATGTTAGATAAACTATGGAGAGAAGATAGGCAGCTAAGTGGCTCAATAGAACACTGGTATGAAATTAAGAAGATTCATTTTCATGATTTCAAATTCAGCCTTAGACACTTATTAGTTGTATGATTTTGGGCAAGTCATTTAAACTGCTTGCCACAGTTTCCTCATTTGTAAAATGAGTTGAAGAAAGAAATGGCAAATCAATCCAGTATCTTGGCCAAGAAAACCCCCAAATGGGGCCACAACAAGTAAGACATAACTGAAAACAATTGAAATGGAGAAAATAGAGCAAAGGTCAGAATAAACTACTGTTTTTTTTTGGTTTTTTTTTGAGAATTAACTGTTGTTTGATGAAGAAACATTTTAAGGAATTTAATTAATAATATGGAGAAAGATTGTTTAGAGTAGTAGTTTGAGAGAAGCTTAAAAAAACAAATAAGAAGTCAATTAATGAAGCCTTTATTTTGTGAAGAAAATAAAGAGAACTGTTACTATGCTGAATGAAGAAAATGAAATGGGAATGCGTTCTTAGAAATGAACAGAGAAGTTGTCTGCTGTTATTGCTAGGGTCTGAGATAACTCTAGTTGTGATCACTCACTGCTAAAAATTGTATGCTTTTGTTTTATTATTGATTTCATTTTAGATAAATTAAATATTTAATAACATAAAAATGAATCTCAAGAGGACTAAAAGATTTACTACATAGCTATATAAAGATTAACCATATAGAAAGAAATGAAACTATTGAGCATTTCCTCCGGTTAATTAAATAAATAATATTTGGCTAACAAGTGGGGACTGAGTTTAATTAACTGAAAGAAATGATAAAATCTTATTAATGAAGAAATACTTTAAATATACTCCCTGAATAAGATTAAATACGGCAATGAGTCAAGTAACCTGTACCACTCCTGTATCTTTTGGCTATCAAACCAGTTTCCTATTCTGATTCTGCCTCAAATTTCTGTCATAACATGAGGGTATTTGTAAAGGCAGTCTATCAGGAATGAAGAACTAGACAATGTACTTCTGACAGTCTTACTCTTTGATAGAAGAACTGAAGAAGCTTCTCTCACAAATTACACCATCATCTGTGACTGCTTGGAACTTCATTCAAAAATTTAAGGTAGGAAGACAGGAGGAAAAGAAAAAAAGCTGAAAATTTCTTTTAATAAAAACATTATTAAATTTCATTAAGCATCCATGTGCTTTATATGCTGGAAGTAGAGGACAACATGGCATCGCAACATATGTATTTAATACAACATTTACCAAACAACAAATTTGATTTGATACAAAGCATTGGACCAGGCACAAAGACAAGAACAAAATAGTTCCTTCCAAAAAGGAGTTCATAATCTAGAGAAGGAATACAAAATAAAACGCAGAAAAGAGTATTATGAAGAAATCTGAAAGCACAAACACTTGAGAGGAATCAAAAGGGGCTGCTTTAGCAGTCCAAGGTTTTAAGATCCATGTTATTTAATGAAACACAATTTTCAGTTCCACAAAAACAAATCCCGAAATGATAATGCTAATCCTTCTGAACAGAAAAGGTACTAGGTAACCTCCTAAAATGGTAACATATCAGCTATACAGAATGGTGAAAAATGGAACAGCTAGATGGTATAGTAGGTAGAGAACTAGCCCTGGAATCATGAGGACCTGAGTTCAAATGCCACTTCAGACACTTGACACTTAGTAGCTGTGACTGTAGGCAAATAACAACCCTAATCTCCCCCCCCCCAAAAAAAAAAGTGTTTTGGAAAGCACATAAATCCCTGCAAATAATCATTTTTTCAACTGTCTTGTCTTCTAAGCACTCTTTCATAATAATAATAAAATTCTTTAGAAAGCTGGATTTGATATCAGAAGATCTGAATTCAGAATCTATCAACTACCACCTGACCAACTTCAGGCAATCATCTAATCTTTTTGGTCTCAATTTTCTAATGATGGTGATGATAATCCATAAAATGAGAGAACTCCACCAAATAATTTCTAAGGTCTCTATCTAACTTTAAATACTATGACCCTAAAATAAAGTCAAATATCTTTTAAGGGAAAGAATGGATTAAGAGTGCATAAAACTTTGATCATAAGGATAATGGAGGAAAAAAATTCTGAGAATTACAAGATAAACTTAATATTAAAAAGCTTTTATTTAGTCCCTGAATCTCTGCATAATTTATAACCAGCATACGCTCCCTAATACATGCAAAATATAAGACAAATTCTTTCACAGCACTGGCAGTATTTTATTAAATGTAAAGGACTGTTCTTGTGGATTTATTCAATTTTCCTTTACACTAAAGCTTCCCAGAATTTAGTTTAATGACTATTTTGATATTAATATTGTGAATAAGGAAAATACTGCGGAGATGTTAAATATTTTCAAAGACATTTGTTTTTTAAAACTTTCACAAAAGTAAAAGGCAATTTCTCTAAAATTCAAGTCAAAGCATTCACAAAAGTAGCTTTTAGTTTAGTGAACTGTCCTACCCTGTCTTCTCTTTCTATTTGGGTAAACATATCGTCCACTGGCTTACTTTTCAACTATGGAGATGACTCAAAGATCTATACATTGAGACTGTACATGTATAAACTATAACAGATTGCTTGATGACTTGGGGAGGGAGTGAGAAAAAATTTGGAATTCAAAATCTTACAAAAATGAATGGTGAAAACTATCTTTAAATGTAATTGGAAAAATAAAATACCATTGAGAAAAAAATAATATATATATTGAGCCCAACTCTCTTTTCAGAGCCCTAGTTTCACATCATTTATTGCTTATTTGGATATTTCAAAATGCCAAAGACATCAAACTAAAAATGTCCAAAACAAAAACTATCTTTTCCTCTAAACCCATTCCTCTACTGAACTTTCCTCTTTCTACTGAGAATGGCATCAACCTCCAAGTTTGCAAACTTGGCATTTTCCTCAACTTCTCACTCTTCCTTTCCCCAATATATTAAATCAGTTGCCAAATCTTGTTATTTCTACTTCTACATATGTCTCATATATATTCCATTTCTTTTCACATAATCTTCACCCTAATTCAGGCCATAATCATCTCTTGCTTAGACTATTGCCCAAGTCAACTAATTAGTCTACCTACCACTTTTTTTCTCAACTCATCCACCACAGTGCCCAAAATAATTTTCCTAAAGCCTAGTTCTATCCCTATCACTTACTTCCTCAAATAAACCCCAATGGATCCCAACTGACTTGACTGTAGATCAAATATAAACTACTTTGATATTTGAAGTTTTCCACAACCTGATCCCAACCTACCTTTTCAATCTTATTACACATTAATGTATATCCCATAAATATGGTTCTTTCTTGCTGTTTCTCAAACACAATACTTCATCTTTTGGCCTTGGGCCTGTAGTACATTCTCTGCTGCCTCTTAGAATCCTTTGTTTTTCTTTGACACCTCCACCATCTACATGAAAACCTTTCTTGATTCCCCCAGATAATGGTGATATCTTCTCCTAATTAGCTTGTACTTATTCTGTATATATTTTGTGTGTAAAAGAATATATGTATGTTTACCAGCCCTAAAGTCAGGAGGACCTGAATTCAAATCTGGCCTCAGACACTTAACACTTCCTAACTATGTGATCTTGGATAAGTCACTTAATCCCAATTTTGCCTCAGGGAAAAAAAATACGTATGTTTACAACACACACACACACACATACACACACATTTCTTCCTTGAAAGGATCTAAGTTTCTTGAGGGAAAAAGACTTTCATTTTTGCCTTTATATTCTCATTGCCTTGCACAATGCCTGGTACACAGAGGCACTTAATAAAAGTCTGCTGATTCATTATCTAGATACCTTGTATTTAGATGAGGTTCCAAAATTTCCCGAACATGTTCAGGGAATCTCCTCCAGAGTCGGTGGCCTGGACCATCAGTCTCCATTTCTCTGCATTCATAAATGGAAAGCAACTCCTACCAATGCACAAGAAAACAGCTGAGTCTCTTTTAGTCTTTATTGCTCCAGGAAACAGACAATGCACAAACGATAATGGATTTCAAAAACTGACTTTTGAAAAAAAAATACTACAAAACTTGGAAACATCAAAGTGTGGCATAACCTCACCTCTTGATAAGAATGAGAAAGTGATAAAAAGTCTATAATTATTACTATTTTACATTTACTTTATTATTACATAACAAATTATTACATAACAAAACTAGAGATTTTCATGAATGTGAAAGAATGCAGTCCCAAAGTGTCCCTTCAAATGAAGGTGCAGTGAAATATGAAACAGTAAATTAATGGTTCTGGGAAGTGAAATCAAAATTCAACAATAAAGTCATTGAGTCTGAAAAATTCAATGGCTTTTTGCATGTAAAACAGAAACATAACACCGTACTTGAAACCTTTGGATCTGTCTTTGTGACCTAAATCCTTGAATTAAGCTGTATGACCACGGGCAGGTCATTGTCTTTCTGAGTCTTGGCTTCTTTATAAGGCTTATAACTAACTTTTGATGAAGCTGTAATAAGGAAGGTCCCTTTTAAAATGATAAAGCACAATATAAATTTTAGTTATAGAAGAGATAATTATTTCACGAGTGATATTCTTTAAAAAAGATCATTTTACCTGCATTATTTTCTTGATATTTTCCCAACTTTTAAAAAGACACATTGTGCTAGGGAACATTAGTTTTGCTAAATAATATTTTACAATGATTATGAAATATTGTCAAAGCACAATGTTCCATAGTTGCATTCCATAAATACTTAACTATATAGACCTTTCTCAATTACCAAAATAAAGCAAGAATAAAAGACATAAGGATAATTTTAAAAGTGTATATATAGGTTCATATTTGAAAAAGATATCCTAAGAACTAAGAATTTCACTTAAAAATAGCAAAAAAAAAAAAACCCCACTAGAAATGGTTAATTCTTCTTTTTTTCTTTTTGCTGAGGCAATTGAGGTTAAGTGACTTGCCCAGGGTCACACAGCTAGGGAATGTTAAGTGTCTGAGACCACATTTGAACTCAGGTCCTTCTGACTTTAGGGCTGGTGCTCTATCCACTGCGCCACCTAGCTTCACTGAAAATGGTTAATTCTTAAGTCACTAAACTGTCCAATTTGCTCAATCCTACCCAAACCATTCTAATGAAATATTTCATCCTGGGAAAATATTTAATATTAATCAAATAAAACTTTGCTGAAACATTATTGTGCATGAGTTGTAAAGTGCTTCTCCAACCCAATACAATTTAAATGTGTTAACACTGGTCACCAGTGGCTGCTCTGCTTTGGAAGAGAAAGCTTCTTTGTATCCCAAAGAGATTTAAAAAAAAAAAAGAAAAAAAGGAAAGGAATCTATATCTACAAAATAATTTATAGAGCTCTCTTAGTGGTAATAAAGAATAGGAAATTGAGGGGATTTTCCATCAACTGGGAAATAACTGAATAAGCTGTTGTACATGATTGTGATGGAATATTATGTTATAAGAAATGATGAGTATGTTACTCTCAGAAAAACATGGATTTACATGAACTGATACAAAATGAAATGAACAGAACCAGGAGAACATTGTATACAGTAACAGCAATTTTGTATGATGATCAACTATGAATGACTTGGCTATTATCAGTAATAAAATGATTGAAGGCTATTCTGAAGGACTTATGAAAAACACCATCCATCTCCAGAGAAAAAAAAATGATGGGAGTCTGAATGTAGACTGAGGCATAATTTTTCTTTATTTTTCTTGGGGGTTTTTTGAATGTGTTTTCTTTCACAACATGATTAACATGAAAATGTTTTGCTTGACCACATATGTATAAGCTATTTAAATTGCTTGCCTTCTTAATAAGGGGGGCGGGATGAGAGAATTTAGAATTCAAAAAGTTTTTTAATGTTAAAAATTGTTTTTACATGTAATTAGGGAAAAAAGAAAATACTATTTTTTTAAAAGAAAGAACATGCCCTATACCAATAAAATCTCAAATTTAAAGATGTACCTAAGCCAAACAAAGAGATGCTACCAAAAAAAAAAATTGGTTCTCAAAGTAAGTCTAACATTTTAGGTGTTGTTAGTATATAGAAAATGTTTGCTTAAATTATTCAAAGTGCAAATATCATCCTCAGTTAATCAAGGTTCCACAAAGAAGAACAATTTACAATATCTAGAAACTTTAAAATTTTTTGCAGAAACAGTTTATATCCTGAAAGACTCCTAGAAAGGTAATAATAAAATGTTGAATGAAAAAAGACACCACATGATATATGACCAAATTTTAAGTCAAATATATATTACATCATGTTTTCTGAAAACATAAAAAAAACATTTCAATACTTCAAGGATTTCTGATTTCATATAAATATGAATATTCCCTCCATCAGTGCACATTACCATGTATCTATACATTAACAGATAGTTAATAGTAGCTATGAATAAAAAAAAATATTCACCTCATAGCCAATTCTCTGTGATGAAGTCATCCTGGGCTAGATTTGGACACAAATACACAGCCTGTTACCTAGCCCATATTCAATGCCCTTTCAGTTTGGTAAGACCTATCAGAGCTTATGCTCTACTGACATGACCTTAAATTTGCTTTAAGCCACAGGGGTGGTACTGGAATATATGAAAAAAATTACAACCTTAAAACATTTTAATTAGAAATAAAATAGTTAATAAAATATTAATTTTAAAATTCCTTACCATGCAAATTTATTCAAATGGTGAAGAATAAGTTAGACTGTTGAACTCAAAAAACATAATGGGAAAGGACAAAAAACATGTAACCAAGAAATGATACCAAACTACTTAAGCCACAACATCTTGAGATCCTGGAAACTTGAGAACTAGAAAAACTACAAATCATAACCCTTGAACTAACTTCCTAAAAATTAACCACAAAGAGAGAAAGTATTAGGGTTTCTCTCAGAAGTTTTCAAGCAGTGAATTGTGGATCAATTACTTGCCAGTTTTGTTATACTGAGGAAATGCCTTTTGAAGTATGGCCACCCAAGTTGCTTCCAATTCTAAATCCCACATTTGACATGCTATCCTAAAGATCATTAAATAATTCACTAATATGGGTAAGTTCTATTTAAATATGGTTTAATAGTTGTAAGAAAGAATTAGTATTAAATCTAAATTATTGGGAATCAGAATTAGTGCCCAATAGGAAGTATCATAGAAATAATACACAACAAAACACTAGTTTATTCAAGAGATAGAAAAATAAGTAATAAAAAAAATAGTACCTTCTAACTGAGTAGAGACATTACAGTTTTCTTAAGGAAATCCAAAATTGTGAATCTAGCAATAAGTATATTCTTACTTGAATGGCATAGGCAGCTGAATCTTGAGCACGGACATTATCAGCATATGCAAGGAATGCTCTGGTTAGTTCCATCAATAATCCATACGCAAAATTTGAATCCTCCACTCCAGTCTCATTAAGAAAGAAAAAAAAATGTTTACAAGTCAACTGACAGGAAAATTCATTAAGCTTCAACTTTTTTTTGTTGTTGTTGTTGCTGTTGTGTTTTTTTTTTTTGTTTTTTTTTTTTTTGCTTAGGCAAATTGCCCAGGGTCACACAGTTAGGAAGTGTTAAGTGTCTGAGACCAGATTTGAACTCAGGTCCTCCTGACTTCCAGGCTGGTGCTCTATCCACTACACCAACTAGCTGCCCTAGACTTAATTTTTAAAAAATGAGATCCTAAGTTAATTTGGAAGGAATGAATTATTAGGTTTGCAGCATTTAAATCAAAACCAAGAGTCTTTTGAACAACTTCTACAGTATACTGGAATAATATCAACTATATAAACATTTCAACATTTAATCTCATTCTCTTAGATTATATAAATTGTTTAAAAAAGAAATCTTAATATAATTAGTAATAAATGTCAAGAAAAATATTCATTATAAACATATAAAAAAAGCTTTAAGAGTATGCTATTCAAGGGGCAAATAGGTGGCCCGGTGGATAAAGCATCAGACTCAAGTTCAAATTTGGCCTCAGACATTTAATAGCTAGGTGACCCTGAGCAAGATTCACTTAACCTTGTTTGTTTCAGTTTTCTCATTTTAAAATGAGAAAATCACTAGTATCTTTATTAAGAAAACCCCAAATGGGGTCATGAAGAATAGGATATGACTCAATGACTCAAATGATATTCAAAGAAAGTTCACATAATTATGATTATTGGCAGAGAATCATTACAGTATTATTGGAAAAGCATGGGATGAATGGTTGCCTATATGATATAGATTAAGTAATGTCAAGGTTAAGTGTAAATTGGACATTTCTATGTAACATTTAACATGGAAGTTCCAACTGAATTGGAAACTATTCTAGAAAATTCCTAATTATTGCACTTACCACAAATGTAACATCCTTTCCTTGAGTTTCACCCGTTGAGAAATCCAGACGACCTGGGTCTATTGCACCCAATTCCCCTAAACACTCTCCACAAAGTAATCGAGCTTGGGAATTTGCATCTTGGCAGCCTTTCAAAAGCACTGTCACCAATTTTGAGATAATAGGTTCTACTGTTTCACTATCTGTGGCATATTTTATTAATTTAACCTATGTAGAAAGAATTTTTTTTTAAATCGTTAAGAATTTGTCATATAAACTGTAAGTTCAGAAGACTTATAAACCTTTCTCATTATAGGAGATTCTGAATATATGAATGGATATATCAATCAATAAGCAAGCACATATTAAAAGCCTATTATAGTTGAGGTACTAAGCTGGGGATACAAATACAAAGAATAAAACAATTCCTACTGTCAAGCACTGAATTCAAATCCAGGCTCAGATATTTACTAATTGTGTGATCCTGGACAAGTCATATAGCAGCAACCTAGTAAGGATATTTTGAGGATTCAATGAAACAATAGTTGTTAGTACTTAGTACAGTGCCTGGCACATACTGGATATTATATACTTCATGTTATAGTAGGAATAATACTGAGAGTGCTGAAATGTATTCCAACCCCTGCTCTGTTATTTTCTACTACTAACTTCATTTGTAAAATAAGTTGGTAAAACTATATGACTTCTAAGGTCAATCAATCAAACAACAAGCATTTATTAAACACCTGTGTACCAGACATTGTGCTGCTAGACACGAGATAAAAAAATAAAAAGGAAACAGTCCCCACTCTCAAGAAATTTTCCTTTTCCAGGGAAACACCACATATATACATATAAATAAATACAAAAAGTTGTTGAAGAGAGAATCTGGAAAGGTCTCATACAATAGGCAGTTTTTGAGCTAAGTTCTGAAGGAGCTCAAGGATTTACAAAGTGCAATCTAGACTAGAGACCATATGTACAAAGGCCTAGAGAAAAAACTGAAGCGTTATATACGAAAAAACAGTCTGGCTGTACGGTACAGTACATAAAAAACAGGACTGAATAAGTATGCTGGAGCTATACTGTGAAAGACTTTAAATGCCTAAAAGAGGAGCTGATGTTCGATGCCACAGAGAACCAGTGGAGCTCTCTAAGCAGGGAGGATATGCTTAGAACTTTGCTTTAGGAATATTAATTTGGCGGCTGTTTAAAGGATGCTCTGAATTCTAAGACATCATGAAAAAGCCAGGATTCTGGAGTAAATCTGGCAGGCTTGCTAAGTCTTTTTGTATCTCTTCACATTAAGGAACACTATAGTTGAAAATAAAATTGCTCAGCTTAGCAAGTACTCAATATAAGCCACATCCACTGAACTTCCATAATCACTTTATTCTGGGTCATTTTTCTTTATGCTCTGAGTAGACAAAATATCAGATGTGACAACAATCAAAAACAAGTAGTCCAACATTCCCTGCTAAAATTAAATATTAACAACCATTCATCAACATATCAAGGTAGATGTTCTGTCTTACTGAAAACCTTGAAGAGAGTGATCGTTAGGACTGAATCTTATTGAAGGCACTGATGCCTGAAAAGCAAAATATAAGTGAAAATTAACATGACAGAACATATATGAGTTGTCTATTGCCACATAAGTGCTAATACTAATTATGAAGGATTCAAAAAATGGATATGTTCATTTAAGAAAAATAGACTGCAATTCACAATCTAAATGATCAACTCTCCCATACACTCCTCATAGCTTAGCTCAGTTCCTTTTTCATACCCCTGCACCTAATCATTAGAAGGTCTTGGAAAATTAAGAAGGTGAAAAGCACACAAACCTCACTATCTCAGAAAGTACAGCAGAAGCAATAGGAAGAGTTGCGTTGGTTTCTGGAAAACTTTACATGAACTATTACGTCTTTCATACTATTCAGGAAGCCGATTTCTTAAAGCCCTAACTCAAACTCAAAATGAATAAAGGATGAAGAAAAGAGGCCAAAATCACCAATAAGTAACATCTAACTTGTGTGTATGTGTGCACATGCACATTTACAGGCTTATACATGCCTGCAAGTATGCACGTGAGCTTCACAGTATTTCAGTTTCCAAGCTGATTTTCAAAGGTAGGAGAACATCTTATTAAAGGTATTTTATCAACAGTGAGATGTAAGAATGAATCAAGGAAGGGAGGTTAATTAGGAGCAAATAGAAAACAGATAGATCAATAGAAAGAATGGACAAATAAAATGGAAAGGAAGATACCTTCACAATAAATTTCAAAATGATAATCTGTTATTAACAGAAATACAAATCTGGTACACAAATCTTTTGAAAAAATTTTTAGCTTTCATTATAATTAACTAATGTACCTGATTTTTGTATAGAGTTTCCTTTAAGCTGGTAAGAGCATGGATACGGACATCTACATTCTCATGCTGAATTGCTTTCATAGACAGTTGTAGAGTTGTTTGTAGGTCAGTGCTCTCAGAGGTCTCCTAAATAAACAATATAAAAATGTGTCTTAAACATCATTTCAAGAATAGTTTTTAGGGTCTTAATGCCTATATAGGATCGATTCCCAGAACTTGAAACAAGAATACAAATAAAACTATCTTACCAAAAAAAGTAGAATATTGCAATCTAACGAACGAGTTAAAGTATTTTAGACTTGTGGAAAAAAACCTTTTTTGAGAAAGAAATTTTATTAATTGAAATTAGCAGTGCTTTTCAAAGGACATTCAAGCTCCCTCTTAATCCAACTTTCCTGATGCTACAACATCATTAATTATAATCCAGAGGGACAGTTAAGGTCTTGGCTCTTCCACTGATGACTTGAATGACCCTGGACAAGAGATTCACACAGGGCTTTAGTTTACTTCTCAGGGAAATAAGCATAATACTTAATCTTGTCATTTTCTACCTTTAAGAAGAAATAGTAAAGCAGGGTAATGAGAAAATGGTAAAGCACCAAAGAAATATGATCTTCCATTATTATTATTATTATTATTATTTTTTAAATGTATATATTTTTTTATTTTATTTGCAAAACATATGTATGGGTAATTCTTCAACATTAACCCTTACAAAGCTTTCTGTTACAAATTCCCCCCCCCAATCCCCACCCCTCCCCTAGATGGCAGGATATCCACTACATGTTAATTATATTAAAATATTTGACAAATCGATTATATGTATACATATTTCCACACTTATTGTTGTGCAAGAAAAATTGTATCTACAAGAAAGAAATATCAGATAAAGGAAACAATGTAAGCAAACATCAATCAAGAGTATGAGAATGTTATGTTGTGGTCCACATTTCACATCCCTCTCTCTGGGTGTATATGGCTTTCTTCACTAACAATTGGAAGTGGTTTGAAACATTTCATTGTTGAAGAGAGCCATGTCCTTCAGAACTGATCGTCATAATAGTATTGTTCTTGCCGTGTATAATGATCTCCTGGTTCTGCTGATTTCACTCAGTATCAGTTCATGTAAGTCTCTCCAGGCCTCTCTGAAATTGTCCTGCTGATCGTTTCTCACAGAACAATAATATTCCATAATATTCATATACCATAATTTATTCAACCATTCTCCAATTGATGGGCATCCATTCAGTTTCCAGTTTCTAGCCACTACAAAAAGGGCTGCCACAAACATTCTTGCACATGTGGGGCCCTTTCCTTCCTTTATGATTTCTTTGGGATACAAGCCCAATAGAAATGCTGCTGGATGACCTGCCATTATTATTAATACTAAATAAAGACTGAAGTGAAAAGTTTGCACCTTAATAAGGAGTTAACTCCACTATCTTCTCTTAGGGAGGAAACATGGCCAAATTCCAAAGTAGATCTATATGAATTCATTTACACATATTTTTAAATGTGTGGTTCTTCTAAATAAGAATTCTGGATATGAATAAAAAGCTTTCCAGCAATAGGAGCATATTGCAATCAAACTATATTTAGACATGTTCCTGGCAGGTACCTGTAGCTGGATGGTATTTATGAGGCACGGCTCCACTAAATCTTCCCAAATTGGGCAAAAGCAACTATTTCCATAATACTGGTGTCTCCAAAGCTAAGTCACTTCACAAATATCAACACTTACTACTTATGACAGGCCTTCTTCACATATTTAAGGTTTCTAAAGAACAAAGTAAAGTAAGGACATTAAATAAAAACCAAGATAATTATAAAATTAAAAAGTGTAATTTCAAATATACAACTTTTTAAAAATGAAAGAAAAGGGAATATCCTGACTTTGACATAAAATTAGATGGGAAGAATCTGACCTTTAGAACATCAAACATGGAATAAATAGTTAAGCTTGTGGACAGTTAGGTGGCGCAGTGGATAGAGCACCAGCCCTGAAGTCAGGGACATGAGTTCAAATCTGTTCTCAGACACTTAACACTTCCTAGCTATGTGACCCTAGGCAAGTCCTTAAGCCCAACTGCCTCAGCAAAACAAAACGAAACAAAAGTCATTAAGCTTTCCAATTTGCTGAACTATTTTTTCCATAAGGAACACACTTCCAATGATAGTTCACGTGGTATAGGTGAATGCTATTGTACACACCTTTGAAAACCTAATAGTGTTGTGATCATTGCAACACACTTTCTATTTCTTAACTTCCTTTGTCTTAAATGGAGACTACCATTCACATCACAATAGCCCTTGTGCCCTAGGAGCAGAGCTCAACAAAATAGGAAAGAAAAAAAATGAGTAAGAAACAGAAAAGAACCTTAACCATAGAAAGCTACTATAGGGAAGATCAATACACCAACTTAGAAAAGGTCAAAATGTCCATATGGGAAACTTCAGAAGTGGACATGAATTGGTTTCAAGCCCAAAGAGCTTTCTTGAAAGAGCTCATGAAGGATTTTAAAAGTCAAATAAGAGAAGTAGAAAAAAAAATTGGGGAAAGAAATGAGAGGCATACAAGAGAGTCAGCAGCATAGAAAAGGAAAACAATTCCTTAAAAAAATACAATTGGTCAAATACAAAAATAAATCCACTGAAGAAATTCATTCTTTAAAAAATACAATTGGAAAAATGCCCTGCCCCCAAAAAACCCACTAAAGATTTACAATTTAATAGATCCCATATTGCCAAAAGAAATTATTTAGTGTGATAAAATGCTACATCAAATTGACTTCCATGTAGTGTTTGTCTCTATGATTTAGTCTTAAAGGAAAAGGCTCTTTATACACGTGTTGAAATAGCAGAATACACTATCTCTGTTCACAAAGAGCCTAACACAACATAAAGGTTTAAAAAATCTGTTGAACAGAAATAAAAACTGAATTCTTTTGTAAGTTAGTTTTCTCTGAATTTGCATAGGCTTTAACAACATTTCTGAGTGCAAATGTACTTTGTATCACCAATCAAGTCGCTTGCTAAGCTCTCTAGATTTCAGGTCTAATACATTGTTATTGCTCTTTATCACACAAACACAACTAAGAATCTTTCTCATTCACTGGGATATCTGGAAGCAAAAGCAAACATTTAATGCTAGCCATGCTTTGTGGAATACTTATATGATTTACACTTTGGCCTTTGATGATACTCAAGTTCACCTAGAATTTGAACTTAAAACTTTGTTTCAGCTCAGGAGAATCTCAACCATTATCACTGATCTTTTGCTTTCTTTAATTTCCTGTGTTCTTGGTAAAATTTTTGTGAAAACCACACATAAAACAGATACATTAAGCTCTTGTCAATGTCCAGCTTCAGACTTTTCCTTGAGATGCTCTTCTGAATCCTCTTGCTGAAGAAATTATTTTCAGCAGGCTAGATATGCCATCAACACTGGCCACAGCACCAGATCAGTCGTAGAACTTTGAGGGTTAGGATCCTGTGGTTTTGGCTCTTCCTGGCTGTGGTCCTCCATGATGAAATCTTTCACAGCCTCAAGCCACAGCTTTCTCCAAAAAGCTGGTTCTATAGCTAGTTCTATATCCCCACCTATGGCCTTGAATCCACAGAGAAAATTTGATTCATTCTCACTTAAAATTCTATTTATTCAAACTGCAGCTTAAGAATAAACACAAATTTCCCAACCCACTTCTCATCCCCTTTGCAATGAAGTAGCCATTCACTCCACTAGTCCACAGAAACCACTCCCTCTCAAAAGTCATTAATAACAAATTTATGGTCCAATCCAATGGCCTTTTCTCAGTTCTCACTCTCTCTGGACTCTATACAACATGTGACAATGTCGACAAGACTTCTTTTTAACATCCTCTCTTCTCCTTTCCTCCGAGAACATATTCTATTTGTTCTTACTTCTGTGACTGCTATTTTTCAATCTTTTCTTTTTCTCCCTCACCTTTTAAGGTAGACATTCTCCAAGGTTCTATTGGATTGGACTTTTTTTTTTTTGGTGATTTTGCCCATTCTCGATCCCATCGTTTCAACTAGCTCCTGTAGGCAAACACAATCCCTATAATATCTCTAGTCCCAAATCTCTTCTAAGCTCTTTACAGCTCCATCCCTTCTTGATACCCAGAAACTTCAATCCAAAATTCAGATTATTTAATTATTCCTCCAAATCCTGTGTCTTCAGATTTACCTGATTTTAATCAATGACAACAACATTCACCTAATCAATCATCATCACAACCTGCTTCCTTTTCCATATTCCCCAAATCCAGTTAGTTAAGTCCTATCACGTTACAAAAATCTCAAAACTAGGACATTCGTGCTTAGAAGCTATTTTGATGCACTCTGTATATGAAATATGAAAACTGTTATCAGATAGTAGGATCTTTGTGATGAATCATAGAATCTCAGGATTGGAAGAGACATCAGAAATCATCTTGTTCAACCCAGACCTGAACAAGAATTCTTTCTACAACATATCCTGATTCTAGTAAGTGGTCATCCAGATTTTAATGATGATTCTAGAGAGGAGGAACTTAACATTTTTTTAAGGTGGTCTATTTCATTTTTAAAGATTCCTAAACTAATAAATAAATAGATAGATAAAAAGACTTCTAAACCTAGTCTAAATATGCATCTTTGGAATTCTGGTTCTATACTCTGAGGCCAAACAAAGCAAATACAATTACTCTTATATACAATAACCTTTCAGTATTTGCATTTACCTATAATGTATCTAACATCCCAAAACATCTCCTCCAGATAAACATCCCCACTTTCTTTTACTTCTTCTCATACAAAATGAATCTGACGTCACTGGTCATTTTGGCTGTTCTCCAGCTTCTAGTTGTTTTTACTAAAATAAGGTGCATGGGCTTCCTCTCCAGAAAGCTGTCTGAATTAGACGCAAGACTATCTGGTTGCCAAATACTTAATCCGGCAAAACCCCCGAGGTTCTAATCAGTTGTTGTTGTTGTTTAATAGTTTCAGTGTGTTCTATTCTGTGACTTCATCTGGGATTTTCTTGGCAGAAATAATGGAGTGTTTTGACATTTCCTTTTGTAGTTCATGATTTGAATCAATAATTGAGAAATTCAATGAGAAACTGGAGACTGCATTAGATCTTGTGGCCATTATCCCATACTACTGATTCATATTGGAGCTTACAATCCACTAAAACCCCTATATCCCTTTTTGAGAAAATTATTATATAAAAGTATTCCAAATACAGTAGAAAGAACATTGGTTTTTAAGTTAGAAGAACTGGGTTTTTCTCCTTCAAACCCAAATCACAATTTTTCCATGTGGAAAAGATAAACACATGAACTTATAAAGAAAAAACCTATAAGTAGCTACAAATTTACTTCTAATAATAAAATTAAAATATCAACTAAAATTTTAAAATAGTTTTATACTTTCCTATAAGGCTAAAGATGGGAGACAAATACCTTTCTGTATTCCTGGAGAACTGTTTTTATCTTTTCCAGTTCTGGATGATCAGGCAGAAAATATATTTCATGTAGGAAGTCTTGCACAGCATCCCTAAAAATTTATTAGAAGAAAATGAATGATTCGTAGACACTTAAAACATAATACCTTGGGCTCTGATAAATTATAGATTCATTATTATTTACTCAAATTTAAATAATGATTTGTTTCACTAATTCAGACTGGCATTAGATCTGATAAGCCTAAATAAGAAAGGCTTTCTTATATTTAGTTTTGGCTGAACAAATGTCAGTCATTCAAATGTGTTATTTTTTTCCCTTCACATTTTGGCTACTTAGCTGAATATACAATTTAAATTAAGTATAAGTTATAAATGTATCTACTTAAAATTTTGGTTAAAAATTGTATTTTATAATTGAGATACAGGGCAACAAGAAAGCATTTTCTGGTGTAAATGAAATTTTATTTTTTATTTTTTTTAAGATTATATTTACTTTTATTCCTTATATTATTCTTATTCTGGTCTCTACAAGTCACTGAAAACCCAAGGATATAAACACAATTATAAATACAAAATTTTAATCAAGTAATAATTACTTTAAAGATCCTAATTTAATGCACAGATAATCATAATTTATGATAAACATGACAAGGCATTAACCATTGAATGCTGGTCCTCTTATATTCAATTCTTTATTATATCTCAAATTGTTTTTATTCATTAATTCAAATATTTAAAAGCCAATGAGTACAGCACATGGCTACCACAATGTGCCTAACAATGAGCATTACAAGATAAGGTGGTCCCTGTCCATAAATGTAACAAGAAAAAAATGAAACTCTCTAAAATTTATATTCTAAGGCAATATTTGCTAAGTGTCACAGAAGTGATACAAGTTATGTGCCTTGGGAATACTGACTCAGAAGAGATAATTTCTAATATACTCAAACAAGGTTGCATAAATTGTCCTGGAGCTGTCACTTAAGGGATAGAGAACTCTTTAACAGGCAAAGATGGGTGGGTAGGGAGGAATCATTAGAGGCAGATAAGATTGCCAGGAATGAAGGAATGGAGGCAAAAAAGTTCAACACTGTTTTGAATAGACTACATTGGCTAGAATACAGGATTAGTATTGAGAATAGTGGAGGAAAGTTAAAAAGCAACTGGCACTAGACGTGAGGAAAGTCTTCAATACCAGGTCAGAGCCTCTGAATTTAGGGTTGTTTTTTTTTTTTTTTTTTAAATTTGATCCTTTTTGTTTTTACCTAACAAGTACTTCCAAAGAAACCTTGAAAGGAAGTACATTCCCCTAGAAAAATAGTGTATCAATTATCATTTGAAAAGAGAGATAATTGAGAAAGGACAGGACAAGCAGAAATGGGCTTAAGGAGATTAACCTAGTGACTATGTGAAGGACCTCAGTGTAGGAACAGCAGTTAAAAGGCTATTATAAATGTCTAGGTGTTAGGGAGTAATGTTCTAAATAAGGCTGGTATTCCTCTAAATAGGTAGATATATTCTCATACACATTCAATCTTGTTTTTACCCCTTTTTAATAGACTAACAAAGGTAAACCAACTTACTCTGAGTTTTATTAGGAAAAACTTTTGTTAGCAAAGTCCTCCTGACAAAAATTTTACTGAAATTTAAAAAACTTGAATTATAAGTGGTTTAGCACACTGAGAATTAAAATCAAAGCAGTACTTTTTACCAGTAATACATCAACAAAAATTTATTACTATTTACCAGACACTAAGTTAAGCTCTGGGAATAAAATGCAAATAAGCATAAAAAACAACTCTTTAATATGGCTCCATATAACCAATCTTCATTCTAAAATCTGAAGCTGCAAAATGAAAAATCTCCTATCTTCATAACCATTGATTCAGTGAAAGTACCTGTTATCAACTATGAGGAAGTGAAAGACAGCAGAAGTTTCCTTTGGCCGGATATGTATAAGAGGTAGTAAAGCTACTATCACATGACTGAGAAGGGAGCCTAGGTAAGCATGGTCCAAGCAACGAACAAAGCAGTCCCAAGCTCTACAAGAGAAAGAAACAAAAAGTTAAAAACCGAGCTTTTAAAATTCCTCACTTTAGACATTTCAAGTTTAGACAGCTCTGTTTCCCAAAGATCCAAGCATCCATACTGGCACAGTGGGGAAATGCAATAAAAACACAAATTTAGAAAACCTGCAGCATAGTTCTGGAAAGTCATCCTTAAATCGGAGTCCGGTTCTCAATGTGGTCATCATCTTGACTCTCACAGAACTGATATGCTTGGGTCCCATCAGCTTCATTAATGACATCAAACTATTCAAGGCCTGAAAAGAAACAAATAACTTATATTATATGAAGACAATAAACACATTGGAAGGAACAGACAAGTTTTCAGGGTAAACCCAAATCCCATAGAAGCATACATTCTTAGATAACACCATCCAATAAACTAATAAAAATAAACCAAAACTATTTATTAAGCACCTGTTTGGTGCCAGGCACTGTGCTTACTGCTGATTCAAGGTTCAGTTCAAACATCAGCTACATTGAAGCTTTCTCTGTGTCATTCTGGGAAGAAATAATCTTTCCCTCACCTGACATAGTATTTTACATTTCTCTTACTGAATTTCTCATTATACCCAATGCAATATTTGTTTATGTGAATATCTTACTTCCCATAATAAAATGAAAGTACATGAGGACAAAGACTATGTCTTTGTAGCTCATTGTTAGTGCTCAGTAAATTACCTGGCACATAGTATTCACTCAAATATTTGTTGAATGATTTATTTTAAAAAATCAATTTTGATCTTAATCTCTCTAGATCAGTAACTTACAGTTTTTCTGAAGTTGCAACAATATAGTATTTAATTTTATGATGACTCCTAACTGATACATAAAGTTTTACATGGTCTACACTTTAAAAAAAAATTAAAATTAAAAAGTTTTAAGATTTTATGATACATCTTAAAATAGAAAAATTACAGGATATTACAAACCCCAATAAAGAATGGTCTGAGGAATCTGTTCTTTTAGGTTTATATCCAAGAAATTCCTTTTTATTATAACAAGCAAAGAACTACCCTCTAAATAGACTGACAGAACACCAGAAACATAATCATTGCTGTACCTGGATTAGACACAACTTATCTTGCCCCAAATGATAGAACAGGAGAACCCTAGGATTTTAGTAAAGGTCACAGTTTTCTTCCCTGATATCAATTTCAAAAGGTTGTAACCTCAAAAAAAAAAAAAAAAAAAGCAGCTTTTCCTAGAAGGGAATACCCATAACAGCTTTACTTGGAAGATTTCCAAATAGGGCATTCTCACTTATTTCAAGTGGAATATAAGACAGCAGTAGTGCTGATGCAACAAAAAGCTAATGTGAGCTTTAATTAAAAAACTAGTATAAAGTGGATAAATTTTAGAGGACTTATATTTAAATGTAAATGTCTCCTTTGACCCATTAAGATTACTAAAGAAATGGGAGTAAGAGCTGAAACAAAAACCTCCATTCAAGAATTTCTACTATAATCTTAAAGGGAAATGATTGTAAAGGAGCCCAAGTAATTCAAAAGGAAATCTTATCTCCAATTGAAATTTGACTCCAAAATATCCTGTGGTAACCCATTATTATAACACACATCTTGAATGTCCTATGTGTTGAAAACAACCAGGAATAAGCTTCCAAGATACTAAAGTTATTTCCATTTATAATACCTAAAATCTTTTATGTATCATCAGAATACAGTGAAAAAAGTTCACAACCTCTCTCCACCCCCCCAATGAAATATTATCATTATTTTATAAGAGGGAAAAATTCCAAAAATTATATATTTTATAAACCAATTAGAACAAAGATAAAAGTTATCAACTACAGATAGAAAATTGTAAATTTTCTTATTCTTAAAACTAGATTTAAGTTATATTTTATAACTAGTAGTTCCAAATGTCTTCATTCCCGACATTGCTAAAAAAAAATACATAATAAAATTCCCAAAGTGCATTTATAATGCATCCAAGAAAGAAGCATAGTACTGACCAAATATTGCTTCTCCTAAAGAGTTTACAAAGGAACATCATAGACCTTGCCAACACTATGATGTGCTTTATTTTTTTGAATTCTTTTCACCAGTTCAAAACAAGAAACATTTTATCCTATAACTACTATTGAACTTCCTCTTCCCAGTCTCTCTCCAAGCCCCATTATAAGAGTTCTCAATATCACTAGCCACATATTTATCATCTGTAAACATCTTGTTCCTACCTAAAATGCAAGGTCAAATATTTTCTCAGTATCTTGAACTTTCTGACTATCACTACATAATCTATAAAAAGGATGTACTTTAAAGTAATTTTATGATTGTCATGAACTCAAAGCTATTTTCTTTTACATGTAGGAGCTGCAAAGAAAAGCAAATAGTAAATTTCAATAAATATTTGAGCAAGAATACCGTAATGTATTCTGGTAATCCCCTTTACTATTTCATTATCAGCTTTTAATAATAATTTCACAATACTCTTGCATTTTGCTTATAAGAAAATTTAGGCAAGAAAAAACTTCATCTAGAACATGGAAAAGCAAAGGTAAACATAGAATGTATTGTTTGTTCAATTAACCATTTATTATCTTTTTTGCAAAAATCTCAGTTGGAAAAATTATTTTTCCTTCTAGGAAACCAGCTAGTACTTCTAAAATATCTCTAGCTAGTCTTTTATTTAACCTGGTCCTCAGCATATTATAGCTATATATTTTTCTCTCCTCAATACAATTAGACCTTGCAGTGCCACAGTGTTTTTTCACCCTGTACTTCCAAGCATTTTTCTGGGGCATTACCATCCTCCCAGACCCTCAGGCTCACATCCTGGATTCCCCCTATCTTTCACCACCCATTTCCAACCTATTACCAAGGCCTGTCAATTTCACCTTTACAGCGATCCCTCAAATAGCATTCCCCTTCTCCTCTGCCACCATTACTCCACTAAAGGACTTTATCACCTCCAACCTGGACTACTGCTTTGTCTGCTGGGAAGTCAGCCTTGCTCTCTCCCTGTCCATCCATCCCTCTATTCAGCTCCCCAAGTGATTTTCCTAAAGCACAGATCTGATCAAGTCAATCCTCTACTTAATAAATTCAACATCAACATCACTTTTACAAACAAATATAAAATGCTCTGTTTAGCACTGGAAGTCCTTGGTGACTTAACGAAGGACTCTCCTACCTTTCTATCCAATCTGGTGATACTGATCTCCTGGTTGTTCCATGAACAAGATCTTCTACTTCTGAGTTCTGTGCCTCTATCTCCTCCACTCCACCTACTGACCCCCCAGACTTCTTTTAAATTCCACCTTTGAAAGCCTTCCCCAACCTCAATTCATTCCAATGCTTTCCCTTTGTTAATTATTTTATATTTATTCTATATGTAGCTTGCTTCACTCATGTTTTTATGTTGTCATTTGTATTTAGGTACTTAATAAATGCTGACTGCCACTGCTTTCTCACTTTCTTGTCCCTTCAAAAACTTGGCTTCTAAGTGCCATAGAGTCAGCTTCATCTTCAGAAAAGCTCTCATCTGCTTATCTATCAATCAAAATTTATTAAAGACTTATCTAAATACCAAGCACTGCACTAAGCACACTAAAGACAGGAGAGGCAAAAAACATTATCCCTGTCCTCAAGGAACTTATTATAGGGAAGACAAAATAGGCATTAATAGATATATGACACCTAGAGAAGAAATATAAGATTTCCATTTTACATCATTCTCTAGTCAACTTCCATTTCAATCAAGGCAGATTCCTTATTGCTACTTTCTTCAAAATATGAATTAATTTTTCTACAATATAGCTAATTGCTAACATTTATACAGTGCTTTACACATGTCATCTCATTAGATACTTACAACAATCCCGGGAGGTAAGTTACTGTTTTATAATTGAGGTAAATGGAGTTTAAAGTGACTTGCCTCTGATCACTCAGTCATTAAGTGTCTAAGGCTAGAACTGAAGTAGAATACTACTGAGTCTGAGTTCAGGGCTTTAACCACTGTATTACCTCATTGCCTACAACGTACTCAGAAGCACACACTTACTACCACTTCCACTTTACTAACAATGAATAACTCAAATGAATATTCTTGTTGACTCTAAAATAAAAATTACAGGTAGGAAGAGGCCATTTCATTCACTTAGCTTTGGGTTGTTTAATTAACAGTTTATCGATAATACATAAAACTCCTTAAAAAAAAAAAACCTAGGAAAGCAGTTAATGACATGTTTATAGCATTCTTTTTATTAAGAGATCCTAAAAGTAAAAATATTATCTGTTATTTATATTATACATGAAAGATATTATCTATATCATACACGAAACTCTGTATAATACTTCAGCAACTCAAACATTAAATGAATATACCTACCATTTTCTTATCTTCAAGGCCAACACTGGAACTCAATAACTGCATGTTAAAAAAGGCCAATATGCCCAGGAGCTTAGGTTGGAGATAATCAGCCTAAGACCAAAATATAAGAAGCTGATACTTAATCATTTGTACATAGAATATAAAACACAAATCAATGATAATTCAATTAGTTCAATAAATTGTTCATTTGTATTTTGTTTGAGTTAAATTGATTCTTTTACCTTTGGGTCATAATCAGTTTATTTCCCTCAATGGTGACTTAAATGAGTGATATGGGAGAAATTTCTAAGAATTAATCTATATCCATAAAATTTTTCTCTAAATCATTTCATGAATAGAAATTAATTCGTTTCATTATTTTGATGCAACAAGAGATAAGGAAGTTTGAAAAGCAGGAATGTGGAATATAGAAGAATTAGCTGTGCAGGGGAATCATGCTGCTGCTTGAATTGTGCTACATATAAACCTTTAAATATTAGAGATATTGTCAAAAGCAATTGTCTCAAGATGAAGAGATGAGCTTATTTTCCTCTCTCTCTCTCTTCAAAATGACTCCCTAATGGGAAGAAGATATAGCAGCTCTCCCATTTTACAAACCGCAAAGAATATTTATTATATTACAAAGATTTGAAAGAATAATCAATTTAATGTAAAAAGCACAATTAAAAATATCCTTCATACTTGTTTATTAAATGCAGACAAATGTGTCAGATGACATTAATCAGAATCTACTTACTTTAAAAATATGCATCACAACTTCAACTTTTGAATTCCCCAAATTTCCCCTTTACATTAAGCAATTCTTGTCAAGAAAAAAAGTCAAGATGGTTTGTGTATTTTTTCCAATAAAGGAATGAAGAACTAAAAAAAGATTATTCTATTCTATAAATATGGAAACTAAAATATAGACAGTTACAAAAGGTAAGAAATGATTTAAGATACTTTTAAAAAAGTGGGTTGACAAACCTAGCTAACTTAATTTGAAATATGGCATTTAAATATAGCTGTACTTTATTCTGGCTGTGTTGTTCTAGCCCAGTAAGTTAAGCATGATTAAAAAAAACCCCAAAACAGATGACATTTACATTTTATAGATTAGGAAACAGTTTCAAAGAGGATGAATGACTTGTCCAGAATTACAAGAGTGCTAGGAGTAAAATGCAAACCTAGGATGTGTTAAGTTTATGTACCATAACAGAATGACTTTTAATATATAATATTCAAAGCCACATTTAAATAATCAAGGACTTAAAAAAAGGAACAGTAACTCTGTAAGAATTTAAAAGCAGTTTTCAAATCTAAAAAAGTTTACTTTTAAAAATGATGATAATTCTGGATATGTCAAACCAGCTTATCTTGGTTTGTATTCCTCTGGGGGAAAGTAGCAGGGAAGGACAGAGAGAATCAAGTAGAAATTCATTTTTAAAGATCATATAACTACTCTACTCCAACCTGAATAAGACATGTGAAGAAGCTGTAACATTTTTGCTCAATGTGAAAAATAAAAGGTTTTAAATGATTCAGGTCCATGAATTTTTTCAAACAAATTAGAATATACATTATTGTTAATATTTAATTATGGGCACAAATTCAATGAAGCTTTTTCTGGAAAAAGTTTAGTCTTGATATTTAAATAAATTCGAACTGGATGAGAAATATGAAAGGTACAGAAACACGTGAAAACAAAATGTTCTTACCATGAGTTCTGGTGATGTAATATCTTTTGGGCCCTGATAAGGATCCTCACTGGAAGCAAATGAAGCTAATATTGACAAACCATTGAAAACCTGCTGATAGTGTTCTCCAATGCGCAACAACAGTTCATTATGTAAGCCTTGAAAATCTTGTCTTAGTAAGCTACCCAATTCAATCTCTGTTTCATTCTAAAGAGAAATAAATTTCTAAATGTTAACTTCTTGCAACAGATTGCTTTCATGTCAGTGATTCTAGCTAAAAGTATTATTCTAGCTAGAAGACAAAACCAGGTGACCAAAATTATTGATGATGGATAAGGAAAAGTTTTTTTGAATTAGGAAAGAATTTTAGTAATTCTCTTTTTTTCCCTTTTTCAGACTTCTTGTCTAAGGTGTAGGAACAAAAGTGACTTTTTGTTTCATAGGACTAATCTGAGCTAGATTTTAAACTTAACTAGTCTTCTGAAAAGAACTATAAAAAGGAAGAACTCAGATCCTTAGAGTTACAAAAAGGACTCTAATCAATATCTTTGAAGAAAAAATTGGCGGAAAGCAATTCAACAAAATTCAGCATATATTTATTAAGCACCTATTTTAGGCAAGGAACTGGGGATATAAAAACAAAACAGAAACTATTCCTGCCCAAAGAAGCATTTTACTATACTAGCAGGATACAACAAAGATGCACAAATTCAACTGAGGAAAAGTTTTACAGAACAAGTGACACCTGAGCCAAGCAACAGGAGGGTTCTGAAGAAAGATATGTACATTCCACCCATGGCAGATAGCTCACACAAATGCACAAAGGTGGAACACTGAATGCCAAATTCCTGGAACAGTCCCAGGACTCCTATTTGGCAGGACCATACTCATGTAAAGGGGAATAATTTAAGTTAAGGCTGAAAAGGTAGGTTAGAATCAAAAGATAGAGAACCCTAAACACTGGGCTGAGGATTTTGTGTTTGTCTTGAAAGGGCTGAGCAGGCAAGTGGCATGTAAGGGAAACCTACACCTTGGAAAGATTTCTCTAGCAGCTGAACAAAGAGGGGAGGGACGAGAGGCAGTGAGACCACTTAATGATATTAGTCTAGAAGAAAGGTAGTAGGGGAATGACTGTAAGAAGAAAAGTGGGGACAGAGGCTGAAATTTGACAACTGACTGAACTTGGGTGTGAAGGGGAAGAACACGTCAAAAGTGAGGAGGTCGTCCATACTCATCTCCCACTCGCTTCTCAGTAACTTGTAACCTGCCCTAACAATCAGCCACAACATCTCTATTCTCAGCTCATACTTTAAAGAAAAACTCTTGTCAGGAGCTCCTCAGAGGCTGAATTCTTCTTGTGCCTTTACGCCCACCCTGTTTCCTCTTGGAAGCAGAACCCCTTTAAGCACCCTCTCTCTCTCTCTCTCTCTAGAACGTTCAGCTTCTCTTCACTGTTTCCCCTTTTGCTGATCACAGAAACACCACTGAAAGTGCTCTCCCCAAGATCAAAGATCTCCTCAATGCAAATCCTATGGTCTTTCCTCAGAGCTCATCCGTGGTCTTTCTTAGAGTTTCAAAATGATGATCACTGCCTCATATTGAAAGAGGAGAAAAAGAATGAGCACTGAGAAAATTACACCGGATTAAGTAATAAAAAGAACCATGATGATCTCTTTAATTGAGTGAGAGGTAGGGGAAAAGTACAAAAACCAGATGTCAAGAGACTAATAAACAGATATTTTCTCCTTTCTGGATCATCATCATACTAATCTGCCAGATTTCTCCTTCTCAGTCTCTTTTGCAGGATCTTTATTGATGTACCACTCCATCTACTCCATTTGAGGAAATACACCAGGGCTCTGTCCTAGGCTTTCTTCCTTTGTTTTTTTCAATGATGTTATCAGCTATCAGATTCAACTCAAATTTCTAGATCGATTCCCACATCTATGTCTAGCTCTTATTTCTCACCTGAGCTCTAGTCTCCACCTCTAAGTACCTGTAGATATCTTTACATGAGTATTTCAGACATCTCAAACTGAATATGTTTCAAATAGTGCTCCCTATTTTTAATTCTAAGCCCAACTTTCCTTTCAATTACCTTTGTTTTGCCAAATAGACCACCATTTTTAGTCACCCAGATTCACAAGCTAGTCATTATTCTTGAATATTCACTCTTACTTACTCTTTCTAGCCAATCAGTTGCCAAGTTCTAGTGACTGCCCCTAAAACACCTCCTTTCCACTTAATTGGTAACTGATGTAACTAAAATGCAGGTCTGCCCATATCACTCCTCTGGTCTAGAAGTTATGGTGGCTCCCCATTGTTTTTAGGATAAAATACAAACTCTTTTATTTAGCATTTAAAAACACTTCAATCTCTTCCAGCCTAACCCAGTAAGCTACACAATACAGATCAAGACACAGATTTAAATAATATATAATAGTCGGGGGGAAGGAGGTAGAGGGAGGGAGATGAAAGAGGGAAAAAGGAAAGTTGCCTTTTTCTAGTATTTACATTTTGTTTCTCTCCAATCCTTTACCCAAAAGATCTCCTATAATATTTTTTAATGATAACTATAAAATATTTTACAAATATCGAAATACCTGGAGATAGTGAAGGGCACGTTCCAGTTCATCTTTGGAGCAAGAACAGACCAAGTGGGAAAAGATGTATTTGAAATTATTTATTAGTATCTCTCTACGGTTTACATTTAGTTGCTTTCCTATCGTTCGAATGAGGGCAGAGGCTGCTGGACTTGCTTTGGCAGCAAGGTCAGGTAATAGAACTTGTAATGTTCTCTAAATAAAGAAATCAAAAAATTACACTTATTTAAATGGCAAAATTTCTGGATAGTACATATTCCAGATACTATAGTATTTTTGTGCTAACTTAAGTTCCTATGTTAAGTTTAAATCCAAGATGAAATGCAAGAGATTCTCTAATCTGGCCTTCATGGCTGCACACCGATCCCTTCAACTTTCTCTGACTATATTTCACTCTTCATAGCAACTGTGTAAGCCTTTTCAACTTACATTTGAAATGGACAATGTTAAGATAACTAGCTAAAAAGATTTTACTTTTTTTACCCAACTGTTTTAGACTGTGAAAAATTAATTTACTGAATTATGAAGAACAATGGTTCCACAATATCCAATGAGATTCTAAATAATAGACTTCTCTGGTACTATAGAATCGAACTTAAACACTTATACTGCTATCCTTTTTTCAGAGGACACAGAGTGAAAATAATTTGGTTACAACAGAAACTGTGGAAACAGCTTAAGTCTCTTATTTCCTCTTTAGGCTACATATTACAAAATATATTACTTTTGTCCATGGTAAACTGTAAATAAAGTCTTTGTTTAACTATCAATTATAAGAAAAATATTCTATGCTAGAGTCCTTGATTTCATCATTAAAACTCAAGTTGGTTCTTATATTCAATAGGGAAGGGCACATCACTTAGCCTCTCTATACCTCAGTTTCCCTATTTATAAAAAGAAGTTGGGGGCACTTAGATAACCCAGTGGATAAAGCACCAGCCCCAAGTCATGAGGACCCAAGTTCAAATCCAGCCTCAGACACTTAATGCTTTCTAGCTGTGTGACCTTGGGCAAGTTACTTAACCCTTCCAATTATCTCAGAAAATTAAAAAAAAGAAAGAAAGAAAGAAATCAAAAGAAGGAAGTTGGACATCTAAGTTCCTATCTTGTTGTGGGATGTTGCCTTTTGTTTGGGAAAAAAACATAAATTGTATTTAGAAATAGTTTAGGATCGAGTCGTTTCAACTCAAACTGTTACTTAATTTTTATGTGTAGGTTTCTTGTAACTCTACATAAATGATAAATTCCCTGAAGACTAGGTGTGTGTAACACTTCTTTGTATTGCTCATAGTACTGAGCACTCAGCAAACATTTACTAGATAATAACAGTAATAGTAATAATGATGATGATGATTACAACTAGGATTTCTGTAGCACTTATTACATGTCAGGCACAGCCATAGGCACTCTACAAATATCCCATTTTATCCTCACAACAACCCTGGAAGGTAGATGTTTTTAGTCTCATTTTACAGCTGAGGAAAATGGAGTGGAAATTATCATTTGCCCCTAGGTCCTACACTAATCAAGTCTAAGTCCCACACTCATTTTGTAATCCCAGAACAATATGAATTTAGGTTCCTTAATATACCCTACTTGCTCAAATCAAAGTTCAAGAAAATGCATGAAATTCAGAATTCTAAATAAGAAAAGCTTTTATGGATATATAAATGAGACTAATTTAAAAATTAATAAAATAAAAACAAAAACAGAATAAGCAACAGACAACAAAAACAGTCAATTAAAAATAAACCGTATTTTGCAACTTACAGTAAGGAACAGATTACTATCAGTAAAATCAAAAACATTAGAAATTTCAGATAAGATATTTCGTGTCATTTCCTGCTGATGGGTAACATCTTGCTTTCTCATCTCAGTATTCTGACAGGGAGTGGTGGGGAGTGCTGTCTTTTGGCTGGAATGGAGGGATTCCACCAAAAACTAGAATATAAACAATTTAAGTATTAGTTTCTATCACTAGAAAGAAAATTTCTGTCACAGAAAAAACAAACCAACTATAAAGTTTAAAAGCTTGAATTCGGGGCACCGAGGTGGCCCAGTGGATAGAACACCAGCCCTGAAGTCAGGAAGACCTGAGTTCAATCTGGCCTCAGATGCTTAACACATCCTAGCTGTGTGACCTTGGGCAAGCCACTCACCCCCAACTGCCTCAGGAACAAAAAAAAACAAACAAACAAAAAAACCCCCACAAAAACAAAATAAAAATCTTGAATTCTTGGATATGAATTGATTTATTAAGAAAATTAAGAACATATCACGAACTATGGGGAACCGTCCCTCCCCCACCCACTAAAGACCACAATAAAGCTAAGGCTTCAACTAAGAATAAAAAGCAAGGATGCTCATATGGCAGAGAAAGTAATACAAGGAAAAACACATTAAATTATCATGAATATGTATTAATGTATATTCATGTACATGTAGGTATATATCTGGATATCTTTGTAACTATTACAATGTAAGGTGGCAATATTTTAGCCCTAAATGGAATTCTACTTCTAAGAAAAACAAGCTAAACTGATGCTGTAGACAATGTGTTTCTGGCAGATATCACAGAGCAGGGTCATCCCTCTATATTCACCCAGGATACTGGCTCTTACCTGGCAGATTGGTTTCTTATACTGGCTGAAAAAAGTTTGCAGTTTAACGCATTTGGCTGCAGCTAGTGCTCTGATTTCTGTGTATGCTGCTCCAGAAATAGATGGTGATTTGGACAACAAACAATGCAATAGGTGTAAGAGTGCAAAAGGCACCAAATCCCCTTTTGCCGCCCTTAAAAGATGAAAGATTTTATCAGTATCTCAAGTTTTCTAAGTTCCCTCCAAATAAACCTGTCTTCCCATGAAATCTTTCTCAAAAGGGTTTTCACATGTAAGTAGGAAAAATTAGTATGAATTTATCAACTTCTCTCTTCACATGTAGATAAACTTCCTTTTTTGGAACAAAGGGTTCTCCTTATAAAATTACATTCTTCACGGATTTCACTAACAAAATTATGATCTTAATATAATGAGAAGACATGTCTCAGTACATATAAACCAATCATTTTTTATTTCTCCATTAATTCAACGTTAAATATTAACTATGTATGGTTTTCATGGAAAGCAATAAACAAAGAAATCATACATCTAAAAAAAAGGGTAAACTAAAGATAATTAAAGACTAAGAATCAGAGAACAGGAGACATGCAGTGGCATAATGGATTTGAACCATGGCTTTGCTGTGTGACTCTGGACAAGGCCTCAGCTCCCTCATCTATAAATGAAGTAATTGGATTAGATGACCTCTAAAGATCCTCCCAGTTCTAAAGCTATGATCCCATAAACTAGAAACAATAAGGGAGAAAGAACATGGGTACATGCAAAGTTTAGTTTAAGATAACCATGTTATATTGGCAAAATAGTATTTTGATATACCCGAGATACAGCAAAACACAGCAAGATGTCATGAATTTAGAGGAAAATAAGTAATAATACAAATATGTAGTCAAATATATACCTTCCAATATCCCCTGTTGTAAGAATCAAAGTATCCTTCAACTCATTATTTCTTGATATTTGAGCATGTGTATATGCCTCTCTCATTCTCAAGACAAAAAGCTGTTAATAAAAATGTTTAATAATTGATTAAATATGTTTTTAGAATAAGATTTCTAATAATGACAATGTTGAGAAATTAAAAGTTAACCTCTTTTATAAATCCATCTTCAGAATCCAAAGATTCTAATATATATCTGATGTTTCCACTAAAAGCCATTCTCACATCTTTGTCTGGGTCTTCCATTAAATTTAATAAAGTGCCAAGAACTACTTTCACATCCGCTTCTTCTTCCCGAAAATTGAGGTGCTTACAAAGATGAGGTAGATTATCTATGAACGCTAAAGTTAAAACATATCACATCTAATTAACACATTTTAAAATACGTAAGAAATATCATGTCAATATTTCAGTGAACAAAACACATTACAATATAAATTCTAATTTGACTTTTAATGATAAGAATGAAAAAAAAAAAGAGTATTTTACATTTACATTGGAATAAAAACCTCACAATCATGAGGTCATCATACCAGCTATTTTTCATTTGATTTGTTCAGTGTTCAATGGCTCAGTCAAAAAATAAGTTATAATCAGTACTGAACAGAGTTAGAGAGCATCTTCTAAAAAGCTTCAAAAGCTAAAATGATTTTAAAATTTTCAAAATGTATCCTTTTTAATATTGCAGAGGATAGAATGCTAGACTCAGGAGTCAGCAAGACTCAAGTTCATATTCTGCCTCAGACAGGTGATCCTACGCAGGTCACACACTTTCTTTACCTATAAAATCACATCATATATATATATATATACACACACACACACACATATTATATATATATTCATCATATATAATAGCATCACCTATATAATCAAAGGTTATGGGGATCAAAGATTATCAACATATAGTTAATACAAGCTATTACTCTGCTAGTCTAAGATTTCATGTAATAAATCCTTCCAAGGATGGGCAAGCTAAATGGGAATAACTGACATTGGTAGTGACAAACTGTGCAACTGTGAGATTTCCTTCAGTTTAATTTAAATGAATCTGTAAACCCAATACTTCAATCAAATCTAACCTTTATTTTTCTTAATTATAAAATGGAGACCTTCACTATTTGACTGCATTACTGTGACAAACATACTTTTATACTGTACTATAACAATGTGAGATTATTTTATTTTGAGGAAGAAGTACTTGTACTAGCAACACTAGTAAAACAATGATGAATGTAATGGTAATAATAAGCATAATGGCTTGGAAAGCAGTTTTTTTAGTTCTATGAAATGTATTTTTAATACCTTTGCTAAAAGTCTTATTTACTAATGAAATTTTTTTCCATCCCCATTGGCCCAAGATGATTTCAAACTAAACAATTAAATATACCAACACTTACCCAATTTTACTGGACTAGGCACTTTTTTCTTCAGCAAGAAAAGGATTGGCTTACAAATTGAAGCTTTCAGTAGAGAAAATGATTGTTCACAATCAGAAGCAACAGTGAGGTTCTTACAGAAGGCACCAACACTTCCGTCCTCAGAGAGAGGTTCTGTTAAAGGACTCTTCCACTCAAATGAGCCACAAAGAGTACAAATTAGCTGTCCAAGTACAGTGGCAAATTCTTTTTTTACATTACCAAAATCATCCTTGACTTTATCTCTGTATTTAGAAGGGGGAAAAAAAGTTATCTTTCTGGATATTTATATGGTCTAGTCAGGAATATTAACACACTTATTTACATCAAAACAATAATCAGGAACATTCTACAGTAAAAAATACATAGACTTTACAAACTAAAGTTGCTATGGCCTTTGCATCATTAGCAAACATTTAATGAATACTTTAAAAGGTTGATTATATTACAGAATCTAAAAAAAACAAAAATAATACATACATAAGAATCTTGGGAACTTTTTTGTAAGAATTTTTACTCCGTTGATGCAATAAGATAGAGAATCCTCTAACACAACTTGCACGAATTATTTCATGAGAGCTTTGCATTGCCCAATAATATACTGCTGTTCTCCATTCAAGATATATATTTCTTGGGAACAAAGTCAGAAGGTATATACACTGTGACTGTGCATGGGGTGCTAAAAAAATGAAGTTTATTGATTAGTGTATTATAAATACTTGTTGCAAAGTTAATCAACATAGTATATACATTTACCTAATATAATTAAAGGTAGTATCCTAAAATTAAAATATAGCTTAAGCTATAAGAGAAATATTAAAGACAATAAAGGAGATAAAATTTTATCTGTACACTTACAGAAACTATCCGAAATACTCTGACTAAGAGCCAAAAGATCAGTGCCAAATGTGGTCAGCTTTAGAGAAGGATCTTCAGAATGGTTATAAATCCATGGAAGAGATAACATTCCACATAAATCCTCCAGAATTTTATCTTCAAATGGAGTTTTTACTGAAAAAACATATACAATAGGTAATTAATTGCATTTCAATTTTTATAGTTTTGCTTTTAAAAAATGTATAAATTGTATAACAATATCAAATAGATTTTGGTATAAATAAATTTTAGCATATTATTATATGTGTCAGAAAATTCTCATGTCTAGTTTTAGGGTGTAGACAGCTCTGGTTTCTTCAAGACTAAATTACCAAGTTATTACAGGTCTTATATTAAGCTACAAAGCTTTTTATGTATGGGCCTGCTGAAAGGCCTGCATAGCATTCAGAAACATTTGAGTTAAATTTCAAGAGGCTCATCACCCAAATGATAAATTTTCAGACACTTCAACTCTTTTTTAAAAAAAATCCTACACAAGCTAATGAAACCTGAGGTCTTTGAATTAAAAGAATTTATTTTACAAAACACATTGTGAGAAAAGAATTTATTTTACAAAACACATTGTGAGAAAAGTTAAGTCAAAATATTTCACTAACAGGAATACAGAGTTAAGGAACTACTTTTAAGTGTTTATATGAAGGACAATATAGCAATATATAGCAGAATAAGTAAACCAGAAAATCTAAGAAACACGTCTGTGTTCTCTGAAGATACATCACCTGTGAATGATTTATCTATTCTCAGTAATATAATTATCTAAGACAATTCCAAAAGACTTATAATGAAAAACACACTTCCAGAGAAAGAACTGATGGAGTTTGAATGCAAACCAAAGCAAAGCATACTTACTCTTTATTTTTCCTGGGTTTTTTGGGGGTCATCTTTCACAACATAACTAACATGGAAATAAATTTTGCATGATAGTACATGTATAAGCTGTATCAAATTGCTTGATTTCTCATGTTGGGGGGGAAATAAACATGAAGAGAATTTGGAACTCAAAATTAAAAAAAATGTTTTTACATGTAATTCAGAAAAAATAAAATATTAAATCATGAAAAATAAAAATATGTGAATTTAAACTTTAGATCTCAGTAACTCAATAAAGAAAGCCTATTATACGTTGATTTTATCTTTAAAAATTTCTGCTGTTTGTTGCTTATTTCCACAACTTACCTTGCATATAAAACAAAGCATCAAATATTTTCAGCATTCTGTCAATCACTAGTTCCAGATTAGGCTTCTGAACAGATTCTAATAGGCATCTACATATCTTAAGCACTCTTGTGATAAAATCTAGAGACAGCCAAGTTATTTGTACATTCATTACGAAGTCTGAAGATCTCATCTTATGTTTATGGGGAGTGATTTTATAATTAAAGCTACTGTAAATGAAAAATAAAAAAGATAACAGAATAAGATATTGTTCAGTAATATTCAAAACCAATATTCCAGTAAAGCCAAAAGCAATTATGACTACATAAAGACTTCAAAATTATTCTGTACCTAGCTCATTTTAATCCCAATGGAAGTCCAACATAAATAGGCAGATATACTAAGTATGTCAAATGCAATCATTGTAAATGAGCTTTCGGTCTGTATTTAGGTCTTAGATAGGCTTGTTTCTCTGTTTAAATAACACAATAGGCAACAATTTCACGTTTAGGGAACAAGAGGAATATAACAGGGGTGAAGGGAGAAAAGCATAGCAAGGCAAATAAAGTGAAATAAGACTGAGTGAGTTTGTAACCAGATGTGAGTGTCCTTCACTGTGCTATTACTGAACTGCCTGTCTTTTCTACTTTGAAATATGTGTTCCATAATAAAATTTCCTTCATACTAAACTTGTTCCTTTCCAACTCTTCCCATATTCTGACACTCACTGAGCCCAGGTTCTCTGCTGACAACATTGCATTCTTGGCCTTTTCCAAGGGTGAAGACCCTTTCACTTATATATCCTCAATCTTTAATAGTAGCAGGGGAGTCAAAACACCCCTTGTTACGTCCCCACTGCCACTTCTAGATTCTCAGTTCTGGGCTCAGTTTCTTTTTACTACAACTCCTGACCACATATAAGGACATATAAGGACACATCAAAATGCACGATGATACCCCCAAATACCTGAGTTTACCAGTTCCTCAATCTGCTCAGTTTCCATGGTGTTCAAGTCTATGCCAACTCAGGTACAGTGCTAGACGGTGTGACCCCGGATTGTGACATCATTCCAATTCTTGTACATTAATGTTCACAAACTCTGACCCTAACCTTTCCTCATTCCATCTCTTCCTAGCCTTATGACCCCTCCCCATCAGAGTGCCTTCCTCACCTTGACCTCCATTCTTTCTACCCCTCAGTTCTCCTTCAGGTGACCACCACGCAGAGGGCACACTCTCCTCTCTGCCCCAGCTCACCATCTCAGTGAACCAGTTTCTCTCCACTATCCTTTACTCTGAAACCCCGCGCCCGAATCAAACCTTCAATCCCAGACTATTTCCCTATCCTCCTCCGGCACTCTTGTTCATGTGTAGCTGAGAGAAGCAGGAAAACAAATCATGAAGCCAGACTCACATTTCCAAAAGTCTATCAGACAAAGGCTTCTTAAACTGACCGACCCCCTATGCCACAAACTTCCCCAGACTTTCTGGGCGTGCCCCCAGCCATCCCCTCGGCCTTTAGGGGCAATGTCTTTATGCTCTCAGCCCCAGTCTTTTGGCAAGTGTTGAAGATTCTACCTCTTCAGCATCTCTTGTTCCCGCTGACACTTTCACCATTGAGGGTAATCTCTTATCACCCTATTACATCTGAACTACTGTGTCATCAAACCTGAACCACTACATCAGCCTTCTTTGCCTCTGGTCTGTACTCCCCTAGGGCACCCTCCCAGAAAGGGCATGCTTTGTTGGGGAATAAGGTGGTAAAGAGTCAGATTATAAAATGCTTTAAAAGCCAGAGACTTGCATGATGATCCTGGAGCCAAGAGAATGGCAACGAGCACTTACTGAAGAAGGCAGTGACAGAGCAGACTCTCTTCCTCCACACCTCTATCTCCTAAGGAAAAAAGCCACTTGCCAAGATCCCTTCCCCTGCCTTCCTCATTTCACTTCACCTGAGAGGTTTCCTTGCCCCATTTCTTTCTTCATCCTGTTTCCAGGGAAGAGGTGACCTTCTCCTTGCCAAAGTCACCTCTCTCTGAATTCTTAATTCCATCCCTTTTCATCTTTTCCAGAGCACTGACCCCACCACTATTACCATTCTTATCTTCAATTTCTCTCTACCTATTGTCTAAAAACATGCTTATTTCTTCCCAGACTAAAAAACCCATGTTCAATGCCACCAAGTCCATTAGCTACAGACTATTTCCTCTTTTTCTCAGTGAGAAACTCTGCTACTGTGAAACTTTAGATAAATCATTTAATGTCTTGGGGCCCCACTTTTCTCATCTGCAAAAAGATATAACTAATTTAGATCATTTAAAAAGTACCTTTTGGCTTTAAAATTCAACAACATATAATCAATCATCAAAGGCTTCATACGTACAGATAATGCAATGAAATATACAGATAAGGTCTCCTAATAAAATCTCTTCAATGCAAGGAAAATGTGTCAATTACAGGCCAGGACCCTCACCAAGAAGACATAAGAAGTTACCCTAAATTATTTTTTACCAGTCCAAGATTTGCTGAGAACAGTGAACAGTACACAGAGCAGTCAACTGCAGAATGACAACAATTCCTTCTAATGTCTGAATAATGGGGCTTTCCACACTATTTTGCTCAAGGAGAATGAGAAGAGATTCCGCCTTCTTGATCAGGGCATTCCACAGCATGTTGTTTTCATTCATGTCCACATGCTTAATTCTATAATCAATAATAACAATTTCAGAATACTTTCAAGTAGAAAGCCAGTTCAAAAAATATAAACAAAAATATAAAAAGTGTTTAAGTTTAATATTAATTAAAATATACACTAAACTAGGCTTACAGAAAAAAATAATTTCTGGTCTAGTATTTCTCTTAATGTTGGTTAAATAAAACAATATCTGATATTGAACTTCACAGATTACTAGTCGATAAAGTAATTTTGTGGCTTTAAATATTTTGAAAAGAAAAATTCGAGACTGGAAGCCTTGTACAATCACTTAAAATATCTGTATCCATCTATATATTCAACTTTGCAGTAAGTATGAATGCCAAAGCATTCCTTTAACAAAGTTCAGGCAAAAACAAGCTAGATATATTTGAGTCATGTGAAAAGCAAGTATTTAACTGTGAAGTGCTAATAAGCCTCTATTAACATGTTAAACACAAACAGAATTACAGACTTACTCTTCTGCATGTCCTGTTGAGTTAGAGAAATGTTTTGATGATAAACTTAGTCGCTGCCTTTTTCGTGGTATTCCGCTACTACAGCTGCTCCATTCATCATTAAATAAAGGAGTATCTTGCTGAGTTTCACAGTGAAACTGTTCAAAGATTTCCATACTTTCAAGTTTTAACACTGCATAAAGTGGGCCCAACAAATACTGGAAATAAAAATTAGGAAAGTCTATTAGCAACCATGCTTACACTGATCAAAAATATAAAAGAGGGGGAAAATAAAGACCTCATATGTGACCTACTTCTTAATAAAGTTAACACATTTTCAAAGATCTCTTAATCAGTCTTTTATTCATCTATCAATACACCTAAATCAGATCTTTATGTTGTTATTTTTGTTAAAACTATACTTCCTCTCAATAAACATGTCGTCTCTCTTACTCAAAAAAGTCATCAAGATAAATTCTAACAGAATTATACAATTACTTCTGCAGGGAAAACTCAGTTGGGTTTAAACAAAGCTATCTATGGAGAAAATCAATCAAGATAATGCCTAACTGGCTAATTATACCTAATAAATAAATAAATAAAAAAGAAGCCTTTTATTTTCAAAACATATGCATGGATAATTTTTCAACATTGACTCTTGCATAGCCTTGTGTTTCAGATTTTTCCCCTCCTTCCCTCCACCCCCTCCCCTAGATGGCCAGCATTTGTTTAACTCTCAAGGCAAAATATATTTGTTTGCCATGACTTGCATGCTATTTTTACATGAAGAAATTTTTTATAAAATGCTACTCCACTTCCAGAGAGAGATCTGACAAACTCTGAATGCAAACCGAAGTATAATTTTCTTACTTTGCTTTGAAATATGGCTAATGTGGAAAATTTTACATCATTTCACATAATATAATTGATGTCATATTGTTTGCTTTTTCAGTGAGTGGGCAAGAAGTAGAAGGGAGGTACAGAATCTGGAACGCAAAATTTAAAAACAAAAGAATATAAAAAAATAATGAATGAATATATAGAGAAACTATTAATCTATTTATTTACCTAATATTGATACAATATCATTTTATGTACTTTCTACTGGCAATTTCAATCTTCTAAGAGGGCAGAGCCTATGAAAACTGATGACCACTGTGCGTTGGGTCAGCCTTTCATTAACAATATAAAAAATTAATTTATCCCAGACAAACCAATTATGTATCAGTTTAATCAAATAAATCTTTCAAAACCATATTTTAGTTATATAATTAGTGAACAATTCCTTTGATATCACAATAAAAATATGTCACATATATAAATATACAATAGTGAGGTAGGCTACATCAAGAAAAATAATACTTTGTCCTGGCTCTGCAGTTGAGGTATTTCTGAAAAAATAAACTTTCCTCACTAATACAATGTACATAAATGAATGATAAAAATACATACAGCAAATGCAAAGGTACATATCCACCAAATAACAGTCAAAATTACCTACCTCTCCTTCCACTTGAACTCCAAGTGTATCCACAAAAACTCTACAAATATTGCTCACATAGGTCTTCCTGATCTGTAAGGCAGACTCATAACCGGCTGGCACAAATCTAAGGAAATACTGTAGCAAGTGGCACAAAGCAGATTTCAGCAATTCAGATTTAAGCTTCACAAGTACACCTGCTTCAAACAGGAGCCATAGTCTCTCCAACAACATACTCAAATACACAGGTTCAATACTTCTATGAGCCTCTGCTTCAAAGGGGAACATCAACTTCATTAACTGTGATAAGGGTTCTTCATAAAGTTTGAGTTGATCTACATCCATTTCTACAACATTTTTCAGTAATTCAAAAAATGAGTTGAAAAAAGTGTTTGATGATTGTTCTGGTATTCCCCCAAGTTCAAAGAGCTTGGTCAAAAGACAAACTGCTAAGGTTTTAATGTTCGGACTTCCATATTTTAGCAAAGAACAGCCTATCCCCCAAAGTAAAAGTTCCTGTCTTCTAAAAAACACAATGGCAATAATGTCATTGAGAATTGTTAATAATGCAACTTCAACAAACTCCACATTTTGCATACTCAATAACTGCAGAGGAGCAGACTGCAAATATCCCATGTGTTTATCTAGGTTACTTAGAAATCTGTTCACTGTCACTGGCCATTCTATGGTTTGTCCCATTTCATTTCTTTTGTGGAGATAAATCAGATCTTCAAAAAGATGTAATAATTCTCTTGTTAGCACCCCAAAAATTGTTGAACTCTTGCTTTTGTAAAGGAACAATAATGAGCAAATGACTTCACAAATGTTCTTGTGTAATGGATGACAGGATGGAGTTGCAGCAATTCGAAAAAGTCTTGTCATAATCCAATGACTGAATTCTTTGAATTAAAAAAAAAATATTAAGAACACAAATACATTATACATAGGCCACAAATTTATTTGCTAAATATTTATTAAATGGCAATGATGCATAAATTTTATTATTATTATTATTTTTTGCTGAGGCAATTGGGGTTAAGTGACTTGCCCAGGGTCACACAGCTAGGAAATGTTAAGTGTCTGAGGTCAGATTTGAACGCAGGTCCTCCTGACTTCAGGGATGGTGCTCTATCCACTGTGCCACCAAGCTGCCCCTGATGCACACATTTTAACAAAAATCTACATTTCCTATGCACAGTTAGGAACATAATTAGTATGTCAAACAAATAAAAAAATGTGGAGTAAAAATTTTTTTTAATAACCAGATTTGAAATAATAAAAGACTAAAACAAATGAACTTTACTTCAGGTCTAAATTTTATTAATGAAATCCTAACTATTTTCTCTGATTCCAGTCTCTACTTATTCCAATTTATTCTTCTCACTCTTTTGCTTATAAAATTTCATTGGCTTTCTACAGCTTAAGGAATAATATACAAATCTACCTTGCCATTTAAGTTTTCTTGGGATAAGAAGAAGGCATGATTGGATAGGAATAAGCTTGAACAAAGATATGAATAGAGAAAATGTCTACATTTAGGGACAATAGTTTCATTTGATCACATAACTACATGAAGAGAATAAATAAAAGATAAAACCTAAGAGATAAAAAGAGGTCATGTAGGAGTATTCAAATTTCATCTAAAGAATTTCTGCTTTATTGAACAACAATGCTAATGGTTTCTGAGCAAAGAAGTGACAAAAGAAGATTTATACATCAAGAACAGCAATTTGTATGGAGGATCTCTCAAAGTTAAGAGACCTATGAAGAGATTACTGAAACAATCTGAGGGACAAAAAAAAAGCCTAACTGGGGTCGTGACAACTGGGATAGATTTAAGATGGACTTGAAAAATATTTGAAAAAGAAAACAAATATAACTTGGTCACCCAATCAATCTATAGGATGAAAGGCAATTTTCAAACAACTGACGTGATAATAAATCTTTAGACCACAATCTATTCATAAACTGAGTAACATAGGCATAACCCAGTTGTATTGGCAAAACTTACATTTCAAAAAAAAAAAATACTAGGCTTTCTTCTGGATGCTACATTTTAAGGACACTGATAAATTGGAAACTATCTAAAAAAGAACAAAGATGGTGACAGGTGTAGAGAATATGCCATGTGAATAGTGGTTGAAAAAAATACAGAAGGCAACTCATAGAAAAGAATATTTATGGGAAATATAACAGTATTCAAGTATGGCTTCTATTAAAGCTTAAAAAACAGAACTAAGTCTTTTGGACACTCTATACTTGCAAAGTTCAGATGTGTAAGAGTTAAGATTTATTCTCCTGAGTCTCAGAGGGCAGAATTAGGAGCAAAAGTTTGCAGAGACAGATTAAAGTTTGATGTATGGAAAAAAATTTCCTAACAAAGTCAAGAAGGCAGAGTGCAGACATGACTCTCTGTGAGCTCCTCTGACCTTCTCTCAAACCAACAGCAGATTAAGCCTCTGAACTGATTCTGGAGTGAAAGCTCCCCCAAATATTTGGAGTACAACATATTTCCAGCAGGAGCTACCTTGGAGGAGCTTCGGAGCAGGTCATTCTCAGACGGGGAGGGGGTCAGGCAGTTTTGCCGAGCTCAGGTGCAGCTCCAGGAGTCAAGGCAGGAAGTCAGGCCAAACTCAGCAGGTTCTAAGCACCTGGGGAGCCCCTGTGAGAATCTTGCAATACTCTGCCCTGCTTAGGGGCAAGTGCTTTGGCAGATCTACCTTTGGTAAAAGGTGGCTTGTTACCCACTGCAAATGCGGGACCTAGTAGAGACCGCCCAGCACTGGAAGTTAATCAGCTGAACTGCCCCAGGGCAAATTCAAGCAGCTGTCACTCCTCTGCTTTAAACAGACCTCAAGCTTTAAAAAAATGAATAAAAAACAGAAAAGAACTCTCATCATAGAGAGTTTTTTGGGAGCTTTTATGGAGAACAAGAAGAACAGACCCCAGATCCTGAGGTTCAAAAAAGTAAAGCAACTCCAGAGGAAGCCACAAAGGGAGACATGACGCGGCCCCCATTTCATAAGGTCTTCCTGGAAGATTGCTTAAAGAATCTCAAAAGAGAGTTAGAAGAAAAATGGGGAAATGAAATGAGATTATTGCAAGAAGGAATGGAAAAAGCATATAGTGCTCTACAAAAGAAATATGAAAAAGACACCAATTCACTGAAAAACAAAATTGGTGAAATGGAAAAAGACTGCAATGAACAAAAAAATTCAATTGACTTGTTACAAAAGGAGCTAAAAAAAGGTAACTGAAGAAAATAATACATTAAAAATTAGAACTGAACAAATGGAAGTGAATGACTCAATAAGACTTTAAGAATCAGTCAAGCAAAAACAAAAAAATGAAAAAATAGAAAAAATGTGAAATATCTCCTAGGAAAAACAACTGACTTGGAAAACAGATCTAGGAGAGACAATCTAAGGATTATTGGACTGCCTGAAAGCCATGATGAAAAAAAAAAGAAAATTGTCCTGATATTTTAGAATCAGAAGGCAAAAATCGCCATTGAAAGAATTCACTGATCACCTCCTGAAACAGACCCCAAAATTAAAACCCCAAAGAATATCATGGCCAAATTTCAGGACTATCTCACCAAGGAAAAAATATTGCAAGAAGCTAGAAAGAAATAATTTAAATAGAGGAACTGTTAGAATCACACAAGATCTGTCAGCCTCCACATTAAAGGATGGAAGGGCCTGGAACCAGATATTCTGAAAGGCAAAGAAACTTGGATTACAGCCAAGAATAAGCTATACAGCTAGAATGAACATTATCTTCTAGGGAAGAAGATGGACATTTAATGATATAGGTGAATTTCACCTATTTCTAATGAAAAGACCACATCTGAACAAAAAAACAGACCTCCAAACACAGAACTCAAGAGAAACATAAAACGGTAAACAGGAAAGAACTCTTTAGAACTAGATTTCTACTATGGGTATACTTAGAGAATGAGGGTATAATCTGATTTTACTTTGGTAACATGAAAAAAACTAGAGGTGGAAAGGGGATCATACTGGAAAAAGAGGGAAAAGAAGGTAAAATAAGGTAAAAAAAAAAAAGGAGGTAAAAACAAGGTAAAAATCTCATGAAGAGGCAAAGAAAACCTAATATAATTGAGGGGAAAAAGGTAGAGGGATGAGCATTGTGTGAATTTTACTCTCATCACATTGGGCTTTAAGAGAGAATATCAGACATATATGGTTTCACAGAGAAACTTGTCCCATCTTATAGGGAAGTGGGAGGGAAAGGGGGAAAAGAAAGGGAAAGACTAATAGAAAGGAAAATAGAAGAATTAGGGGAAAGGTAGAAAAAGGGGGAGCAGCTCTAAAAGGGGGAGGACTGTTTGAGGGATGTGGTCATCAAAAGCAAAATACTGGGGAGGGGGGAAGGGAGAAAGAGGAAAGGAAAGAGAAAACATAACTTTGGGTAAATAAGATGGCAGGAAATACAGAATTAATTATTTTAACTATGAATGTGAATGAGATGAACTCTCCCATAAAATGGAAGCAGATAACAGACTAGATTAAAAGCCAGAATCCTACAGTATGTTGTTTACAAGAAACACATCTAAAGCATAGAGATACATACAGAGTGAAGGTAAAGGGCTAGAGCAGAATCTATTATGCTTCAGGTGAACAACAACAACAAAAAAAAAAATCCTAACAAATAAACTCAATAATCAAATAAGTTGCTACAGGGAAAGTATATGAACTAGAGAAGTGTTCAAGTTGTTAATAGTTTTAAGACCACTTTTCAAGAATATTATAGAGAATCCTCTTCCTCTTCAAGTATGAATTGAATCAGATGGTCTCTGGTATCCCTTCATACTGTGGAATTTTGTGATATTGTGTTTTTAAATGCCAATGGAGCTTATTAGGAAGATAAAGCTTAAGTACATGAAAGCACTCTGAGAAAATTAAAAACCACTCAAAATGCATGGCCTATAGCTTATCCTTTTATTTAGTTATCAAGGAGACCAACAAAGGGTGAAGAGGATCAGGGAAAAGGAAAAATTTAAAGTTAAGCTGGACAAAGGAATTAGCAACATGGATTGGATCAGATGTTCTCTGATATCCTGTCTGAGATTTCATGATCTTGCATTTAAGTGTCAATGGAAATCAGTAGGAAAATTTAAAAATCAAGCTGCATAAAGAATTAGAAACTAAGCTAGGTGCCTATCAGAAGAGTAATAGCTAAATAAAATGTAGTTCATGAACAGGATGTCACTGAATAATAATATGAAGAATTCATAGAATCATGGAAAGACATATAAGCTGACACAGTAAAAAATCAGAACAACATATACAATCATCACAACAGAAAAAATAATGAAATGAAACTTAAAATTGCGCAATTAGAATGACCAAGATTTGCCCTACAGAAGAACCAAAAAAATAAAAATAAAAATAAATGAATGGTACCTTCTTCCTATTGTGTAAAAGTATAACAGTATTTTTATTATCAGACACGGTTAGTTGATTCTTTTTTGTCTCTAAAAATCTCTATTTAATTGGCAAGAGTGGAAGTAGGGATATATTCAGAAACAAATATACTATAAATTTCTTTTTTAAAAAAATCAAGCTGGAAAGAACACTATTAGGATCATGAAAAGAGAAATGAAGGAAATAACATTTGTTATCCCAAATGATACCCATACTTTACTTTAATTCTATGTTTTGAATTCAGTGGCAGGTAAATGGAACTTACATTACTTCTGCTATCTATGAAAGTTATTAGTTACATTCTCAATAAAAGACAAATATGTTGAGGTTTTACAGGTATTCAAACAAATCAATAACTTGCCCTTTGAATTTATGTCTAAATTCCACCAGTATTTACCAATCTAAATGATGCATTTCAGGAGGCAGAAGAGATTCCATGAAAAATATAGCAAGTTTTACCAAAGTCATTAGACTCACCGAGACAATTATTTTCAGCCTCTTTTTGTTGATGGCTTCCACAGACATTTACAAACATAAGGGGGAAAGATTTCATGATGTGCTGGATGAAATCAAGTAACATCACAGAACTTGGCTGAGAGTCAGTTTTCTTCACAAGTTCTAGAGCAACTAAAAACAACAACATAAAAATTTTTTAAATTAATTCCAAGAACAAATTTTAAACCACTTTATTGAGACTTAATATAAGTTATAAAGTCTACTTTAAAACAACTGATAAAATGTTTGTCTTAATCTCATTGTTAACATTCCATGAAATTTCACAAACTACTATATTAAATTATTAGACAGACTCTGGATGTTCTGTTTAATAAAACAAAGTCAAGCACCTCTACACAAACTGAGAATCAGTAGCAGAGGTCTTGACCCAGAACATGGCAGCTTCCAAAAAAGCTTAAAAATCAGGAAAGAGACCCTGAGGTGTTTGGAAGAGAGCATGGGGTCTGCAAGGGGAAGCACGGGTAAAATTCTGATTCTCACTCAAGAAACTCAGCAGTGCTCTAGCCAAGGTGTCTGGCTGAGCCAGAAACTGAAGGAAGTTTCTGGTAATGGCAAGTCATGTGCATGTCCAATTAAAAAACTGCATCCAGAGGTTTGAGCAGCAGATCAATACAGCCAGCAGACCTAATTTACATAATTAACATAAGACACTGGGGTCCTGAAAGGCCAAACATCTAAGTTTCTTCAGTACTAGGAACTGAATTGGGTTATGGTACAACTACAAATTCAGAATGAAGCAATGAATTTGGTGGCACTAACTTGAACTAATAAGGAACTACCTTCAACAAAAGATCCTAAGACATTTGATAGGGGACCTCAATTAAATCATCCTCCAAAAGGAAAAGAACCTCTTAGGTAAGTATATAGGGATTACCCATTCTCCCCACAAGTCCCTGACTACTCCAACCTGACAAGAAGCCCCCAATTCTATTTGGAGTCAAAGAACATAGCATTATAGTAAGATCTCTGGAAGCTGCACTCATCATGTATTCTTGTACCACTCTAGCAGTCTCATACTTGCATACTCAGGCACAAAAATATGTCTATCATTAAGTCTACTCTGAATCTTACAGGAATCCTATCTTCATGTGTATTTCTCATCTCAACTCCATGCTAGAGCTCTATACTTGCTCACTTTCCCAATCATGTTACAAATTGCCAACCAGTCTAGGTTCCCTAAATTTCTGAAAAAATGCCTTAACTATGCTATTCAAATAAATGCCTCTGTTCTAATATAATTGTCCTTTGGCAGACCAATGAAAATAAACACTTGGGGATAGGGGAGAGGGGATTTGTGAGGTATAATTTTAGGAACTAAAGACTCAAAATGGTTAGCATAATGCCTGACACACAGAAAGAGCTTAATAAATGCTTTTCACTGACTGATTTTACTTGGGGTAAACCTAATCAGCAAGGGACACTAAACTAATAATAACAGCTCCTATCTGCAAAGCATTTTAAAGTGGTACACAAAACACTTTATTTAAAACAATTTTCTATGATAATTTATAGAAATATTAAGTTATAAAACAGCAAAAATGAGGTAATTTATTTCATACAATTCAAAGAAACTAATATTGTGAAGGAAAAAAAAGTAAACTTACCAACATTTACATCTGTAAGTATTCGGTCAATAAACTGACACAGAATTTGTCTTGGTTTCTGAACAACTGTGTTATAGTCCTCTGGCCTGGTACTAAAATAAAATAAAAAAATTACTAAATATTGAAGAATTTTACAATAGATTTCAAAACAAAGGTATACACATGTAGCGTGTTTAATTTTATATTTACCTTAGCCTTACTCCTTCCAAATTCATATCTTCATCAGACCTTGAGTTCCACTATGTTTTAAATGAACCATCCATCTCCACGGTCCCAAACTTTGACATTTCTCTCTCTGACAATAATTTTCTGTTCTTTCATCTATCCCTATAACTTACTCCTTACTTTTTTCTTTTTCTGGCTGCTATAAATCATCTTTGATTTCAGTCAACTGAACATGTAGTTATATCAAATAGCAATACAATTCATGAAGTATATAGGGAAGTAATCTTATGGCATTTTCCACAGGAAACAAACCTTATGTTCTTAAAAAATAGTATGTTTGATTAATTTTGAATATCACTACAACAACTTAAACTTGTCTAGTAACTACATTTAAATTATAATCAAGTTTATATTTAAATTAAATATATTTTTAAAAAAGGAATAAATTACAATATTATTTTCTTTTCCTGTTTTTTGATGTCTATTGCTCTTCGCTTCCTTCCCCCAGCCCTGTTACTGATAAATAAGTATAATTAAGTAAAATAATCCAACACATTGGCTCCATCTGGGAATGAATGTACAGTTCTGCACTTCTACTCCATCATCTCTAAACCAAAGGGTAAAAGTATATCAAACTTATTCTTCATCCTTACTTTAATTTTCAGGTGTCCTAGCTTTCTTGTAATTCATCATCCTTGCTCTCGACGCTTCTCTTTAGAGTCTCAACTCAATAGTGAAGCAGTTCAATCATTCTCCACAATTTCTTTGTCTTTTTATCCTACAGCCACTCAAACTTTGCTTCTATTAAGCCATGGGTTATACAAATCACATCTTTTTCCTTGCTGATGGCAGTGCTGAATTACCACTAGAGGAAGTCTTAACTTGGGTCCACTCCAAATATATAACCTTAAGATCTCATTGCTAAAGGACAACTCTTTTATTCCTATCTGACATCTCTATCACATTACCTTTCCTAGTTCTAACCATGCTCTTTTCGCAAGCCCCCCATAATATATTCCAATTTCCCCTTTCTCAATCAATGTTCCTGAAACCTATTCTATCCTCTGGTTTAGATCTTAATTGCCCTCTTTTTCATCTCACATTTTCCCTGTGTGCTAGCCAAAGCTAACCCCTCTATTTATGTCCTTCCATATCATGTATCTTTAGTCACCAAATCTCAAATGAGATAATGTAGGCCATGGTCAGTTTACAATCATCGGTCTTTCTTTATCTACCACATACTTCTCTGTTGCCTGTCTGGTTAACAGTCTAGTTCAACAAAAAGATCTATAGATTTCCATTCACAGAATTTACTATTTGCTATATTTATTCCTCTATCCTTTTGAGCAAGTCCCCAATATTTCTGGGCTTCAATTTATCTTTTATAAAATGAGGGTTAAACACAATGACTTCTAAGGTCTCTTCTGGCTATAAATCTTTGATACTAAAAACATGCCAATTTTACCCATCCTTTTTTTAAATTGATTTTATTGGATTTTTTTGGATATGTTTTTACTTCACCTTATTTATTGATAACTTGTTTTTACTTCACCTACATTTTACCTTCCATGTCTTCCTCTCCGTCCCTTCTAAAAAACTTGGCCTTTTAACAAAGTTTTTTTTTTTTTAATTAAAGTAGAAAAAAAAAATCAACAAAAATGATCAATACTTTGTCTCCCACTACCATTTCAAACCCCATCTTTTCCTGTAAACCAGAAGTTCTTTGGCTTCTTATGTCTTGGACTCCTCTGGCAATTTGGTGAAGCAATGGATTCTTTTCAGAACTGTTGCTGTTCAGTCACATCCTATTCATAATCCCATTTAAGGTGTTCTTGGCAAAGATATTGCAGGAGTTTGCCATTTCCTTCTCCAGTTTGTTTTACAGATGAGGAAACTGAAGCAAACAGAGTTAAGTGATTTGTGCAGGGTAACACAACTAGTAAGTTTCTGAGGCTGGATTTTAACTCAGAAAGATGTGTCTTCCTGATTCCAGGCCCAGCATACTAAATGCTGTGTGCCATCTAGTTGCTGTTGCTAAATCCATAAAATATATAGGATTACAAATAAAATTAATTATAGTGAAATACAGTTGTCAAAGCACAGGTCCAATCCTAAACTAAGAATCCTTCCTCTGAACCACTACTCTTATCACAAAACAGAAACAAAAAAGAATATAATGTATTTATTTCTAGTAAGGATTACAAACAAATGGTTGTTGAATTGAGCTGGAAGAAAATCTAAATTAAACATTTCTTTATAAGAGAAGAGTCTAGATCTTAAAAGAATAGCACAAGCAAGTATTAGGGAAGGTATATGAAGTCCAAATACAGCTATTAGTTACACAGGATCCTGAACAAAATCAATTTAATTAGGTTTAAACTTTTACTAGGAATAAACCCAATCTAGACTTTTATCACGTGTCACCAGGACTATTACAATGGCTCCTAGTCATCCTTTCTCCATCCTGTCTCTCCCCTTTCTTCAATTCATTCTCCACACAGCTTTCAAAATGATATTTCTTAAGCTACAGTTCTCTTTTCTCCTCTGCCTAAGAAGCTACAGAGACTCCCCAAAGCCTTAAAGATAAACTACAAATTTCTGTTTAGTATTTAAAGTCTTCACAAACAGCCTATTTTTCCAAGTCAATTACTCATTACTCCCTGTCAAGCATTCTACATTCTTTTTAAATTGGGCTGCTTGCTGTTCCCTGAACAAAACAATCGGAACTCTAATCTCCATGGTTTTGCATAGACTGTCCCTCATATCTGTAATACTATCCCTTCTCAGCAATCTTTTCCAAGTCCAAAACTCCTTTCAAAATTCAGCTCAGATGCTTTCTTGTATTTATTTTGTATTTCTTCCATGAATCCTTCTATATGCATACAGAATTTGATAAACTAAAAATTATTTGAGGGCAATGACTTTCATTTTCTTAGTCTTGATATAACTAGCACATGTTAGTATACAACACTAAATAAAATCCTGTTGATTGACATTAAAAACCAAATAATGCACATTTGTTTTTAACATTATACATTCTCTTGTACTTTAATTCTTTGAAAATTACTAATCTATGGATATACTGTTGAGGATCTTGCCTTTACTGACATTGTTTTCTCCTCCCTTCTTTTCCCTAGCCTTTAATAAAGAAAGTGGTATTTTTTCTTGTCAAAGTCAACCCCTCTACATATATTCTTGATCCCACATCTTGGCCCCAAAGTATCCTCTCCAGGAGACTGAATCCTAAATTACCTCTCACATTTTCTTATCAACAGATTCTTTCCTTATTTCCTTCAAATATACCAATCTTCTTCATCCTTAAGAAAAAAAAAAAACTTTCACTAGATTTACCAACTCTTCAAACTATATTTTTCTCCTCCCTTTGCTACCTAAACTCCTTGAAAAAGGAGTTTTTTCTACTTCTCCTGACTCACTCATTCCTCAACTCTGAATTGTGGCTTCTGACCTAACTAATCACCTCAAACTGATCTCTCAATTTATCACTTGCCAAATTGATCACTTAAAATTGATTAATTATCAAATTTGATATCCTTTTTTCCCCTGAGCTCTAATGCCAGATGGTGTGAAGTAGACAGATTTCAGAGCTTGGAGGAAGGAAAGAGTTCCAAATTCCAAATCCAAATTCAGAAATTTATTAGCTATGTGACCCTGAACAAGTCACTTAACCTGTTTGCCTCAGTTTCCTCATCTGTAAAATAAGCTGATGAAGGAAATGGCAAACCACTCCGGTATCTTTGCCAAGAAAACCCCAAAAAGGATTACAAAGAGTCAGACACAATCAAGCAGCAACATATCCTGATCTAACTGCTGCATTAGACATTGTTCACCATTTTTTCCTCTGGGATGCTGTGTTTTCCTGAGATCTACTGCTTCTCTTGTGCAATTCTTTATTGGCAATGTACTGAAGTTACCTCATTCCCACCATAAGAATCTCAATTGCCCTTGGATCCTCAACTTGATTTTTCTCAAGCTGATATGCTTGGAAGCCTTATAGCATCACCAGAAAAATATCCTTGTTAAAAAAGATGGGCCACCCCTACCTTCCCCCCCACCCAAATATAAAAGGATGGGCCTTTGGTGTCCTGAAAGGACAGGTAAGGGATAGGATGGACCTGAACCTAATTTCATAGGAATGGGGAATTCCTAGATAAAGAAATTTCCTCCACCATCATGTCAACACTTTCTGTGCAATTTAGGAAATTTGTCTAGAGGACTGAAAGATTAAAGGACTTGTCCTGGTCTCGGGGTTAGTATGAGTCAAAAAGGAAAGTACAATCCAGGTTTTTATAGCTTCTAGACCATTTTCTTGAAGCCCACTACCCTTTGCTGTTTCTTGTCATAAACACAATTGTGCAATTTCTTAAAGACAATCTAATCTGTTTTCCTGTTCAATTCTGGGTCTAATTAATTTTCCATGTGTGGTGGCTAAGATTTCTATAGTAGAATAGAAGCTGATGTGCATTCTTTAAAAGTTTGCAATGTTTTACATACTTTATTTCAGTTGACCCTTGCAATAATCACATGAGAATAGTTCTAGCTTTATTATCTCCATATCACAGATGAGGAAACAGGCTCTAAGAGATTACATGATTTTCTAATATGTGTCTGAGGCTGGATTCTAAAGCCTATCTTTCTTCCTCCAATAACTATATTTACTATTGCCATGCTATCTTTTTGAGACTACTAATGTATATAAAGCTTTAAGGTCTGCAAAGCATATATACATGTGTGTATACACACACAAATCACATTGCATTACATATATTCTATATCTATGTAGTTTTATATGGATCTAACAGGTTGTGTTAGTAAATGTTAAACAACCAGATGGGAGCAGCGGGGAGTAATGCAGTGCACACTTTTAAAGTTTAATATTCATCAATACTTTCCCCATCATTTTTTTAAGTATTGACAAACACCAAAGATATAAATCAAACCCTGTTTTGTAGCATTTGCTGATTTCTGAGGTGTAAATGCTCACAATGAAAATTCAATGATAGGCTCTGCAAGCTGTACAAGCTGACTTCAGCACATACATGTATCTGTGCATGCATGTACATGGATGCATGGATTGACAGATACAGACAGAAATATAGATACAGAAATGGGAAGACAGACAAATATGTTCAGCCAAAAACACAAATATAAACAGATTATATAGATGGACAGATACATACAAACATATAGACAGACAATAGCTGCAGACAGACATGGATGTGGATAGTTAGACAAAGACAGGAAGACAGACTAGACATATACATACAGAGAGATGGACTAACACAGGGATGGCTGACAGATAAAGAAATGGACTAACAGATATAGATATAGTATACAGTTAGACAAAGATATAGACATATATAAAGACAGAGATGGACAAATACAAACACATACTAGACACACAGATATATATATAGATAGAAAGACAGACTCAGCTATAGACAGACATAGACCCAGACAGAAATAGACACTTACAGACAGATAAAAGCTATAAAGACATGGATACACAGAAATAGACTAGACATAAGTATGCACAGATAGACATGGAAAAACAGAGGAATGTTAGCGACATAGGAATGGGTTAATAGAGATGCACACAGACAGGTATAGCTATAGATAGAGACAGATACAAAGATAGCAATGGACATATAAACATAAGGACTAGACGTGCGTGCTTATGTACATATATATACAGACAAAGACCTGGATACGGACGGACATTCAGACACACTCACAGGTACAGCTCACCAGACCTTCACGACACTCCCGGGAGGTAACTATTCTTACCTTCCCTCCCTTCCCCCCCCACACACCCCCGGCCAGGTTACACAGAAAGTGCCGGGAGTCATAGCCCGGTCAGGATAGATGAAGGAAGGTGTCCCCTTTCCCTCCCCCCCCCCTCCGCCTGGGACCCCATTTCCAGTCCCAGGATCTCCAGTACAGAGGTTGCCAAGGAGGCAAAAAAAGGGGGCGGGGGACGAGAAGAGGATCAGGAAGGGGCGGGGGAGGGGCGAAAACCGCGGCCGGGACTGACAGGAGGCAACATTCGGGTGGCAGGAGATGGGGGGCGCAGAGGGCTATTGGGTTGGGAGGTATGTAAGGTCTCTTCGCCCTACCTGCCCAGTTCCCGAAGCGCCGGTATCATTGAAGCCATCTCCAAGCCCTGCTCCGCCATGCTGAGACTGAGCAGTGCCAGGACGCGGACATCAACCAACTCGTTCAGCGTCCCCTCCGCAGCCTCAGGCGGGAATTGCAGAAGCCCTAATCGACGGTGCCTCTTAGGGCTCAAAACTCCTCGGTAAACCCGGCGGTGCGCGTGCGCCTGAAAGTGCGCGTGCGCACCCGCATCTCTGGTTTGATCCTGGTTTGGCCCCCAGCTGGACTGAGGTGGAAATGCACCCACAAGGATGCGTCAGCAAGGATGCAGGAGGTCTCTGGGAGAATGCGTCAGAAAAGATGCGTCTGGAAGGATGCTTCAGGGAAAGGAGTTTACAAATAATGGTTTTTAAAAGGCTCAGCAAGTCCATAACGGTCGCACATCTTCCATTAGTCAGTATTTCGGCTAATCAGATTATTCAGAGCCGTCTAGGTGCAGCTGTCAATCAAGAGGCGTTTAATCTGTAACTTTTGGGAGTCCTTTCCTTAGAATTTGAGTTCAAAAAATCCTTCCTGTCGCTACCTATTGTGCAACTCACAGAGTCACAGCTTCTCTCGGCTTCCGTTTCATCTTGTAAAAACGAGGGACAGTCAGTTAATGAGCGTTTATTAAACTACTAGGCGCCCAGCACTTTGCTAAGCGTTCTAGGAATAGCTTCAAGTTTCTTCTTTCTAGTCTTAACTGTAGGATCTTAATATCCTATAAAAGATGTGCCTTTTTCTCTGTCCACATTTCCAGGGGCATATGTTCCCTCGCTATTCTTCTGCTCACCCTTTACACTATCCTTCATTCAAAACAACAACAAAAATCAACTTTGAAATAACCAACAGGAAACAATGAGGAGGAGCAGAAATTGGAGTGAAGAGAGATGTTCATCCAACTCTCACTTCCTGAATCTGCTATTTGTGTAACTCAAAGAGAAACTCTGAGCCTCAAATTAAATCTGTAAAATGGAAATCATAATATTTGTAGAATTCACCTCACAGAGGTTACGAGATAATATATTCTAAACCCTAGAATTCTATATTATTGTCAGCTATCAGCTATTTATCTTTTCTTATTTATTTTCAAATAATTAGCAAATAAATAAAAATATTTTAATTACAGTATAGAACAATATAGTGTCTTATCTGCTGTTATATAATAGTTTTCATTCTATCATTAAAAGTGTTAACAATATTTTACCGCTAAGATCCTATCAACAAAAAACAATTTAGTGGATTAAAAATATAAAAGTACTTCTAACTCAGGTTTTTTAATTTAATTGAACTAAGTTAGTTAACTATTAGTTAACAATTAGTTAATTGAAAGCTCTGATATATAGATAAGGAATATGCAACAGTCACTGATTATGTCAAATGATGTATTATAATAAACAAGGTTATAAGACAGCACATCTTAGTAAGCACCATCTGTATTCAGAATAATGCATTAGGCACTCTTAGAAAGAGGATCTTGCAATCCAGCCACAAATGCGGTTTTAAGTTAGTAACTAGCTAGTAGAAGATGCTGAGCTATTTATTCAGTGATGTAATAACATCAATAGCAATAAAATTAAGTGCAGCTGCACTTATTGCATCTCTCTCATGAGCTCTAGTGTAATGCCTTTCATTTCAATTTTGATGTTCCCTAGGCATCAAATACTTAAATGTTTAAAAACTAGAACTTAATATATAGAGGAACTTACCTATTTGTGTTGAGGACCATGCCATTATTATTATTTAGCTATTTGTGTTGAGGATCAAACTGCTATTATTATTAGTTACCTAGGCACCTAATCTCTGGGTCACTTTTGATTCTTTTTTCATCTTTCATCTTCATATTCTCAGATGCCAGGTTTTGCCAATTCTGCAACCATATCTCTCACCTCTAATCCCTTTCTCCATTCACACAGCTTCTACTCTAAATCCTCCTTATTTCTCAGCTGAACCTCCTAATTTCCCTCATTGACTACAAGCTCTTTCCTTGCCAATTCATCTTCAATTAGCTACTCTCACACTCCCTTTCCACTTACAAGCCTCTATACTGATTTAAATCCTTTAAAGCTGAGAGATCAGCTGGACCATAGCTTCCTAATTTCCCTCTCCGATTCCAATCTCTTTTCTTGCCAATTCATCTTCAATTAGTTGCTAAAGATGTTCCTTAAACATAGATCTAACAATACCTCTCTATCACTTTTAGCTCAGATAGAGTGCAGGAGAGGAGAGAGAGAGACAGAGAGAGGGAGAGAGAGAATAGCCAGTGTTCTTTATGAATCACTGAATGATTTGAAATCTTTATCCTAATAAATAATCAAGAAGTCCTGAGTTAGAATCTAACCTTAGACACACTAGCTGTGTAACCCTGGATAAATCATTTAATTTCTGCCTCAGTTTCTTCAAAAGTAAAATAAGAATTATAATAGTAACTACATGACAGAGTCATTGTGAGAATCAAATGGAATAATATTTATAATGTGATTAACACAGAACTCAGTACATACGCATTATATAAATGCTTATTCCTTTCACTGGCTTTTAGTGGCTACAATGATCTTACTCCCCTTTACCTTTTCAATTTTATTTCATATATTCTCTATCATTTACTCCCAGTTCTAGTCTTAACTAGTCTATGATGTCCAAGATGATATTTCATCTTTAGCCTCCATGTATTTGCTGCATATTTCTTCTTGTAAATTATTAAACTTTTCTTTTAAGTATTTAGAGTAGCTCAAAGACTTCCATGGTCACACTATATCTCTAATAGTTTCTTCAATTCTGGGAATTACACTTTAGGAAGAACATTTATATGTTGAAGAGTGTCCAGAGTAGAGAACACAAATGGTAAAGGATATTAAGTCAATATAAGATAAGAACTGTTTGAAGTAGCAATTTTAGACTGGAGAAGAAAAACTTGGGGGGAGAGAATAATAGTGGTTTTCAAGTGTTTAAAGAGTGAAAATGGGGGCAGCTAGGTGGCACAGTGGATAGAGCACCAGCCCTGAAGTCAGGAGTACCTGAGTTCAAATCTGGTCTCAGACACTTAGCATTCCCTAGCTGTGTGACCCTAGGCAAGTCACTTAATCCCAATTGCCCTCCCCCCCCCAAAAAAGGTGAAAATGTGGGAAGGAATCAGACTTACTTTATGTGGACTGCAAAGGACTGAACTGGGAGCAATGGTACAAGATGAAATAAAGGTAATTTTGGGCTTCATATAAAGGAAAAGTTCCTGACCATCCAAAATGTCCAAAGAAGAATAGACTGGGGAGGTTTGAAGTTCTCTTCTTCACTGGAGGTATTCAAGGAGAAGCTGAATGATAATTTGTTGTCTATTGCCACTATAGTTCCTACAGCTCTAAAATTCTAATCCTTTGACCTCAATATCTATAGGGATTCTTCCTTGGATGTGAACCATGCACTAGATCTGCTCCATGGCAGTGGCTAACACCTTGATAATAATACAGAGGGTGATCAAACAAAATTGTCTCTGTTTTTTCATCTTTCAAAGATTTTTACATAATTTTGGCATGTGAATTGGAGACAGCTCGAAAGAAACTTTTCATGTAGTGCTTTGTTCTGCCAAATCAAATGCTTCTTTATTGTCAAGCTTTTTGGAGTCACTGTTTCCCAGAGCTAAAGCCCATTAAGCAGGCTGTGCCCAGAGTTTGGCATCTTATTTTCTGGAAAAATGTGCTACTTTGACCAACATCAGGTGTTCACTGAGGGATTTATGATTATCATATTAATCAATAACTTTTTACATTTGTTGGAGTTCTCTCTATTTTCTAGAGAACTTGAAAGCCAGAAGAACTCAACGTGTTGCAGCCTGAAACAATCCCTCAAAATCTCCTGACATGCTAACAATTCCTGAAATCTTGTCCTTATGTAACTGAAAAAGATACTTCACTCAATCTTCCTACAAAGCTAATTTTGGTGCTGTACCTGCTGAAGGATCACAAAGCTCAACAACTCTTAAGACTTAGGATAATCAATTTGTAGGCTATTTCCACAGAACTCAGGAATGCCTGCATTGTCCACACATGAGCCATGGGAACTGTTATTCAAGACTTAAAAATGATTGTGTTGTAGTCTATTCTCTTTGCAGTTTTGCATATATATAAACCTTACCCCTGCCAGAAGCCAGAAAGTTTTGTTTGCAAGCATTTTCCTCACTCTTAAAACAAAATTAAATTTCTGTTTTATTCCTGACTCTCCTCTAACCTGTTTTATTTGGCTCTGGTCACTCACAGTTAGAGGATGGTTCCAGTTCAGGTGATATTAAACTTGACAAAAAAATGAGCACAATGAAATCTTATATTTTCTATACTTTTTCAATCCACTTTGTGACTATAAAGATGTAGTCTTCTATGGAGCACCATTTGTAAGCCCTTTTTCCCCTTCCAATATCTTCATTAAAGATATTCTGAGAAGATATAGATAGTAGATATAGATGCAGATATAGCCATAGATAAATATAATTATATAGATTTTGTAGAAGTGGGAAAATAGGTATATTGATTAGTAGTTATTGATATTTTCTCAATTTGTGATTTTTCAAAGTATTTAATATTTTCCCTTTTTAAAGATATTTTGAAAATTGATTTCTCAAAGCTCTCAACTCTGCGTCCTCTATGTATGTTTTGCCTGAGACAGTTGTTCTTGTCATCTTTGTTTTCTTTAATGTCATTTTGACTTTCTCATGCAACTCATAGGATAGAGTGGATGCTAAAGAGTCTATGTGGGTTCTCTTCAATAATGAGATTTTTCAAACCAGTTCCAGTTGTTCAGTGAAGAAGAAAGCCATATACACCCTGGGAGAGGCCTGTGGGATCTGAGTCTGGACCACAACATAGCATTTTCACACTTTCTATTGATGTTTGCTTGCATTGTTTTCCTTCTCAGGTTTTTTTTTCCTTTTCCTGTATAGCAAGATAACTGTATAAATGTATATACACATATTCGATCTGTCAAATATTTTTAACATAATTAACATATATTAGACTTTCTGCCATCTAGGGGAGGGGATGGGGGGTAGGAGGGAAAAATTTATAACAGAAAGCTTTGCAAGGGTCAATGTTGAAAAATTACCTATGCATATGTTTTGCAAATAAAAAGCTTTAATAAAAAAAGAATCTATGTGAGGTGACACCATTGTCATTGGTGAACGGGATGTGAATGTGATTTGCTATAGAAATATTGACATCTTTTCCACTGTTGTCTATCATTGTCCTCCTTTTAGTTTCATCTTTAAATTCTCTAGGGATAATTTGGCTTAGCCGAGTCTTTTCCAGATTTTCCACAAGTCTATTTTCCCTCTGAAGTTACATTTTCTTATCAATTTTGGCCTTTCTTCTAATTTGATATTAATTTTTATCTTTATTCTAATCAGTTAGTTGACTGCATGTAGGCAGCTTATTGAGAAATGATTGTCAGTGACCTCTTCAATTTGTCAAAGCATTAGGAGACATCCTGTTTTCCAGAGCTGTGCCCTGACCTTTGCATAACAACAATCCTTTGGGCTCACCCTCTGAATGATTTCAGACTCAGAAAAATCCCAGAATTGTTTCATACCATCATCAGATGGTCTTGTTTGGACAAATACCTCTAGAGCCCATGTTCTGGTTATGAAGCCCTGCTAAGAACCAAACTTGTCATGTTGCTATTACCCTTTATTGTTAGAGCTACAGTTCATTGCATAATAATTGGTATAAATACTGAGATCTTCCCATACTACCTCGGGTCCCTCCCAATAAGGGCTGAACTCCAGCACACCTGTCTTTGCTTGCAAGCCATTTCCCTCACTTTGAAAATTAAACTTCTATTTATTCCTGACTCTTATGTCTTTAGCCTGCTTTGTTTGGCTCTGACCACCCACAGGTTAGAAACCCATTCTGGACTGGTTGACAAATTCAGTAAGCATTTAAAAAGTGCCTGATTTATGCCTGGCACCGTGATACATCCTGATGATACAAAGAAAAAAAACAAAACATCCTTGTCCTCAAAGACTTTACTTCTACTAAGGGGTTGCACACAATTAAATACAAACATGGAAAATGATTTACAGGGGAACAGAATTAACAACTGGGAGATTCAGTCTGTGTAGTGCTTTGAAGGAACCTAAACATAAAAGCATCTTGAAAGTCACACATTATTTGGCGCCACGGAATTGCCAGTGGCACAAATACCGCATGTTCATTTGCCTCTGCTTCTATTTATTACAGATAAATATTTATTCCAGGGTGTATGGGAAGTTTGGAGAGGACTGGTGTAAGGGTTTTTGAACAGCTGTTCACCTACCTCTCCCCTGTGGGTACAAGATGCTGTCACATTCACAACAACTGTACCCCAGTAAAACCAAGCTGAGAGTAGTCAATGGACCTCAAACCCATTGGTGAGTTAGAGTGATGTCTATCCCAAGCATCTGAAGACTTCTCTTGTTGGGATGGGCAGATGAAAATGATTTCTTCCAATGACCATGAAGGCAGCTGCTGGGGAGTGCTGAGAGTCTGGTCAGACATATAAGATGCCAAGGTCATCCACTACATTCTGGGCCATTAATAGCTGTCTTGATTTTTTTCCTGCCACTGGACTTCAATGACCAGGAAGAGAGAGTGCAACTGATGACTTTGTATAGCTCTGCCTCGTTTCAATCCAATTTATTTGTGAGTCAAGACATCTCCCCTTGATGTCACTGGAATTCTTTCAAAATGAAGAATAAACAACAATAACAGAAATAGAATTATAAAATATTAGAACAGGAAGATATCTTAAAAGTCATCTCATCTAAAATTCCATTTCAGAGCTTAGGAAACCGACATGTAAAGATGTGAAATAATTTGCTGAAATTTAGACAATAAATGAATAGGAGAACTGAGATTAGAAACTCTCTTACAATACATTTGAAAATTAGGCCCCCCAAAAGCCTGCTATACTTTATGAAAGTATAGAGAGAGAGAGAGAAAGAGAGAGACAGAGAGAGATGGAGACAGAGAGACCGACTAAGACAGAGGCAGAAAGAGATATAAAAACAGAAAGAACAAAGAAAGAGAGAGAGAGAAATCTGGGTAGACATTCATCATTCTCTTGATCTTTCCTGACTGGATGGATGGCCAAGCCAGACTTATCTGAATGGTTTCAGATCTCTTCTAGGAAACTCTGCTTTATTCCAGAGCTTCATATCATCTACAAACAGATGCATTTAGGACAAGGTCAAACTCAGGTAGAAATAGGAACCATTAAGTCATGCATAAGGATTTCAGTGAGCCATATATTAACTTAGAAAACTATGTTAATATTATCTATGTTTTACTGTATTTTTATTTAACTTGTTAAATATTTCTTAGTTGTATTTTAATTGGGTTCAGATAATACTTGTGAGTGTTATAGCCTGCATATGTGTGACATTTTGAATCTAAAGGAACTTACTATCTGAAAGAAAAACTCTTCTGTGTGCTGGATGATAATAATTTTGTTTATTGTTGTTCAGTTGTTTTCAGTCATGTCTGACTGTTTTTGACCCAATTTGAGGTCTTTTCCTCTGGTTGGAAGATGAGGAAACTAAAATCCAGAAAGGATACAGGTGTGGTGGTTAATTGTTCTCTTTGTCTTGGATTTCACTTACCTTTCAGATCATTTTAGTTCATTTTAAGCAACACTTTTGGGGGTTAGAAAACATAAAGAAAATGAGCACCAAGTGGTCTCATATAGGGAATACAGTAGAAGAAAGGGATGAAAGAAAGGGAAAGAAAAGGACCCCCCACTCCAAAAACCCTCAAGAGGGAAATTTGAAATTACTTGGTTTATTTCATTTATTTCAATGTGGCTGCGACTTTAGAGAATGCTCAGCCTGCATATGGCAGGGGTCTCTCCCAGGTGGTAATATAGCTTTGATTAATCCTTGCAAGTCCACACTTGATTTACTGGATGGAACTGAATGCTACTCAAGATATTAAAAATGTAATCTGCTATCTAGAGCAAGTTCATTCTCTATTCTTCCCAATACATTCATAGATTTAAAGACTTGTACTATGTTCAAAGAGTTTATTATACATGAAATAGAGTAAAAAGGAAATTAAACTAAATATTTCTTTTAAAAAATTTCTTTGTTTATTTTTTATTTGCAAAACATATGTATGGGTAATTCTTCAACATTAACCCTTACAAAGCTTTGTTACAAATTTTTTCCCCCTACTCCCCACCCCTCCCCTAGATGGCAGGATATCCACTACATGTTAATTATGTTAAAATACTTGACAAATTGAATATATGTATACATATTTCCACATTTATCATTGTTGTGCAAGAAAAATTGTATCTACAAGAAAGAAACATCAAATAAAGGAAAGACAATGTAAGCAAACATTAGTCGAGAGCATGAAAATGTTATGTTGTGGTCCACATTTCACATCCCTCTCTCTGGGTGTATATGGCTTTCTTCAGTGAACAATTGGAAGTGGTTTGAAACATTTCATTGTTGAAGAGAGCCATGTGCATCAGGATTGATCATCATATAGTATTGTTGTTGCCGTGTATAATGATCTCCTGGTTCTGCTCATTTCACTCAGCATCAGTTCATGCAAGTCTCTCCAGGCCTCTCTGAAATCGTCCTGCTGATCTAAACTAAACATTTCTTAAAGAAGCATTTTGATTTAACCATCTTCAATCCCTCTCCTGTTTCCCTTCCAGGTCTTTAGGTGCAGAGAAGAGTAATTCAAATTACTCATGCACACAACACATGGAAAACAATTAATGGAAGGAGCTTTATATTCCCAGTCTAAAAAGGCTGAAAAAGAAAAGTGGAGATCCTAGCTCAGTAGTCAAATTGGAATTCCCAATCCCCATTTTAGCAACTTTGGGGCTTTTCATTTTTCCAGGGATATTTCCTCTCAAGTCATCATTCCTGTTTTAGGTTGGGAATCTGTCCTTGTGGCATTACTTCAGCTTCTGATCAATTCTGATCAAGTCAGTTACCCAGTAACAGAAGCCATTCTGATTTTTCTTCTTTCTTTGAAGTTAACAATCACAAGATTAGAAGAATAGGATTCAAAAATACAAAGCCTTAATATACAGCTCTAATCCCTTTTTTCTTCTCTTAAGACTTCCTACTCCAAGCTTAGGAAAAGAGAACTTCTATGTTCCTTTTGCTGTCCTTGAGTCAGGACAATTTTATTTCTGTTTATGTGTCTTTTTTTATCCCTGTCTGTGGCAGATTTCCTTTGCCTCAGGATCTCTACCTCTTCATTGGCTCTCAAATAATCTTTGTAATTAGGACATAGAAATGTAGGACCTTTAGAGGCTTCATTTTGCCGATGAAAAATGAGGATTAGAATTTCTCTAGTTAGGGATTTGTCCAAATGTTATAAGTTGGTAACTTCTATCCTAGGGTTTTGGGGTCTGAAATGAGTTTTCAAATGAAATTTGAAATTTCAAGAAATGAAATTCTTCAGTAGATATCATTATAAACATTGAATCTGTGATTCTCAACCGTTTGTTAATAGGAGGACGTTGTTTAAATGTTATAAGGTTTCCAAACTCTCAAATGATAGTAAGTATGCTATGTATATCCATTGATTGAGGGGATACATGAAAAAAACTTTTATGAATTCAATAAGACTTTTATTTTTATTTTTTTCATTTAAACTTTTTTAATGTTCCCTTAATTGATGAGTATAAATATTCCAGTATAAAAAGGACAAAACAGATGACATATTAAACCATGAACTTATATAGCTTCTTTTTTAAAGTATATATTGAATTTAAAATAGGAATGACAAAACTGTCCTAGTTGTAAAATACTTTATTTAAATTATTTTCTTTCTTTCATTTTTGCATCTTTTACTACTACTCAGAAACAACTAGCATAGTGAATGGAAAGCTGGCCTCAGAACTTAGAAGACCATATTCAAGTCCTTCTTTTGACCATTACTGACTATCTGACAAGCCACTTAACTCTCATGGCCCTTCACAATTTTCTTTCTTTTTTAAAACATTCATTTTTTTTTTTAGAATTTTGACTTTGAAATTCTATCCTTTTTTGATTTGCTCCCCCTGTATGACCCACTTCTCAGTCTCCTTTGCTGTCTCATTAGGCATATCATACCTTCCATATGTGTTACCAAAGGTTCTGTTTTGGGTCTTCTCTTCTTTTACACTTCCTCCCTTGGTAGCTTTATTAGCTTCCATGAATTTAACAATCATCCTTATGCATATGACTCCCAGATCTACATACCCAGATCTACTATCTCTCCCTGAGCCTTACTCCCACATCAACAATTATTTATTGGGCATCTCAAAAATCTTCCCCTTTTTAAAACTGACCAATTTCTGTCAAAGGAATCACAATCCTTGCAAACTCCCAGGTTTGTAACCTCAGTATTCATTGACTCCTAACTTTCTTTTACTCCATGTATACAATCAATTGCCAACTCTTGACACTTAGAGTTTTACAAGCTCTCTCAGAGTCCCTTCTCTATTCATACAATTAATGTTTTAATTGAAGCTCCTATTCCCTTTCAGCCTGTTTGTTCCAATAGTCTACCAATTTGCCTTCTTGTTCAGGATTCTCCTTACTAGTGGCCATCCTCTTCATTTTGCTACCAAAGTCATTTTCCTCAAATACATATCTAACTTTCTAATTCCCCTACTCAACCAACTCCAGTGTCCCTATTGCCTCTAGAATAAAACATAAATTCCTTTGTTATTTGTTAAAGCCATATACTCTAGTTCCGATCTACTTTTTCAGTTTTCACTGAACATTAGTCTTCTTTCTGTCCTCTAATACTGCCTTTCTTTTCCTTGCTCATCACACTTTATCCTCTATCTCTCTGTCTTATATAGGTTAAATGTGAGCTATTCTTTTAAACATTTCCATATTTATCATGTTGCTATTATCTTCTCTGTCAAGCCTTTTCTGGTCTTCACAACTGCCAGTGCCTTCCCTCTTAAGTTGCCTTGTACTTACCTACTTTGTATGTATTTATTATTTTTCTACTTATGCTATATATTTTCTAAGCCCTTAGTGTTTCTACCATTAGAATGTAAACTCATTATGGTTGAGGAATGATTCATTCTTTATATTTGCACCCCAGTTTCTGCCACAGTGTCTGCTACATAGTGGGCCACTCATACATATTTGCTGATTGATTTGAAATGTAAAAGTTGTATTCCACTGTTGGGTATCACTTCACTTAGTTCCCTAGCATTTCATTTGGTGATCTCATTAGCTCCTATAGATTTAATGACCATTTCTCTGCTTATGATTTGCAAATCTACTTTTCCTAACCCAAACTCTATGAAAACCTCCAATCTGCCCAATTGTCTTTAAACTGGACATCTCAAACTGGATATTCAGTAGATACCTTAAATTCAATATGTTCAAAATAGAACTCATCCTTCCCTCCTAAACTCTCCCCTCTTCTATTTTTTTCTGTTACTATAGGGGGCAATACCATTCTCCCTGTCCCTCAGCTTACAGCCTAGGAGACATCTTGGATTCCTCACTCTTGCTTCCCCCATAACCAAATTATTTTATAGTTCTGTCAATCATCTTTACATCATCTCCTGATTTCACACCCATCTACTCTAACATTGACAATCACTTTAGTGCAGGTCCTCATTCCCACATGCTTGGATTATTGCAATAGCCTGTTGGAAGTAGGAGGGAGAGAGGAGGAAGAGATGTTGGGGGGGGGAAGGGGAAATGGATCTGCCTGCCATAAATCTCTTCCTATATCCAGCCACTAAAGTGATTTTCTTAAAGCACAGGTCTGAGCATGTCACAAACCTTCTCTCCCCCAATGAACTCAGTAGTGACTTCTTGTTGCCTACAAGATCAAATATAAAATGCTCTATTTGGCATTCAAAGCCCTTTGTAATCAAGCTCCCTCCTCCCTTTCTTCCTCCTGCTTCACCTTTTCCAAGTACATACTCTTCAATTCAGTAATAAACAAGACACTCCAAATCTCAGTCCCCAGCCTTTTCTCTGGATGTCCTCCATTTCTGGAATGATCTCTCTCCTATCCTATAACTACTGACCTCTCTGGCTGCCTTTAAGTCTCAATATCCTACCTTTTACTGGAAGTCTTACCCCATCCCTCTTAATGTTTGTGTGTCCTCTCTGTTAATCATTTCCTATTCACTGGGACTGTATCCCAAAGAAATAATTTTAAATGTGTGTAAATATGTTTGTAGCAGTTCTTTTTGTAGTGACAAGGAAGTGGAAATTGAACAGATGCTCATCATTTGGGGAATGGCTGAAATTATGGCATATGAAGGTAATGGAATAATATTGTTCTATAAGAAATAAGCAGGCTGATTTCAGAAAAGTTTGGAAATATCTACATGAATTGATACTGAATGAAGTGAGTAGACCCAGGAAAACATTGTACACAGTAAAAACAAGATTATGTGATGATCAGCTGTGATGGATTTGACTCCTCAACAATTCGGTGATTCAAGCCAATTCCAATAGACTGAGCGTGGAAAATGCCAATCACATCTAGAGAGAGAACTATGGAGACTAAAAATGTGGATCAAAACATAGTATTTTCACCTTTTTTGGTTGTTTTTTTTTCTTTCTCATGGTTTTTTTTTTTGCTTTTGTTCTGATTTTTCTTGTATTAACATGACAAATATGGAAATATATTTAAAAGGATAGCACATATTTAACCTATATAAGATTGCTTGCTGTCTTGGGGAGGAGGGAGGTAAGAAAGGAAGAGAGAAAAATTTTGAACACAAAGTTTTACAAAAATGTATGTTGAAAACTATCTTTACATATATTTTGAAGAAAAAATTACTTGCTATTTATCTTAGAGCTTGTTTTGTAAATATTTATTAGCATCTTGTCTCCCCACTAGATTTTAAGTTTGAGCAAGGACTATCTTTTTCCTTTTTCTCTATCCCTATCTCTTAACATAGTGCTTGGTATGTAGTAGCTGCAAATCTAAAACTATATTATAAAGCAGGAGTCATCAGAACCATTTGGTACTGGCTAAGAAATAGAATGGTGGATCAGTGGAATGGATTAGATAGATATGACACAATAATCAAGACTTATAGTAATCTAGTATTTGATAAACTCTATAGTAATCTAGTATTTGATAAACTCTAGCTTCTGGAATAAGAATTCACTATTTGATAAAAATTGCTAGGAAAGCAAGAAAATAATGTCAGAAATTTGGCACATATCTACATCTTATACACCATAACAAAATAAGGTCAAAATAGTTATATGATTTGGGCATAAAGGATGATACCATAAACAAATTAGGAGAATAAGGGATAATTTATCTATAGGATCTTTGGAGAAGGGAAGAATTTATGACAAAGAAGAACTAGAGAACATTATGAAAGGTAAAATGTACAACTGCGATTGCATTAAATTTTTTTTTTTTTTTTTTTTGGTTTTTGCTGAGGCAATTGAGGTTAAGTGACTTGCCCAGGGTCACACAGCTAGGGAATGTTGTGTCTGAGATCACATTTGAACTCAGGTCCTCCTGACTTCAGGGCTGGTGCTCTATCCACTGCGCCACCTAGCTGCCCCTCTGCGCCACCTAGCTGCCCCGATTGCATTAAATTTAAAAAGTTTTTGCAAACAAGGCTAGGAAAAAATCTTTACAGCCAATGTTTCTGATGTCTCATTTCTAAAATATATAAAGAACTGTGTCAAATTTATAAGAATACAAGTCATTCCCCAATAGACAAATGATTAAATGATATGAACAGACAATTTTCAGATGAAGAAATTAAAGTCATCTATAGTTATATTAAGAAATGCTTTAAATCACTATTGATTAGAGAAATGCAAATTAAAACAACTCCGAGCTACCACCTCACATCTTTCAGATTGACTAAAATGATAATAAATGTTGATAAGATGAATTAAATGTAGATAAGATGATGATAAATGTTGGAGGGGATATAGGAAAACTGGGACAATGATACATTGTTGGTGGAACTGTGAAATGATCCAACCATTCTGGAGAGCAAACTGCTATTGTGCCCAAAAGGCTATAAAACTGTGTATACCCTTTGACCCAGCAGTGCCATTTCTGGATCTGTGTCCCAAGGCAATCTTAAAGGAAGGGAAAAGACCTACATGTGCAAAAATGTTTGTGGCAGCTCTTTTTGTGGTAGCAAAGAATTGGGAAATGAGTAGATGGCTATCAGAGAGTAGCTAAACAAGCTGTGGTATTTGAAGATAATGAAATACTATTGTTCTATAAAAAATGATGAACAAGTTGACTTTAGAAAGGCCAGGAAAAATTTACAAGGAACTGATGCTAAGCGAAACAGGCAGAACCAGGAGTACATTGTATACAATAATAGCAAGAATGTGCCATGATCAACTATGAAAGATTTGGTTCTTTATACTGGTTCAGTGACCTAAAGCAATTCCAATAGACTGCACAGAAAATGCCATTGTATCCAGAAAAAGAACCAAGGAGATTCAATGTAAATCACATTGTTCAATCACTATGTTCACTTCTTTTTTCTGTTTTTTTTTAATCTCTCCCACAGTTTTTCCCTCTTGCTCTGATTTTTCTCTCCCAACATGATTAATAAAGTAACGTGTATTAAAAATAAATTTATTATTTATATACTAGATACTTAATAAATAATAAATAAAATATTGCTTGATTGATAATAATACTATCATCAAGTATGATTTTATTCATAGATAGCTGATTCCCATATAGATTTTAAATAAACTTGATATTCCCTCAGTTGCCTTTCTTAAAAAGATCTGAGATCCCTCATATCTTTGATATCTTCTATCATACTCTCTCACAAAAATAAGTATAGTCAACAAATATTTCAAGACATTGGCCATGTCCAAAAATGTGCTTCATTCCAGACTTATATTTCATAAATTCTCTGCTTGGAAGTGGGTAATGTGTTTTGTATTCAGGCTTCTGAAGCTACTATTGATCACTGAATTGATCAGAATACTGTGTGTGATATTTTAAAGTTGTTTTCCTTTACATGATTGTGGCATTGTGCTCTTTTTCTTTTCATTTATTTTTTTCTTCAACCAAAAATGAAGCTATAAAACATTTCGGTACTTATGGGTCTTTTTTCTCCATCTTTGGCTTATTTGAGGATTTATGCTTAGTAATGGTATTGCTGGTTCAGTAGTTATACATAGTTTAGTGACCTTTTTGGATGTGTTTCCAAATTGTTTTCCGGAATGATTGAACCAATTCAAATTCATCCATGGTATATTAGTTTGTCTCTGACAGCTCTCCAAAGATGACAATTACTCCCTTTTGTCATCTTTGTTAATCTGATGGATGTTTTAATTTACATGTGTCTTGCTATTGGGGATTTGGAACATTATTTAGTACTATCTCTAATTTTAATTTTTTTGTTAATACATGAATCTTTATTACGTATAGCTTCTTTACAAAAAAAATATAAAATGACTTTAACATGGTAGTTCCAAAATTTTCATTTTGTCTGTGACTTTGAAGAGTAGAGGTATTACAACTGAGTAGATATAGGAACCCTGAAACTAGGATAGTTGATGTCCTAGGGGTACCTAGTGCTAAGTAGGGATAGCATTATTCATGTTGATCCAAAAGTCTTAGTGCTATTTTATTTTATTTTTTAAAGCTTTTTATTTACAGAACATATGAGTAATTTTTTCTACATTGACCTTTGCAAAATTTTCTATTCCAAATTTTTCCTTCCTTCCCCCAACCCCTTCCCTAGATGGCAAGTAGTCTAATACATGTTAACTATGTTAAAATATATGATAAATCCAATATGTATATACATATCTATACAGTTATCTTGCTGCATACACACACAAAAATCAGATTTAGAAAGACAAAAAAACAACCTAAGAAGGAAAACAAAATGCAAACAAACATTCACAGAAAGTATTAAAATGCTATATTGTGGTCCAAACTCAGATCCCACAGGTCTCTCCCTGGGTATATATGACTTTCTTCATCTCTGAACAATGGGAACTGATTTGAATCACCTCATTGTTGAATAGAACCATGTCCATCAGAATTGATCATCATATAGTCTTGTTGTTGTACAATGATCTCCTGGTTCTGCTCATTTCACTTAGCATCAGTTCATGCAAGTCTCTCCAGGCCTCTCTGAAATCATCCTGCTGGTCGTTTCTTACAGAGCAATAATATTGAATAACATTCATATACCAAAATTTATTCAGCCACTCTCCAATTGATGGGCATCCATTCGGTTTCTAGTTTCTAGCCACTACAGAAAGGGCTGCCACAAACATTTTTGTACATGTGGGTCCCTTTCCTTCCTTTAAGATCTCTTTGGGATATAAGCCCAATAGAAACACTGCTGGGTCAAAGGGTATGCACAATTTGATAACTTTTTGAGCATAGCTCCAAATTGCTCTCCAGAATGGTTGGATCCGTTCACAGTTCCACCAACAATGTATCAGTGTCCCAGTTTTCCCACATCCCCTCCAACATTCATCATTATCTTTTCCTGTCATCTTAGTCAATCTGACAGGTGTATAGTGGTATCTCAGAGTTGTCTTAATTTACATTTCTCTGATGAATAGTGATTTAGAGCACCTTTTCATATGACTAGATATAGTTTCAATTTCTTCATATGAAAATTGTCTGCTCAAATGCTTTGATGATTTATCAATTGGAGAATGGCTTGAATTCTTATAAATTTGAGTCAATTCTCTATATATTTTAGAAATGAGGCCTTTGTCACAACCTTTGAATGCAAAAATGTTTTCCCAGTTTATTGCTTCCCTTCTTCTAATTTTAATTTTTAACAACAGGCCTTTTCACATACTTGAAAACAGTATACTTGGAATGGAAAATGCCATACTTAATTCAACCAAAGGAAAATATTTTATTTATTTATTGCACCAAATTAGGATGTGTATTTGATAGAAACTAAAGGTCAGAATGCTTTGGTCCAAAAATGGAAACTCAAGCCCCTTGCAATAACTCTAACAGTCCCCCAGGGGGCCTCAGACCACAAATTGGAAAAAACTACACTAAAATACTGTCCTTGTTTTAATAACAAAATGACAGTAAACTGAAGTTGGATTAAAATAAACCATTCAACAAATAAGATAAAATTTGCCTTGCCAGAATGTTAAACTAACATTCCATCTGTGCTTGTTGTAGACTGTTCCTTCTGCCTAAATTTTCTTTTTACCTGTCTCATAGAATCCCAGCTTCCTTTAATGTTTACTAGCTGAATACCACCTGCTACAGGACTTTTCTGATTATCCACTTTCTCTCCTCCACTCCTATCCTGCCCCAATTTTGTATGTGCATTGTATTTACTGTTCTACATGCATGTTTCTTCCCCTCTCAACAGAATGGACATTTCTGGAAAGTAGCAATTGTTTTATTTTTTCTTTGTATTCCTCAGCATGAAGTACAGTAAGTGCTTAATAAATGATCATTGAATAAATTAATGAAGACACCAACAGGACTTTTATAAATACCAAGCTAGAGACCAGAGATTCAATTTTATGGGGGTTGGAATTCCACCTTTGATCTTTATGAGTTGTGTGAATATGGCCAAGTCACTGAGCCTATGTCAGCTTATCTGTAAATGAGAGATACCCATCTGAAAAGATCATTGTGCAATGAGATCATATGTAAAGCACTTTACATACTTTAAAGCACTGTATTAGTTATTATTACAGCAATAAAACATGTATTAAGGACTAGGTGGAGTAAAGAGATAGAACACTGAGCTTATAATCAGAAAGACCTATGTTAGAATTCTATTTCAGATTCTAACTAGTTGTATGACCCTGGACAAATTTCCTAGTTAATAAAATGGGGATAATAACACCATCTACCTCACAGGGTTATTGAGGACCATGTTAGAAAATATGCATAAGGCACTTTGCAAAACTTAAGACATTTATGTGTGTGTGTGTGTGTGTGTGAGTGTGTATTCTATCATTATATTACTACTACTATTACTACTGCTGCTACAATCTTAGTACTATGTTATTTGCCTTGGGTGAGGCAGAAAGGTAGCACAGCAGAGTAGTGAACTGGGAGTGAGGAAGATGCAAACTCAAATTCTTCAAACTCACTGGCTTGTGGCGCTGAAAAAGTAACTTACCCTTTTACACTCAGTTTCCTCATCTGTAAATATAAATGCAATTGAGAAAACCTATAAGACATGATCTCAGCTTTAAAGTACTTAAAATTTACTGTAAAGACAAGACTTGCACATATGTGCCCTTCACAGAATATCTCAGAGATTATTTTATAGATAATAACAATAGAGCTATGGGGGTGGTGCAGATTATAAATGTACTAGTTTCCTGCCTCAGAGAAGGCTGAGTTAATGAACTAAGCCCTAGCCCCAGACAAATAACTGAGTGAGGGGTCACTGTTTAGTTGGGCTTAAGGTAAAATTCCTAGAAAAGGAATTCGGCTGCATTCCATTGACTTGGCTCATGTTAAACAATGTTTCACTTCTGTTCTTTTCACATCCCTTCCTTCTTTTCTTCTTTACTCCCTCCATTCTCTCCTTCCTGCTTTCCTTTTTTTCTTGCTAACTTCCTTTTTTCCTCACTCCCTCCTTCCTTCCTTTTCTCCTTTCCTTTCTTCTTCCCTTTCTTCCTTCTTCTCTTCCTTCTTTCCTCCCTCCCTCTTTTCCTTCCTTCCTCCTTCTCTCTTCCTTCCTTCCCTCTCCCTTCCTTCTTTTTTCCCTTCCTTCCTCCCTCCCTCCCTCTTTTCCTTCCTTCCTCCTCTCTTCCTTCCTTCCCTCTCCCTTCCTTCCTCTCTGCCTTCTTCCCTCCCTCCTTCCTTCCTTTTCTCCCTTCCTTCCTTTCTTCTTCCCTTCCTTCCTTCCTTCTCTTCCTTCCTTCCTCCCTCTTTTCCTTCCTTCCTCCTTCTCTCTTCCTTCCTTCCCTCTTCCTTCCTTCCTTCCTCTTTCTCTTCCTTCCTTCCCCCCTCCTTTTCTTTCTTATTTCCCTCCCTTCCTTCCTTCCCTCCCTTCCTTCCCTCCGAACTCCCTCCCTCCCTTCCCTCCGACCTCCCTCCCTCTCCTCCTTCTACAAAGTTGGTGAAAAAGCCACAGGGGAAATATGCCGGTACAAACAGCAGGGGATTTGGAGTCAGAGACCCCAAATCCTAACCCATCAGATTACCTGTTGTGTGTGTGATCTTGAGCTCCCTTCACTTTTCTGGGTTCGGTTTCCTCCTCTAGGAAATAAAGGAGCTGTCCTAGGTAACTTCAGAGTTGCCTTCCTGCCCTCAAGCTGTCCTACATCCACCTCCCTTTACCCAAGGGGAAAAAGCTTCCCCAAATCCCTTTAATAATTTCAGTTCAGCTCTAGGAGGCTAAAATGATGCAAAATAATGCATCGAAGACTCTTGGCAACAGCAGCGTCTGACCTGCATCAAGGTGATGGTGGGAATTTCCCTTTCCAATGTCAGACTTGTAAGATCTAAATTTCTTCCTGAAGAGAGTACCTTTACTTTGAGGAAACCTATTAAGTTGGTCTCCTCCATCTAAGTCTTATTTTCCCGCGTCCCTTTATCCTTCCGTCTGCTCTACTGCTGCCTTCTGCTCCCCCACCTCAGGGCGCACTAGGTGAGTCGTGGTAGGTACTCGGCCCTGAGTGGCCACGAAAACCCGGAAAGGTGGAATCCGTCCATTGAAACTCCTGGGTGACTCCAACGCTGGGCATGCTCAGTAGTGAGAGAAGGTGTGGGTTGCAAGAAGGAAGCTTCTGCCCTGCCGCAGAGAGAGCTGGAGCTGAGGAGAAGGTGGAGGAGGAGGAAGAGGAGGAGGAGGAGGAAGGGGAAGAAGAGAAGGAGCACAGGAGAGCAGCCGCTGGCTGGCGGAGCAGCAGCCGCCCCAAAGCTTGGGAGCCGGAGCCCGTAAGTGGGGAGGGGAATAAAGTTGGACCCAGAACCCCCAGGTACCGTTCAAAGTGTCAGAGACTCGGAGACTGACTGCATTTCCCTTACTTGGGCGCGTTTGTCTGTTTCAGAGGGAGTTGCTATTTTGTTTCTTGCAGGAATAAAGTATGTTTTCTCTAGTTGGTATTGCAGGTGCCAGAAAAGAAAAAAATGCCTTTAGGGTTGATCAACTTGACATTTTTAGCTTTTTGTCTTGGGTTACAGTAGCAGTCTTGAAAGCGTTTGTCAGTGGGTCCACCCACAGGGTTGTGGCTACATTCAAATACTTATTTTCAGGTAAGGCTTTACACATGATTTTAAAAGAAGTTTGAGATCCACGTTGTTTTTATCTGCATGAAACTATACATGCAGAAAAGTTTTTGTTTAAAATTCCCCAAACACCCTTAAAACTTTCGATTGCTGCTGCCGCAGCTGCATTGAGTCTGTTTTCTTTGAATACTGTGACCTGTTTGTTTGCCTTTGGGCTTTGCTGCAGATGATCGATAGGCTGAAATGAAATCCTTTCAGTAGTTTCTCTTTCCGGGACAGGGACGTTGGATGCTGCATAAGAAAATGTCTAGTTTCTCTGAATTTCATTGCCAAAGAAAGAATCAAGCTTCCGGTCTGTTTTCAAGAAAAGGCATGGATTTTGGAGTTTGTGGTCATTATTAGAGTTTTAAAAGGAACATAAAAAAATAGCCTTAGTGTGTGTATATATATATTCAGACAGCAGAAATGCCTCATTTAATATAGAATTGGATCATTAAAAGACTTTGAGAAGAATGAAACAAAACTGCCCTTTCCCATTCCTCCTGCCCCCATTTCACTTCTGTGTTACAGGTTAAACAATCCATTTAACTCTGAAAATGTTATACTGGATGGCTAGGTGCTGTAGCAAGCAGGATTGTACTGAAATAGTACTTTGCATTCTGAAATCTCTTCAGGTGTTGGGCACTGAATAATGGGGCATCACAGAGATGAATAATAATAGTTGATTATGTTGTATAAGTTATAAAGCATTTTTACCAATTTTTAATCACATTTGAACCTCAGAACAGCTTGGTGAGGTAGGTGGTATAAAGTAATTGTTCCCATGAAAAAAACTGAGATTTGCAGATAGGATAAGTGACATTTAGGGTCTCAGAGTTAATAAGAATTAGAACTGGAATTCAAAACCAGGTCTGGTTCATTCCATTCATACTGCCTCTTAAAATTTAGGGTCACCTTGATTTGTATATGTATACATATACACATACACATACATACATGGCACCTATGGAAATGATTTAAAATTTCTAGGGTACAAAATTCACATTTCAGGTTTCAAAACAACAAAAATAGCTCATTTCTATAGTATTTTCTTTCTTCATATATGCATTTTGTTTGTTCCTCTTCCTCCCACTAAATAATAGGTAGAATCCTCAAATACCTGAACTTTAAGAGACCACTGAGATTTTCTAGTCTAACCTCTTTATTTTATTAGTAGATAGACTGAAACCTCAGAGATGCTAATTAACTTGCCCAATGTGACAAAGCTATTTATTGGCTGCCTTAGAATGAGATCACAGGTCTGCTGACTTGTAGGCAATAGGATTATTTAGTTTCCTTTTTTTACCTTTATGAAGTATTTTCATAGAGTGGTTTAAGCACAGAACAAAGATGCCAGGAAGTCCTTTATGTATAAACTACTTTTCCAGTGACTTAGTCATAATTGTTATCTTCATCCTACAAATCCTTTAAGGCTTAGCATAAACCTTCTCTTCCCAGGAAAGTTTTCTTTAACAAAACAAAACTATTTCAGATCTCTAACATTATTACAAAGTACCCTCATTTGAAAGGGACTATTTTTCTCCACCTCTTCACTTAAATCTCTTAGCTCTGTCCCAAGGAGCCTTTGTAAATAGCAAAATTTTCCTTTAGCCCAGGAATAGATGGGAATCAAGACAAGGGCCTTGTATCCTGAAAGAGCAGGAGGTAAGATTTTTGTGATCACCAGACTTATCAGTAGCGTATCATCATCAGGATCAAGTAATCAAACATTTATTATTAATACCAACATTAATGTGATATTATTTACTATTGTTAAGCATCTGCTATGTACTGGATAGATAATGCAGTAGTTAGAATGCTAGACTTGGAATCAGGAAGCTCTGAGCTCAAATGCAGCCACAGATGCTGGCTGTGTGACCCTGGGCAAGTCATTTAATCCTATTTTCCTCAGTTTCCTTAAATGTAAATTTTCCTATAAAGTGTAAATTCTTGTAAAATGAGAAGGAGATGGCAAACACTCCATTATCTTTGCCAAGAAAACCCCATATGAGGTTATGAAGAGTCAGACACATTTGAAACACCTGAACAATAAGGGCTGGAGATATAAACAGTAGGAGGAAACAGCCCTTGCTCTCTAGGAGCTTACAGCTGACATTCTATTGGGGAAATAAAATTTACTCAGACAATTAAGCATGAAATATGCACAAGGCAAATACAAAGTGATTGAGTAGAAAAGAGGTGAAACAAGAAAGCTCCATTGATAGGTAGCCATTAAGCTGATTTGATCATCTTCATATTCATCCCAGTTATATATTCAGTAGTGTCTAATGCTTGTTGAATTTAAAAATGAATTACAATATTATCATCCTTTATTAGGTGCCCCTCTCTGTTTGATTTTATCCTATTTAATAAACAAGTTAAATATAACTAGAAGCCTGTGGTATCAATCTGAGAACACTGATACTGACCTTAAAAAGAACATGTAAGCAATTGAGCAAACATTGAGGAAAAACGTAAAATGTTTACATTGTTTAAACGCAAAGCCTCTGCCCATTCTTTAAGTGATGAGTGAAAGGGAGATGGCTGAACTGGATGGATGGAATAAAAAAAAATCAGCTAGAGAAGGATTTCTGAACAAGGTTGGGTTTCAGGAGCTGTTTGAGTGAAGGAAAAAAGAGAAGGCTTAATGAGAGAAGGTGAGGGTGAGGTTATCCTAAGCATAAGAGGAAGTTCAAATAGCAAGGGGATAATTATTTGAAGCTAAGGGAGGAGGGGAGAGGGAAGGGAGTGGGAGTAAAGGGGCAGAACAAATGGGTCGAGACTGGAAGGGTTTCTCCAAGACAGAATTTTCATGACTCTCTTCCTTCTTTCTGTTTTCTTTACTGGTTCTTCTTTCTCTCCAAAATGTTGGCATTTATTAAGGTTCTTTCTTTGGTCCTTTGTTCTTTTAGAGATTTCATTCTCTTCCTATAACTTCAACTCTATTCTCAAAGTGGAGGATTTTCCAAGTTTAATCTTCTGCCTTTATCTTGTCATTGAATGATTGGCCCATGTCTCTTATTCTGTGGATATTTCCTCTTCCATTTTGAACCCTTCTTTAATTCCCCTATTTTTAAAGACCTCTTCCTCAAATTACCATATATTTAGTACATATACACTGTATCTTCTCTCTGTAGAAAGGGAGCTCCTGGAGGATAAGAACTATAGTGTCTGATCTTTATTGTAATTGTTATTTATTCATAATAATAGTTGACATATAGTGTTTTAAAGTGGAGAAAGTACATTATTATCTTCTTTAATCCTCATAGCAACCCTATGAGATAGGAGATCCTAAAGATTTTATTTGCCTCATTTTTCTTAGGTGAAAACAAAGGTCACAGAATTTGTTGTCCAAAGTCAGACATTTAATAATTGTTGGAGTCTGTATTCTTGACTCTAACTCTTAAGGTTTTGAACTCCCTTTCTTAATAATACCTTTCTTAATAATAGGTCCTTAAGAAATGTCTGTTGTATATATTTCTACCATGCGTAACATATATTGGACTACTTGCCATCTAGGGGATGAGGTGAAGGAAGGGGGGAATTGGAACACGAGGCTAATGTTGAAGAATTGTCCATGCATATGTTTTGAAAAATAAAAAGCTTTAATAAAGGAAAAACAAAACAAACCAAAAAAAAGTCTGTTGTTGAATTGTACCTAGATGACTTGCTGTCAAATTAAACTCCAAAGTTTTTAAGAAACACACTTTTCTCCTTCACCCCCAAACCAATCCACCCATCTTTCCCACTTTTGTTTTCTCTGAAAATTTTTTCAATGATCCATTTTCCCTGTCCTCCAAATTTGAAACTGAATGTAGTTATGCTTCCTTCCCTTTATGTCTTTGCTTCCTCTTCCCATTTCCTTCTAGGATAGCCTTACCCATTCTTTAGGATCCAGCTTGAATGACTCCATGAAGGCTTGTCTCATTTTCCTAAGAAAAGCATTCTCTTCTTCTTCTATATTCCTATAACACATACTTTCTCTCTGTTCATATAGTGCTATCACCCACCTCTTGGTTTTTGTGTATGTTTTTTTCTACTAGATTGTTAATTTTTTAAATAATCATGTCCTATGCATTTTTGTGTTCCTTTCAGAGTCTTACATTCAATAGATGTTCAATAATTATTCATTGAAAGAGAGAAGGAGGTACTAAAGGTAGTGGTGCAGTGCAGAAACCCTAGTATAATGTTTTGAGAGAGAAGGTGAGAATATTGATCCTAATTTATACAGTAATGGAAAATCACTGTTTGCCCTTGGGTGGTGGCAAAAACACTGATGCATCAGGAAGATAGGTTTGGCAGTCAATGGGAAGAAACCACAGAATCCTTTTATTCTAACATCCTTGTTGAATCCCAACAAGATAAAATGACTAACCTGAAGTCTGCACAAGGAGTAAGTGTACGAGTAGGAATGTGAACCTAGTTCTTCTGTCTTCAGAACCGATGTTTTTTCCACTGTGCCAACAATGATCATATAGAGATCAGGTGGTGAAGGATTGCATTGAGCAAAAGTTCACTGGGGCCACAACTAAAGATGTGAATATATATAGGGTAAATAGGAGAGATTTAAGAAGTGTTCTAAAGGGGAAAAGGCATAAAACTTGGCAAGAGATTAAATGTACAGAGCAAAGAACAGAGATGTGTGAAGATACTTGTCAGTGTTTATGATGGGGGATTATCATCACCCAAGTTTTTGACTTTTGCTTTAGTTGCTGAGTTTCAATGGAGAAAAACCAGTTGAGGAACCCAGTACAAATTTAAGCATTCTACCACCTCAAAAAGGTCTTCAGTGAGGCTCAGCAGTTCTTTTACATTACCTTTTTTTCAAATCCTTATCTTGTTCATCATAGCAAATAGTCTAACGTTTTTCCTTTCTCTTCTTGCTTCAGATCTTGTAGTTAATAGTAATTATAATAACCTATTTTTTCCCTAGAAGGATTGAAGCCATCCGAAGAGAACTTCTTTCTTTTCTTAAAAAAAATCTTAGCTTTATCATCTTCTCTTCCTTCTTTTTCCTCTGGTTTCATACCTACACTTTAAAGTTTATCACTTTCCTTCCTATCTTTTGCCGAACCTTACTTTAACCATTATCCCCTTTCTTTCTTTATGCATCTTCAGTCTCTGTGTTTCTAATGGCTTCTTCCTATCAATCTACAAATGTTCTCAAGCCTCCTAAATCTTTAAAAAATAATCCTTCAATTAAATCTTCTAACTCAACTACTTGCCATCTGATATCTTTTCCTTTCCATTTCTAATCTTCTTGTAAAATTTGTACTTGGTTCTGCTACTAGCTCACTCTTTGCAAACCCCTTGAAATCTAAACCACTCACTGATCTATTAAACCTTTTTTTCTTAAAAGTTACCAGTGACTTCTTAACTGCCAAATCGAATGTTTTTCCCCCAGTTATCCTCCTTTTTGAACTATTGGCAGCATTTGACATTGTTGACCAACCATTTCTTCTATATATTTTCTCCTCCTTTAAGTTTAGAGACATCACCTTCTCCCTCTCCCATCACTGAAATTATTCTTTCTCTGTCTCTGCTGACTTTGTCATTTTCTTGATCCCTTAAAATAAGGAGCCTGTTTCCTGTTTTTTTTCCCTTGTCCATCTGATTCACTCCAGTGGCTTCAACCTTTATGGAGATGACTCTCAAACTTATATCTCTAATTCTGTCTCACTTGTGACCTATGGACCTGAATTTCCACTTGTCCACAGGACATCACATCTTGGTTATCCTACCAGAACCTAAAAGTTGGCATGCATAAAATTGAGCTTATCATCTTTTTTTGTCATACCCTCTGACTTCATTTTTTCAACCAGTTACCTCACTTCATAAAATCTCTCCTGATTGTGTGGTTAACTCTTTTATCTAATATCCAAGGTACTTTTTAGAATCATTCTGACTTTTCAGCTTTATCTTAGCATATTTTTCTTCATATACTCTGTTTTGTATCCCAGAAACAGCTTCCGTCCTTTCTCCATTCATACCTTTGCTTTTACTAGTCCCTTCATCTGGAATGCCCTCTCACCTTCTCTTTATGTATAGGATTCTTATCCTCCCTTTAAAGCTCAATTAAGATGCCAACCCTTTTATGAAGCCTTTATTATGCTTGTTAATTATGCTTTCTCCCCTCAATACCATGCTTGTGGTAGTGAATTCTAATTGAGTGGGTAGGGGAAAATTAGAATGACATTACTTTGTTCTATATTTCTCTAATTCATTTTTATAGAGTACAATGTTTTATAGTTATTATCTGTGTCTATGACTTTTTTTTTCCTGTTAGTCTATGACTCCTTATGGTCAGAGAGTATGTCTTAAGTTGGGAAAGAAAGAGAATACACATATAGAACCTGCTATATGCCAGGCACTATGCCAAGCACTTTATAAATATAATTTTATTTTATTTGCAAGGGAGGTGCTGTTATTATCCTAATTTTATGGTTATATTGGGGGCAAATAAAGGTTAAATGATCTGCTTGGGGGTCACATAGCTAATAAGTCTTTGAGGCCAGATTTGAAGCCAGTAACCTATTCACTGCACCATCTAATCACCTTATAAATAAGCTTTCAATTCCCAAAGATCCTAGAACCTTGCTCTGAACCAAGGAAATACTAACTTTTTAGTATGTAAATGATTGAATTAATGAATGAATGAATGATTAGGAAGTTGATGATTTGATAGTATTACTCATTGTGATGAGGAAAGTAATCATGAAGGCTAGACTTAGAATCTTAGACTAGAATGGACAGCTAGTCTACTTCCTCCATACTAACAATACTGAAGTATTGATCACATAAACTACTTGTCCAAGGTCAAACTGTAGTGTAGCAGAGTTGGGAGTAAGTTTCTTGAATCTTAGCTCAATTCTTTTTTATTATAACAGATTGGTTTTGCAAGTCAATTGAGTAGTTTCATCTTCATGATTTTTGGTTGTTTAGTGTGTCTTCTAAGATGAATGCTATATGGAACTGGATGGATTAAAGGAGAAATGTATAGAAGTAGTTGATAAGATCTTTCAGGGTCATGATTTGGAGATAAAAGTAGGATCTTTAAAAATCAAAGTCATCATCTTTTCTCCAAAATCTGCTAATCCTTCGAAATTCCTTCTTTCTGGTGATAGTAGTACCACCATCCTCCTTAGTTCTTTCCTTTCCCTTGATCTTTATATCTAAGCAAGTATGAACTCTGATCAAATCTACATCTCATACTTCTTTTTAAAAAAATTAATTTTTTTCTCTCCCTCTCCTTTTGCCTGTATTGCTAACATGCCAGGTTAGGTCCTTATCACTTCTCTTTTGAACTATTGAAATGAACAGTCCCCCTGCCCCTCATATCAAAACTTCATCTTTCACAAAGCTGCAAACTTTCTTAAAATAGAGGTGGAGTTCCTGATTTATCTTCCCAAAGTTTAATCCAGCTTCAAACACTTACTAGCTGTGTGACTGGGCAATTCATTTAACCCTGATGGCTTCAGTTTTCTCATATAAAATGAGCTGGGGAAGGAAATGGCAAACCACTCCATCTTTGCCAAGAAACCCCAATTGGGATCTAATAGAGTTGGATACAACTGAAATGACTAAGCAACAACAAAATAGAGGTATGGTTATATCATATCCCTGCTCAGAAATCATCATTATCTCTTTCCATAGCTGATAGAAGAAAATGCAAAGTCGTTAGCTTCTCATTTAGCCTTCTGTAATCTTACTTCAACTGATTCTTCCAACCTTATTTCATAATACTTTTCTTTAAATAGTCTATTTTTTGACTGTCTATTTTTTGACTAAACTAGTTTACTGGCTGCCTGATTACCAAGCCTGCAGTCAGGAAGACTGAAAATTTGACCTCAAACACGTACTAGCTGTGTGACTCTTGGCAAGTCACTTAATCTTGTTTGCCTCAATTTCCTCATTTGTAAAATGGGGGTAATAATAGCACTTACCTCATAGGATTCAATAGAGGATCAATAGAGATAGTAATTATTAAGGATTTAGAATAATACTTGGCACATAGTAAGTATTATTTAAATGTTAGCTATTATCATCATCATCAACATTATTTAACTATTCCCTGATTTCATCTTGCCATTTCCTACACCCATGTACTGGTCCAGGCTCTTTTACCCAAAATCCTCACTGCTAATAAGTGGCAGAACCAAGATTTAAATGTGGGACTTTGACTCCATACTCATGTTTAGCCTTCTTGTCCTATTTCTATGTAAAAGATAGTAGAGACTAAACCGATAAAGGTTGGATAGAGCAAGGAGAGAAAGCTAGGGACTTTAGTAAGTAGGGAAGAAATGGCATTTGTTATATATAATAGACTTAAGAATGGTGCTAATAGGACAGACTAATGCATCTTCATTTGGCTTATGGGGAAGCCCCGTCTGTTCCTTCCTGGTTTTTAAAAATCCAAACACAAACAATTCCTTAAATATTAAATGCAACCTTTTTATAGAACTAAGAATCCCATCTAATATATTAAATGACTTTCTCAAACTTCTCACATTATAGGTGATATGGGAAATAGCTTAGATCTAACAAATTCAATATATTGCCTCTTAGTTCCTATTAATTTAATTAACATAGCTGAATTTTAGTTATTTACAAGTCCAAATTCAACCGATCCAATTATTTTATAGAAAAGGAAAAAAGAGGCCTAGGGAAGGTGGTCACTTCCTAAAAGCTCTTTGCTTGTTAGAAGCAAAACTGGGATGAGCCCAAGATTTCTTCCCTTATGTAATGTTGCCCATTTTTATAACACTTCTCTTAGATATTCAAAAGTATATTACACACGCTATTTAATTAGACTTTGCAACTTCCTTAGCACAAGATTTTTACTGGAAAAATTAAAAAGGAGACTTTCAATTATCTTGTCTTTTTCTTCTTCCCCATCTACTTTCACTTGGCCGGTTTTTCTGGTAATGACTGAACTAGAAAACTGCTTTTTTGGAGGCAGTTTTTATTATCACTTGGATCTAGTTGCTGTAGTTTGGCTTGGTATTGATTCAACCAAAGTCCAGGTAGGGCCATGCTTCTTGGCAGTGATATCAGACTGAGTTGAAAGTGGGGAATTAGTATATGCATCCTTGGTCAGAAGAATCCCCTGGGGACTGATTATGCCTCTAGGCAGCTAGGTGGTGCAGATGGATAGAGATCAAGCAGTGGAGCCAGAAAGGCTGAAGTTCAAATTTAGTTTCTGGTGTTTACTAGCATTGTGACTGGGCAAATGCCTTAATATCTGTCTACCTCATTTACCTGGATTGTAAAATAACTAGCCAAGATAATATTATTTAATACGCTTTTGTAGTCGGGGCTTACTAAATGCTTGTTTCCTTTCCTCTTCCTTTCATAATTCAGAGTTTCAGTCACTTTTGGGTAGACTTTGCATTGTAGGTTAATCCAGATACTGACTTATTGAATAGTGATCCTATCCCATCCCACCAAGAAGTGCCCATAGCTGCCCTAAGCTTACTGGGAATCTTAAGGAACAGGAATTTTTAAGGGGAGGAAGACATATTATCTTCTGGAGGGCTAAAATTGGGAGTGAGTTCTTAAGGAAAGGCTAAGGATAGAAAAGATGGAAACCTCAATCCAGACATTAGGAAAAGCTGGTTTGACCTCATTCAGGTTGAAGCAGTGATTTGATTTGCTATGCTGAAAAAAAAAAAACCCTCATTGGGCCTCAGTTTCCTTATCTGTAAAATTATGGAATTGAAGCAGATGACCTTTCAATTCTCTTTCAGCTCTTTCAGCTTAAACTACCTAAGGCCCCTGGAGAAATGTGTTGTCAACTTTGATCATAGAGCTTTTTTGCCTCCAGGCCCATTGTAACACAGATTGCCCTTCAGCAATTTTGACCTGAAGCACATTAATTACTGTGTCTTCTCTAAAAGTGCACTTCCTTTTCATAATGCTCCATGCATGTATAAAAATGAACATATCTAAGTTACAAGACTTGATGATATTATCATATTAGAGGGTTGATTATGAGAAACTCCAGATTTCATTGGTTTTAAAATTGGTTTGTACCATTTCAGAAAAAATCCTCCTCTTTCTAGAATAATTATAGTTGCTTTGTTTGTGAAAATCAGAGAAACATTATAAGACAAATATTCTATCTAAGCCATTTTAAAATTTAGTTTGTTTGAATATTCCATGGGGTAGCTAGGTAATGCAGTGGATAGAATTCCGGGCCTGGAATCTTATTTTTGAATTCAAATCTGGTCTCGGACACTTATTAGCTATGCAACCCTGTGCAAGTCACTTCACCCTGATTGCCTCAGTTTCCTTATCTGTAAAATGAGCTAGAGTAGGAAAATGGCAAACTTTTCCAATACCTTTACCAAGAAAATCCAAAAAGGAGTCATGAAGAGTCATACACAACTGAGAAATGCCTTAGCAATAACAAAATATTCCATAGACATGCACAATGAACGTATTACATATAGAAATAAGATTCTGTCACCTATCCTAAGAATAAAAGATACCACCCCATACCCACTGTCATGTTCCTAATCAGTATCAATTTGTATTATGTAAATCTTTCTTTAAATCAACTCTGGGAGCTGGGTATTACAAGTATTATTAGTGCCATGTTGCACATAGGGAAACTGAAGGTGAGAGAGACTTGTCTTAAGTTATACAGCTAGAAAGGGGTTAGAGGCAGGATTCAGACCCAAGTTTTTTAACATCAGTCCAGGAAAATAAGCTTGAAGTCTGAAATGTAGAAATAAATAAGCAGGTAGAGAAGAAAGGAAAAAAATTCTGATGCTACTATAGCCTGCTAGAGATACAGAAAACATAATTAGTTCCTAAAACTAAAATCCTCATTTAAATTCGGATTAAAAATACAGCAAGTAGTATATGTGGAAGAGAGAATTAAGGAACATTAGTCAATCTATGATGCTTCTTTAATAGAGATATGGTCTCATCAATGTGGGTGTCCCAATTGGATACATTGCCATCTTTGTTTTCCATTGCTTTGTCATTCTTTGCAAATCACTATATTGTCCCATAATTCCATCCCAAGAGGATGGAGGATCTTTCTTGAAATCTCTTGAAATTATATGACTATTAATGTCATCCCTTACTCTTGCTACCTGATCCATATACTTTCTTTTTTGATCATATATCTTTCAGCATTCTCTGAGATTCTATGAAGAATTTGAAAGGATTCCCCAAATTAAGTCAATATATACTTTGTGACTTCAATAAAAACAAAAGGGCATTGGAGAGGGTGGCAAAAAAAATCTTGGAAAATATGGGGCAGTCATAAAAAATGAGACAGATAAATGCTTTGTAGACTGCAGAAATAGCATGTTTATATATGATATATTATTTCTTTTGTATGTTTGGCAGTTTACAATCCAAAATTAAGTAATTTGAGGTACTTGAACAAAAAGGACTATCGATCCTAAGGATAATAGTACCAAATTATTACTATATCCAGTGCTTGGAAGCTGAATTAAATTCATAAAATGAACAAAATTAATTTATAGCTAGCACCAAGCTGACTCAGAGAAAAAAAAAATCGATCTATGAAAGTAAATACTTGTTTCAGTTTATGTTTCTATCCTTAATGCTGACTGTTTGACAGCCATTAAACGATGATCTGCATTTTCTTTTCTTGAGGATCAACTTTTAGAATTTAGATAGAACAATCAATAAATCATAGCATCTGGAAATTTTAGAAATGATTATTGCCATAATAATTTAATAGCATTCATTAACACATAACAAAGTGTCAAGTCAGCATCAGTTATATCCAGTTGCACCTTTAGTTCAACATTAAGTCGGTGCAAATGATCATTGGTATAATAGACAAATCAAGCATTCTTTTATGTGAAGAAGCCTCCAGATTACAGCCCAGTAAAATTCTATCCTAATGAATTCTTATCTCTAATTCTCTTAAAGCTTAGACACTTGCTTTTAGTTCTATTTAGATGATCCCAGGAGTTGCAGTGATTCCTATGGTCTTGGAGTGTTATCAGGCCAGGGAGGTGCCAGCCGGAAAGCATTTCTAATAAAAAAACCCTAGTGATGTTTTCTGTGAAAGCTGTTATGTAAGAGAAGTGGTGGCTGAATTCATTTTAAACTTCCACTGCCCGATTATTACACAACTAATAAATATTTGAGATCAGATTTGAAATTATGAAGATGACTCTTCTGACTGCAGGTCTGGTACTCTATCCATTGTACAACCTAGCTGCCTCCTCTAGCTACTATTATTCTTATCTAGCTATTAGTACTAATTCATTCCTCCTCCTCCTCTTCCTCCTTCTCTTTTTCCTCCTCCTGTTCTTTCTCCTCGTTCTCCTCCTCCTCTTCTTCCTCCTCCAACTACTACTATGTCTGCTACTGCTACTACTGCCTGAGGTGGCATTTTGTTTAAATTATAAACACTGTGTAATAAATTTTTCCTGAAGCAATATATAAATCATTGGGTGTTTTCTGAGTACTTACAACGTGCCTCTGACTCCTAAAAAATAGATGACAGCATTTAGGATATTTTGGTTCCTCTCATTTCATTATTATTTCAATCATTTTTAGCATTAGGATGAAAGCTCTTCAATTTGGAACTCTGCACAAAAAGCTATCAAACTGTGCATACCCTTTGACCTAGCAGTGTTTCTATTGGGCTTATATCCCAAAGAGATCTTAAAGGAAGGAAAGGGACTCACATGTGCAAGAATGTTTGTGGCAGCCCTTTTTGTAGTGGCTAGAAACTGGAAACTGAATGGATGCCCATCAATTGGAGAATGGCTGAATAAATCATGGTATATGAATGTTATGGAATATTATTGTTCTATAAGAAACGACCAGCAGGACAATTTCAGAGAGGCCTGGAGAGACTTGCATGAACTGATGCTGAGTGAAATGAGCAGAACCAGGAGATCATTATTCATGGCAACAAAAAGACAATATGATGATCAATTCTGATGGATATGGCTCTCTTCAACAATGAAATGTTTCAAACCAGTTCCAATTGTTCAGTGTTGAAGAAAACTATATACATCCAGAAAGAGTTCTGTGGGATCTGAGAGTGGACCACAGCATAACATTTTCATGCTTTCTGTTGTTGTTTGCTTGCATTTTGTTTTCCTTGTCAGATTTTTTTTTCCTTCTTGATCCAATTTTTCTTGTGTAGCAAAATAACTGTATAAATATGTATACATATATTCAATTTGTCATATATTTTAACATTATTAAAATGTATTAAACTTCCTGCCATATAGGGAAAGGGGTAGGGAGAAGGAGGGAAAATTTTGGAACAGAAGATTTTGTAAGGGTCAATGTTGAAAAATTACTCATGCATATGTTTTGTAAATAAAAAATTAAAAAAATATATCAAAAAGAAAAAAGAATGAAAGCTCTTTGAGGTTAGGGACTTTTTTTAACTTTATATTTTTATTTCTAGCCTTTAGCATGATACTTTGCAGATAGTGAGCACTTTCTCCTATATTAATGATACTATAACTAGGGATCTTAGATTTAGGACTAAAACAGAACTTAGAAGCATCTAGTCTAACCCTTTTCTTCTTATAAGTGAGAAAAATAAAGACTAGTGTAATTTGCCCAACATTGAACAAATGATAAATGGTAGCGTCAGAATTTGAAGGAAACTTCTAATTTTGATGCATCAACTCTATTTACTTATCCTGTGGCATACACATTAATTGCTAATATCAGTATGATTCTCTCAAACATTTTGAAGATAGGAAATAATCATTAGAGATAAAGAACTCATAAAAAGTCCTATGTTCTCTTTCACTGTGGAAACACCAGGTTATTTCTGTAGAGCAAAACTATTTTCTTTATCAAAATGTTATCTGAGAATAGGAAATATTTGTGCTGATGATGCAATGATCTTTGATGCAATTTCCCCTTGGGTATTTTGGTGGTGGGAGTTTTGAAGATTGTATTTGGGAATATACTTAGAATATAATTACAAATATACTATGATTTTTTTTCCTTTTTGATTTACTGTCAACTTAGTACTTATAGTTTTATTTTATTTCTTTTTCACTGACTAAACTAAATGATTTATATTTATAATTTATAATTTTTATTTATATAATAATATTTATATATTATTATTAAATTTATAGTTTATATAATTATAAATTTATAATTTTGCTTTTTAAAAATTTCAAAAATTTACATGTAATTCGAAGATGTTTAACAAAATAAATAAAAACACAATAAAACATAGATAATGTTAAATTTTAAAATAAAGGCAATATGCCACCTGCAGAGATGCTTATATACAGATTAATAGCCTCTGTTTTTATTTGAATTTGGCACCCTTAATTTCAAAACTAGTGATTTATCATAAGAAGGGTCATATAGGTCAACTCTCATTTTACAAATGAAGAAACTGAGGTCCAGCAAAGTTAGGTGAGTTATCTGAAAGGTCACATAAGTAGTAAACTATAGAGAGAGTTTTGAGTCAGCTCTTCTGATTCTAAATTCAGGGATCTTTCCATTCACCCAAATGATGTCACACCTTCATTAGCAGTTGGAAATAAAGCTTTTATTAAATAAGCACAGGTGGTTTGTACAGACTTGGGTTACAAGACTGAAGAGCTCGGGCTTTATGGGGAGCCATGAATCACTAGCGTCATATGAGGGGATAACTGAGCAAAGACCTCTTTCCTAAAGCAGCAGTCACAACCATATATACTAACCCTTTCTCCCCCTCACTCCCTTTCCTCTCACTTAATACTTAACCAGAATAGGATTCAAATTTTTTCTCCTTATCTGTTTCTTTTAAAATGTTTTAAAATTACATTTGTTTTAATGAACAAAAGCTAATTTTTCTCTCTCACTCCCCAGTGGGGGAGAAGAAAACCTTTTTTAATTACAAAAATGCATACTTAAGCAAAATGAGAACACACAAAAAAATTTCCCTTTTACAAATATGCATAGTCAAATAAAACAAATTATCATATGGGGCAAGTTCAAAAGCAAACCATAGGTCTCATTCTGTACCAAGTTCATCACCTACCTTATTAGACAGCACACCTTACCATTGGATCTCTAGGATCCCTGTTGGACTCTGATCAGAATCCCTATAGCTGATAAAGGTATTTGTCTTTTATAGTGTTGCTATTGTAGAAATGGTTCTTTTGGCTATAGTCGTTCAATTCTTCTCAGGGTTCATTGAAATTGTTTCATTACTTTTCATGATACAATGATGTTCCAGTACATTCATAGACCATAAATTGTTCAGCCAGGATCTAAATAATGGGTTTTCACTCACTTTTGAAAGACTGTTTTTGTAGTCTAAACTCTTTGTCAAAGACAAATAAGAATGTTTTTCCTCTCAGATTTGAATGCAATCTACTTCTGATTGTTGACTTCTAGTTTAAACTCTTTGTAGAAGTCAAATAAGAAAGTTTTTCCTTTCAGATTTGAATGCAATTAATTATATTATACAATTAAAACAACTGAACTATAGTTTATAAAAATTTACTTATTACATAAAATCTCAGAACCCTTGTGACAAAAAAATAAGGAACATAAAACAACCAGAAGTAATGTATTTCTTTTCTTCTTGACTATCAGAATTGTCATAGTATCATAGAATTAGATCTGTAAAGGAACTTAAACTCTTGAATTCAATCCCCTCATTTTGCAGATGGGGAAACTGAAAATGAGAGAGGCCCAGGGCTTCTACACAGCTCTTAAGAGTTTGAGGCAGGATCCAAACTCGGGTATTCTTAATTTTAAGTCAGGAAGATCTGAGTTCAAATTCTAGTTCAGGTGCTTACTAACTGTGTAGCCTTGGACAAATGATTTAATCTATTTGCCTGAGTTTCTTCAGTTCTATAATTGAATTAATGCAAGCGCCTACTTTTTTTTTTTCTTCCTGAGGCAATTGGGGTTAAGTGACTTGCCCAGGGTCACATGGCTAGGAAGTATTAAGTGTCTGAGATCAGATTTGAATTCAGGTCCTCCTGACTTCAGGGCTGGTGCTCTATCCACTGTACTATCTCGCTGCCCCTAGCACCTACTTCTAAGGGTTGTCCTGAGGATCAAATAAGATATTTGTAAAGTATTTAATACAGTACTTTATGAATATTAGCTGTCATTGTTACATTACAAGAAAGGGCCAATTAAAATTATTTGGTTGTATATTTCATGGCCATAGAAAGTACCTGATGTCAGTTGCACCAAGAGAGAGGCAATTCTAAAATCAAAAATGATTAATTAAATGTAGGAATATAGTTAGTTGTGCTTAGCTGACCCCAAAGGGTATATCATCCCTTGGAGGAAAGGTGGCAATGAATCCTCTTTTGGACATTCCTAGAGAATTGTCTTAGTTGGAAGCTAAAGTTCATACCCTGTGGCTTTCATTCCACTTTTTGGGGAAGCTTCTGCAGCTTAGGGACATGATAATTGACCAGAGAAGACAGAAATCAGAGTACTGAATGAAAGAGGCAAAATTAGGCTGGAATGGACCATCTCGGAGTGGTGTGGGTTTCCTGTCCCTGGATGGATGTTGCAAAACAAAGACTGGATGGCTTCACTCATCAAGTTGGTTGCAAATTGCATTCTGGCTCTGCTAAGGCTCTAGATAGCCAAAATTTACATCTCTAATTATTTACCGCTTCTAGCTGATCGACCCTTGAGGATCTTATTTCGAGCCTTTTCTTGAGTCACTTCTGTCACTGAAACCATCGATATTACCATGTTTTCATCTGATGCGAGAATTAGCTCATACTTGGTATATTATATAAAGAATTGGGAGGGAATTTTTTAAAAAAAGAATTGAATGATTCCAGGAAAAAATGAATAACATAATAATTGATTATTAATAATTAGTGGCAGCATAAGATAGGAACCAGAGAGCTACACTCAGAATCAGCAGGATCTGGGTTCAAGTATGACAAAGACTTTGATCTTGGAGAAGTCATTCTTATCTCTAAGAGGCTAAATTGTAGAGGAGATTCTAATCTGCTTTGGTAGAAGATGCTTCAAGAGCACTCCCTGCACTGGTGAAATTACATAAAAAGATAAATCCTGACATCTCATCTTTGTAGGACACCTCATACCTTTTAAAAGTACTTACACATAATAAACTGACTTTAATCCTTCAGTAGTTATGTTCCTCTTGAAAGTTTATTGAAGGAAGTATAGATTATAAGAATGCAAGGAATAACTAACTAGATGCTGAAATAATATGATATTGAAATGATGCCTTCTGTGCAGGTATCCCTTACTTCTATATTTAAATGAATCTGTAATATTAATGCCTCCTCTAAGGAACATATTGCAACCCATCTACTTCTCATCCTGTGATTCTCCTTTCATTTCCTTTAGGCCTCATTTCCTTTAGCCTCATGTAACTATCACTACTAACAATAGCTAGCTTTTATATATCCCTTACTATTGCCAGGTACTGTGCTAAGTACTACACAAATATTGTCCCATTTTATTCTCACAACAATTCTGTGAGATAGATACTATTATGATTCCTACTTTACAGCTGAAGAAATTGAGACAGAGGTTAAATGACTTCCCTAGGTTTTCATGTTTTGAAGTAATTTTTGAACTCAGGTCTTCCTGATTCTGAACCTAGCACTCTACCTACTGCATCATCTAGCACCTAATAGTCCCCTACATATATGAAACAGAACAGTGATACCTGCTCCACCTTTAGAAAATGTAGGGAATAAATGTTCTCTAACAATGACGACAGTTCAGTTGTTTTATGCAATTATAGACAAAGTAACTTGTTACTATCAACTCTATTATAAAAAGCAGTAAAATCTGTGTCTGATCTATCTGTAAAGTTGGCTAGAAAGTTCAGGGAAAAAATAGATGAAATGCTTGAGTGTAACATGCAGGGCCAATTGTCTAGACACCTTTGCTGCTATTCATTTGCTTTTGGAATTTTATGTTATTTTCTATTTTCCAGCAACTTTACATCATGGAATTAGCATTATAGCCATCAGAAGACTAGAACAAGGTAGAACACAAAATACAAAACATTGTATTTTTCCATTATGTAGAGTATACTGCCATATTCTTGGCTGCCACAAAAAAAAGAATACAAAAGAAGCTACTCTTTCTTGTAAGCTAATTTATTATTAAATATTTGTCAGAAGATTCTTTAGCATCTCCTTTCACATTTAGTGTAGACTCTAGCAAAGACTATGTTACAAATGTTGGTCACATAAGCTAAGAAAGACACTAGGTAGTAAAGGAAGTAAAAGGTACGTTAAAACTTTCCAGGGAAATGTAAATTTTTTTTAATTGAATTTTTTTTTCAATCAGTGAAAGTCTGCCTCTTCTCTCTCCTACTTCTCTCCCTCCTCTTTTCTCTCCCACTCCCAATTGAGAAAGCAAGAAAAAAAATCCTTGTTAAAAACAAGTAGAGCTGAGAAAAACAAATTCCCATATTGGTCATGTAGGAAATATAAAATTAAAAATAAATGGAACTTCAAAAGTCCTATCTCTCCATAGCCTTATTTGATCAGCAGCTGATTTACTTGCATGTTAGATTTAATAAAACTTTGTGTACTTAACTTTTTGTGAGTCATTTCTATTTCCCCCTCTTTAAAAAAGCAAATTATATAGAAAGAAAAATGATCACATTTCTTCCTGAAAATTGGAGGTAGGTGGGGGGAATAATAGCACTCAGGAAGAAACTATCTGTTTTGCAATTACCTACATTCTAGTGACTCCAGATGTACAAGAATCTAGATTAGGAGTTATTTTCATACTTGATCATAGTTCATAGAAAGAATTTGATCATAATTTAGATTGATTATAATAAATATTAGTTTCTTTTCCTAGGTGTCACTGGGATGATCAGACCCTCACAAGTAATGCAATAAAGACAAATACCAGGAGGGAAGAATGGAGTCAAAGTAATTTCTTTTTGGCATTTACTAATGATACTGCATAGAAAAAACTTTCTATAATAAATTAATACAATAAGATGAAATGTAAATTACTTTACAGCCTATTTGATAATGTAATAAGAGAGAGCCAAGCTCCAAAGGTTTCCAGGATTTCCAATCAGGAATATCTCAAAGGGCATAGTGGTAGGCGCTTATCTTACTGGATATTTTTACTGCCAATCAAAGGAGATAGGATCTCTATGTTTAAGGACCCACCTAAATTAGCCTGCCCAATTAACGGCAGAGTTGTTGACCTCTGACAAAGAAGTACTGAGCCAATTCTGTCAAGGGCACTATGCCATCACCCCTATCACCTCATCAGATAGTAACTTGACGATTCTGTTGCTAAGTAGGCTTTCTAGGGTAAGTGTCACTGCTGGAGTAAGATGCCTCTATAGAAAATATTATGTCTGACCTATTAAAAACTTCTTTGACCATCACATAAAAGGTCATCTTATCTATCATCTTCTAAAAATACTCAACAAATTTCTTAACCTATTCTCAATCATTTGCAAACTTGAAGGGTAGTACTGAGGCATAAGAAATTAAAAATGACAAGTAATTTAAAAACTTTTTAAAAATTTCAACATGTTATGATTCTTACCTTTGAACATAGCTATGTCAAATAATGAGGGATTTGAGGCTGTTTTATCCTTCTTTGCCAAGCATTCCATATTGGGAGTTAGACTAATCCTTTTCTGATATATACAAGCTTAGTTGGTTTTCTCTTAAGTCTTTTCCTTCCTCCCTCCCTTCCTCCCTTCCTTCCTCCCTTCCTCCCTTCCTTCCTTTCTTCCTCTCTCCTTTCTTTCCTTTTTTCCTCTCTCCTTTCCTTCCTTCCTTCCTCTCTCCCTCCTTCCCTCCCTCCCTCCTTCCCTTCCTTCATTCCTCTCTCCCTTCTTCTTTTCCTTCCTTCCCTTCCTTCCTTCCTTCCTCCTTCCCTTCCTTCCTTCCTTCCTTCCTTCCTTCCTTCCTTCCTTCCTTCCTTCCTTCCTTCCTCTACCTCCTCCTTTTTCCCCTTTCCTCCTCCCTCTGTCCCAGAAAAAAAGGTGGGCCAGACAGATGGTGCAGTGAGTAGAGCCCAGGCCCTGGAGTCAGGAGGGCCTGAGTTCAAATCTGGTCTCAGATACTTAACATTTCCTAGGTGGGCAAGTCACTTAACCAGGAAAGGAAGGAGGGAGGGAGGGAGGGAGGGAGGGAGGAACAATATGTTAAGTAAGTTCTTAAGAACAGCTATTGCTAAAACTACGTCTGAAAGAAAAATTTGGCAGGAGTGAATGGAATTTCTCATTAGAACTTTGGAATCAGCTGTATTTGAATATGGATTATTATTGCCCCAAGCCATACTGATAATACATGTAGCTTGGCTGAATTTTTTTTTAATAAAGTAAATGTTCAAGATTCCTGCTATAGTAGGGAAATCAAAAACTAACAGACAAAATTATAGTCTTCTATTTTGTTGGTAGTAGAAAAAATCATTTGAAAGTTAACAAGTACTACCTAAAAAACCAACCTGGTCAAAACTGAAAGTTTTTGTTTAATTTAAGCCCAAGAGATTTAGTATATTGGAGATACAGTATTTTCTCCCAATGAACCTACTAAGTTGGTGTTTTAAAAAGTGAGGAATAGAATTTAAGAAGAAGCTATTGGCAAATCTTAAGTCTATTTACTTTCCTAGTTCCATTTTTATCATGCTCCTAAGCAGCTTTGTTGTCTACCACTGTTGGTTCTTTTCCCTTTTCATGCCATTCCTGCTTATTGCAGTAAATGACTGAATTCTCTTCAACTTCTGACCATTCAATAAATTTTAAATGCACAGAACTTTACTGTTTTCTTTTTTTTAATTCTAGTTTATTTTCAGAACCTCATTTTCTCCTTTCCATCTTTACCTTCCCCTTTGAAAAAAGTAATAAAAACAAAACAAAACAAAACAAAACCCCATTATAAACATATATAGTCAAGGGGGAAAAAAGCATTAACCACATTTTTTAAAGAAGTCATTTTGCACTCTCTGTCTGGAGGTAGGTAAGGAGATGGAGAGAAGAGGTGACAAAAAGCTTTAGGAATTCCACCACAGGCCAAACAGGATTGACTTTGAATCATGGGGTGTCACAATTGGAAGAATTCAATTACAGGTTTCCTAAATAGCAATGTAAAGTATTATGGTGGGTATAAATAAGCTGTATCTTCTTACCAATTACTAATTGCATTCCAGAGGAAGTATTAAACATATTATTAACAAGATATATAACTGGAAAAGGAGATAGGACAATCACGGATATGAGATAAAATATGTACAAAATGTTTTTTGTTTTTGTTTATTTATTTTTTAGCAAACCTTAATGTGATATATAAATGCAAGCTGTGATGATAATGTAGGAAGAGCAAGAGGTAACCCCTGAATAGTCTGCATGGTTCATTGATATTAACAAAAGTCCTTAGCACATTTGTGAGACATCCCTGTAAAGGATTTATAGAAAGCCAAAGATCATAATCATGGATGAGAACATGTGGTTGAGAGGTGACCTGCACTTTTGGATAGGGTACTCAGAATGATGAAGCCATAAATCCATCCAAAAGTCAAATTTTAGCAGGAGTTACAGTGGAAACCATGGAAAGGGATAATAGAAGGAAGAAATGAGGTAAGGTATGAATGGGATGAGCTGAAGAGTGAGATGGATAAACATGAGATTATAGTAGGAAATTTTCTTTGTAGATAATTTGTCATTCATATACCTTATAACCTTGTCATCCTTGTGATCATTCAGTTAATGGGAGAAAGTCTTACATATCTCAATAGTCTCATGAGCACACACAATATTATGGTCTAGTAGAATAATTGATGTTTATAATGATGACTTCCAGAGCAGTTAGGTGGTATAGTGGATAGCATGCTGGATCTGGAATCAGGAAGACCTGAATTCAAATTTGGCCTCAAACAACTCACTAGTTGTGTGATCCAAATCACTTACCCCAGTTTGTCTCAGTGTCCTCATCTGTAGAATGAGTTGGAGAAGAAAATGGCAAACCACTCCAGTATCTTTGTCAAGACAATTCCAATATCCTGCCATCTAGGGGAGGGGTGGGGAGTAGGGGGGAAAATTTGTAACAGAAAGCTTTGTAAGGGTTAATGTTGAAGAATTGCCCATACATATGTTTTGCAAATAAAAAGTATTAATAAAAAAAAGAAAATTCCAAGTGGGGTCATGAAAAGTCATATATAATTGATATAATTGTGAAGTGATTATTTTTGTTGTTGTTAATCAAAGTCTTTATTGTTAGGTAGAGTGAGATCTTGGTTCTTGAAGGATATCAAAGATAATAAGCTTTAGAATGTACTATATTGTTGAAAAACATTCAAATATGTCTCCAAAAATTAATTATTTTCTCATCAGCAATATGATAATCATTTGGTGATAGAGTTTTTGACTATGTCAACCCATGATACAAAGACCAATGCAAAAGCAATCTACTAAACAAAGATGAATGCAAAATAGTCCTCAGCAGTGCGTGATTCCCTTCCACGTCTGCAGTGAGGATCTTGGAGTAGTAGAATTGGTTTTATTGTACAGGAAGCTACAGTATAATGAGATACATGATCTTAAAAATCACCATTTTATGCAAAATTATGCAATAAAAATTGCAAGGCCTATGTGGGAAATGGGGTTAGGTATATTCCTTAAGTGAGAAAATCAGAAAATGTCTCAAATATGGGAATATATTTAAAATGATAGCACATATTTAACTTACATCAGATTGCTTGCTGTCTTGGGGGAGAGGGAGGGAGAAAAATTTGGAACACAAAATTTTAAAAAAATGAATGTTCAAAACTATTTTTACATCCATTTGAAAAATAAAATACTAAATGAGGAAAAAACAAAAATGTTTGCTTTTACTATTGGCAAAAATTGTTATTGTCACTGTAATTCAATACTTCAAGAGTTCATTGATTTCACTGTTATAAATTCTATCTCCACCAAGGCAGATCACTGCTAAGTCTTAGGAGAAGATCCTATAGCTAATAGAAGGCATCCCTACTATGTCATTTGGTCACTGAAAATGCCAGTTGCTGTGCCATCAGAGGCATAGGATCTCTTGTACAACCTCTTCTGTAAAGTGCTCTCAGGGACTACCCCATTCCAATAGTGCTAGATCTAAATCCACAGAAAAAGTATACCATGTCCAGCTGGGATTTTCCCAGGCAGGAGTGATGTGAATCAAAAGGGCCAGGTCATTGTCATATCTATCCTGGAGGTTGGGATAAAGGATGTTTTTTTTTTTGGGGGGGGGGGGGGGGATGTTTTTCCAGTTCCTCACCTCTCTCTCCCTTGAGTGTTATTCTCTTTCCCTCTCACTGTTTCTTGAATTGAGGAAGATGGCAACAAAAGCCTTCTCCCCTGCTGGAGTCAATATTTTCTCTTCACACAGATCCCACCACATGCTGCTCGAAATGAAATCATGAATATTGTTATACTCAAATCATTCAAAACAGGCATTGCAGCAGAATTGACTATATCCAAGGGCAACAAGATACATCATTTCATGATCATTACAGACTTCAAGATAAACATTTGCAAAAAAAAAAAATGACCAGGAAGATAACTACAACTTATGTGCTAACATCTGGTGCAGAGGTTGAGGAGGTAAAAAAATAAAAATTCTATAAAGAACTTGATAAGACCCTCAAAATTAATTAACAAAAATTTGAATGATTAATGTCTTCATTGCAAAGATGGATAGAAGGGAAAATCCCCTTTGATGCCAGTATCCTCTCTCTGCTGGTTATTCATCTATCCTGAATGTTTTATTTGTACTAAATGGTTTGCATGTTTTCTTCCCCATTAGAAGGAATCCCTTGAGAGTAGGGATTTGGGTTTTTGGTCTTTCTTTTAGCCCTAGCACTTGCCTTGGCACATAGTATGTTCTTAATAAATGCTTGCTGATTTGACTTGCTTCATAACCAATTGTTTGATCCTCATAAGGTAATGATTGCAGGTATTCTCATCTCCATTTTACAGATGAAAAATATTAAGCCTGTTTAACTGACTCATCTATGGTCTCACAGCTTACACATGTTGGAGGCAGGATTTGTATCCATGTATCTTCTAAGTCCAGTTCTCTGATGACTTGTCTTTCTTTTTTCTTTGTCCCTATCTTTTTAAGGGTTTCATTTATTAGTACAGTTCTAGGCTGAGCAGATGACAATCCGACCATTTGAAGGCTGCATTGTGTCAACTCATTAAATGTTAAAAAGCTGTAGGCGAGCTTTTTGATCACCTTGAATAGTTTTTCAGCTGTGGATCTGTGGGAGAACATAGGAAAAATCACATGGGATAAGAAATTATGGATTAATTGGGGTTTAGGATAGGTTAGTTAGTCATATTAAGGAGTGACCATATTAACAAGATCACACATCTACTGAAGTAGCTTAGCTTAGCCATGTAATCAGTCAGTCAATAAACAGTTATTAAAAAACGTACTATGTGCTGCTAATAAAGGAGAATTCCTTGTCTAGTTATAACAATATTCACTACTAGGAAATTTGCTTTAAAGTTAATCTAAGTTTCTCACTTACTTGAATATACCCATGTCATACTTGTGGCCTTATTGAAAGTAAGATAATAGTTGGTAACAGTTCCTCATATCCCTGAGACCATTATTAAGTTATCTCTCAACTTTTTTCTGTCTAGGCTAAATCTTAAGTCATGTGGCATTATCCTTCTGTGAATAATTTACCTAACTTTAATCATGAGTATTCTCTTTTACAAATTTTAAAAAGTCTATTTTTATTCACTCCTCCCTTCATTGAAGAGCTGGAGAGTTATTGGTGTAGGGCAGTGGTTCTCAAAGTCTAGGTTGGGGACTCCTGAAGTCTCGGAGATCCTTAAGCCCAAGATGATTTTCATAATAATAAGACGTATTTCCAATACGGTAAATCAGTAGATGTGCACCATAAAAACAAAAATTCTTTGGTGGTCCTCAAACATTTTAAGAGTGTAAAAGAATCATGAGACCAAAAAAGTTTAAGAATCATTGCTATAAGGGGCAGCTAGGTGGCACAGTAGATAGAGTACCAGCCCTGAAGTCAGGAGGACCTGAGTTCAAATGTGATCTCAGACACTTAACACTTTGCCCTATTGGTGTCCCTTTCTGAACTTCTTTTTGCTTTCTTCTGTATATTTAATGTTTTGTTGATATGTTTTTTTCTGTTATTTTTATCGCTACTCAGTAATTCCACCTCTTCCCTCTTCCCAAACCTTATATATAATAAACCTTTCTTGTAACAAATTAGATAAACAAAATAAATTGGCCATATTAGAAAATATATGCCTTATTATATACCTTTGTTCATCATTTCTTCTGTGAAATATGTAGAAAAGTCTATTTCCCGAAAACTGATGTTTTAGAGAACTATTTAAAAGGACATTTTGCATTGCTTGCCTTTTAAATTGGTGAAGGGGCTAGAGAAAGGGAAAGAATTTGGAACTCAGAATAAAAAAAGTAAATGTTAACCTTCCCCCTCCAAAAAAAAGTGTGTTTCATGCAGTGTACTTTAAGCTCAGAGTCAAAAATTTAAATTTTGGTTTGTGAAAAGTGAATTGATGTTGATAGCCTATTACGTGTCTCTTAGAATCACAGAATCATAGCTTTAGAACCAGCTGGCACTTCAGATGTGATCCATTCCAATCCCTTCATTTAACAAATGAGAAAAAGAAAGAATAAAGAATTTAAGCAAGCTGTAATGTCAAGCAGGTAATAAAGTTCTGACTCAGGATTTGAGTCTATATCTTGTGTTAATGCCCTCAGCAGTTCCATGTGAAAGATTGCTTAATTCCAGACTGCTTGATTAGAAATGTCATGACATTGCAAATACAATTCTATTTCCAGGTTTAGCTCATTCAGATCAGGATGAGGAAAGATCTCAACAGATTGTAACTTGAATAAAATTCTAAGTTGTTTTTTTTTTGTTTTTTTTTGTTTGTTTGTTTTTACTTTCATATTAGGCTTTGGGGAAAAAGTCTAGAAAAAATTTTTGTCTCTAACCAGTGTCCTTTTAAAAAGAAGTTTTACTGATGTAATTTTACATCATATTCTTTTCCAAATATATCTTCCTACCCCAAAGAGCATACCCTTATAACTATAGAAATTTTTTTAGCAAAATAAATATATTTAACATCCCATGGCCCTTGTCTCCCACTCCTCCAGTGAAAACAGCAAGATAACATTTTTTTCACCTCTTCTCTTGAGTATTAATTATATAGCATTCTGTTTCATTTCATTGTCATTTCTATTACCATGAATATTGTTTTCCTCTTCCTGCCTACTTCCTTTTGCATTGGTTCATATTAGTGTGTATGTTTCTCTAAATTCTTCACATTTATCATTTTTTATGGGGCAGTAATGTTCTGTTATATTCAGGCACCATAATTTGTTTAAACATTCCCTGATCAATGGGCACCTATTTTGTTTACAATTCTTTGCTACCACAGAGGATGCTGTTAAAATTATGTGGACGTATGTACGACATTTTGTCTTAGAATTCTAAATCATTTGGGTTGATTTCCAAATCAGAATGTTTAGTAGTTGTTGTTATTCAATTATTCAGTTATGACTGAGTCTTTATTATCTCATAGGCCATAATACTTCAGGCCCTTCTGTCCTCCATTATTTCACAAAGTCATAGTTCATGTTTATTGTCCATGATATGGTCTATCCATCCCATCTTCTGCCTTTTCCTTTTGCCTTCAGTCTTTCCCAACATCTGGATCTTTTCCAATGAATCTCATCTTTTTATGTGGTCAAAAAATGATCAGACCAAATTTCAAACCAGCCAATTATATATTTCTGTCTTTTGCAACTCCTCTAACATTGACTATTTCTATCTTTTGTCATCTTTGTTAACTGGCTAGCAAATGTCTCATAAGACACCAAGAAGAAAAGATGTAGGATTGAAAACATTTCAATGTACCTCTAAGATCATTCAGCCTTGGAGAAGGGGGAAAGAGAAGTTTGGAAGGTAGAGGTGATGTTCCAAAATGAAACTGACTTGAGACTAAATAATATATTAATCCAATCTTTTGGCCAAAGAATAGGCATTTGCAGAATAGCTAAAATGGTACCACTCCTGGGAATATAACAACAGCTGAATTTTATAAAAGTTTCTTGATGTGATAATAAAATCATCTGGAGGCCACCTGGCAATGGTTTTAACAAATGTTCTATACATGTGGATGACAGATGATTTGATAGAGTAAGACCTTTGGACATTTTTATTACTGTACTTAGGGATTATTAAATAATTAACTAATTTAGTTTCCCTTGAGTTTGTTAGATGGAGTTCCTCATATAGTTCAAGTCATAGACTATCATATTTTTTAGACTCAGAGACTTGCTGACTGCTAAAGGAAAGGCCTTCAGGTATCATAGTTTTTCTACAATTTACATTTATTTCAGATACAACAATGAACATGAATGAAAAATCTGAATTGACTACATTTGATAATGTACTGTTAGATTAGAAACATATGTTGTATTTCCAGTTTATTTTTTTTGCATAGTTGCTAGATTTCTATGTGGTTAGAAGCAATTGGGGGAAAGGGGAAGCTTATTTCAGTTTTGACTCAGATCTTGTATAGGACCATTTGGTATAAAATCTTGAAATTTTTATTTACTTCATGCCATTACAGTTTTAAGATAAAAAAAAATGGAATTTCAGCTGGAGAGAACTTCAATAATATAAAATTTTTTCTAGCATCAAATTAATGTTATTTTTGTTTAATAAATATTAATTACCCACTATAATAATTTGAATATAATCCATTTTGCAGAAGTCTTTCATATATTATCTTATTTGAATTTTACAATAATCCTGTTAGGTACTATTATCCTCATTTTGAACACTGAGGAAATTGAGCCTCAGAGAAGTTTAATACCTTATAAAGGACCAAGTCAAGTCTAAATCTCATAACCTATGCTCTATGTCCAAGGTGTCAAACATATGACCTGTACCAGATTAAAATATAATTGGGAATATTTGACAAAGTAAATAAAATAGAATAGAATATAGATGATGTTAATATGTGGTTTTCTAAGTCAATATGCAAAGGCAGTAATCCTCATGTACAGCTTAGTGTCCCATTTCTGTTTGAGTATAATACTACTTACTGTGTCAGACTGCTTTTTTTGTTTAAAAAAAAAAGGCACTGTATCAAAAATTGAGGAAGTTCTATGCCAGGTACTGTGCTGGGCATGGTGAACTCTTCAGTGGGATACATATATTATATGTTGGGAATCCTAATTCTAGAGTGGTGAATGAGGAAGCAGGAGTTTGCAGAAATGAAATACTTTATTCGTATTCATACAACTTTTAGTTAGGAATCGTCTCATCCAAGCACTCCACTTACAGATGAGGAAACTGAGGTTCAGAGAGGGGAAGAGACTTCAATTTTTCATGTATGTTGGACTGGTTGGACATAACCACACTCTCATGTACATCCCAGGCTGTGAAATTCATAGAAATGAAATCAATTTCCAGAGGTGACAGAGCTAATGTTATGTATGGGAAGACTTTCCCAGAGTCTTCCTCTGAAGTGATGAATATATTTACATTTCAAAATGTACTTCTCTGTGCACATCATATTTTTTTTTCTTTTCCTACAGTAGAATATAAATTTTTTTAGGGTAGAGATTATTTTAGTTTCTTTAGTCCATAGTACTGTGTCTGGGACTTAGTAGGCACTTATATGCTTTTTGAAAGAAAGAATGAATACAAAGATAAATTAGAACCAGACCATAAGTTATTGGGGGAGTAGGCCAAACAACTATAATTTTTGTCCTCATTGTTAATTCATTTTTCAGCTTTGTCTGACTCTTTGTGACCCTTTATGGGGAATTTTCTTGGTAAAGATACTGGAATGATTTGCTATTTTCTTCTCTAGTTCATTTTACGGATGAGGAAAGTGAGGTCACAGGGGTAAGTGACTCTTTCAGGGTCACACAGTAAGTGTTTGAGGCAGATTTGAATTCAGGTTTTTTTTGACTCCAGGCTTAGCATTCTATCTACTGTGCCATCTAGCTGCCCTCCAGTGGAGAGTAAAACTCACATTTTTATGTTTTTAAGTCTAACAAAGCACTCTCCTCACAACAACTCTATGAAGTAAGTGCTTCATGTATAATTGTTGCCATTTTACCAAAGGGAAAACTGAGATGCTGAGAGGTTAAGTGACTTTCTTGAGGTGTCTGATGTAGGATATGAATCAAGATATTCCTATCCAGCAGGCTGCCTGTTACTACATGATGCTTTTCATTATTCACGTGATCAGTGTAATAGGGATAAGTGGAACAAGCATAATGAGAGCCTTGAGGAGGACTCAGAGATGTTCCTGTGAGCAGTCAGGCCATGTCTAACATAGGCAGAGGAGCTGAGTTCAAATCCAACAATGGCTACTTAAATTTGGGGTAATTTTGGGTCACTCTGTTTTCAAGACTTTGATTTCCTTATCTGCAAAATGTTCCCTCTAACTCTAGACTCTTTGATGTTTTAAGTGAAGTCCTTTGACTTTTTTTTATCCAGTGAAAGAGAATTTGTAATAGGGCCCTTTCTGGTTTTTTTGTGTCTACAAGTGAGCATATATAACTGCTTTTAAAATATTTTGGCCAGGGAGAAATCTCATAGGTCCACAAAGTAAGAAGATACCCGGACCCTGGGACAGGGTGTACAAAGCATAGAAAACTGAAATAAATGGTGGCTTCATCTCCCCTCAGGAACCTGTGGCTGTCCTTAAACTGTGGCCTGAGACTTCAGCAATCCTGCAGCTGCCCCACTGAGCATCTGTGGGTTCTCCAGGGTTGTTTTTAAGGAGGATGATCTGGGGTAGCAGGGAAAAGAAAGCCCATCACCTTTGGCCGATCTATGATCTTCCTAAAAGCACCTTATCAGAAGTAAGGTACAAACTGCTAAAGGCTGTAGATTCTCTTTCTTCATGTCAACAACACCTAATTCCATCCTCTGCCTTGGGGATTGGATAATTATTAATTAATGATTGCTCTGTGATATATCTGCTGTTTGCACAAGGGAGATCAGTTGTTTCTGTATCAGGATGGTGACCACAGCAACCTAATGTATGAAGTGAAAAGCATTTCCATATGGTGGACCCCATAATTAAATATATAAAAGATACAATGTCTGGGCTCATAAAATATGGCTTATTCTCAGAGCCGCAGGGCAAAATTAAACTTGAAAATTTTGGCTAAATATCCCTTTTTCACTTCAGGATTGTTTCATCACATTTGAAGATTCAAAATATAAAGATATAAAGAGACATAAAGGAAGGAACGGAGAGATAAATAGCAGAGGGTAGAGGAAACAAGAAGGGACATTTGCTGTCTTTTATCAGCCTCTTTATTATGTTGCTTTCAATGAGTGTGGTTGATATGTTTGTCATTTTGTAGTAATGGCATGGCCTAAAATATTGGTGAATGGGAAGGAAAAAGGCTAAGCTCTTAGGGACTTCAATATTTGGCATGCCATTGAATTAAGGAATAAAAGTAGCAAGTGATGAATTTGGATTCATAATTTCTACCTTTGAATCCCATCTATATGAACTTTGATCAAGTCACCTAAATTTTTGGTTTTCTCATCTTCAAAAATGAAGAAATTGAACTTGAAAATCTCTAAGGTCCCCTCTTGTTCTAAGACAGTGATGATTCATGATGGGATGATTCATGATGGGATATAACTTGTTTGTTGATTTTGAATAAGTCACCTCAATTAAGTTCCATATTTTTAAAATAAAGATGGTGGAATTATTTGGTTGGCTATGTACCCTATTCAGGTATTCAGAATAGCCTCCATCTGTAGTAAATACACTGACAGATGAACATTCCTTTCACTCTCCCTCCAAATACCAAAATACAACTCACAGAAACAAGTAAAAAAAAAAACTCTATATAACCAGCAATTTACTTTCTAAAACAGGAAAAATACAGGGTGTGGTTTTAGAGATTTTTGTTCTTCAATCAGTGTCTTTCTAAATTGTGTTAACTTTTCTTAGAATCTTTTGGATGAAATTGTCTTTTCACTAAATTATATTCAGCATCAAAACTCAATAATTTTAAGGAGGTCCCTCCCATTAAAAGCAGCACAGTGTGTTCACGCTGAATTTTTCCTCTAAATACTTAATCCTCCTGGACATTGTTTCAGAAAAGTAGAAATAAAAAAAATAAATTGCCACAGTTTTATACTATTATTATCCAAACACTTCAGAGTTTGTTACAATCAAGTATCCCAAGAGACAATAAGAAAAAGCTTGTAACAAAGTGCAAAGCTATTTTACCCATCCTCTCTTGCTCTGCTTTCAGCATGCATCTGACCAAGGCAGGAGTTACAAATGTTTATGTTGGGTGAAGGAGAAAGTTGTAGGGCGTGAGGAGCTGAGATGTTATAGCTTTGATCTAGAATAAGATGAACAGTTCTGTTCTAGTATGGAGCAGCCTCAAGAAACTTTCTGATGAAGCACTTCTAGAAGTCATCTAGTTTGGGTATATTGAGTGGGGGAGAGATCAGCTTTGTTTAGAAACCCTGAGGATCTAGAGTGTCCATACTTTATGGATCAATAAGCATTTTTGAAAGCACTTTTCTATGTACCAGTCTTTGAGTGGAGAGAATCCCCTAGAATGATGCTGAACTTGGACCAACCTAATCTTTTTTGGGCTGGTCCAATAATACCAGTACAATTCTGGTCTTAGAGCAGCCTCCCTTTGCCCTACCCCATTCCATATTGGCCCACTTTAATCTGAATAAACATCTTTGAGAATAAGCCAAAACCGAGCATCCTTAATTAAGAGTAGAACATGTGATGACATTCACTTCTCTGCCAGACTGTGACTTTATTGCCACTCCACAGTGAGATAAACTAAAATTCAGAGGTGCTAAGAGACTTCTCCAAAATCACAATCAGTAAAAATTTGGATATAAAACCTAAGATTTCTTTATTCTGATTTTTCTCACTGACTGGTAACAAGATTTGATGATTACAGGAGTGACCTCGACCCAAAATTATTAAATATCTTTTTAAAAAAAAGAAGCAGCTTTATAATTATAATGTCCAAATTTGGTGCAAGGAAAGAAAAAAGAAAGTGTTTCTCCTTAACTTCTTTGAAGTGCTGGGGAATTCTTAGTAATGGAATATTTTTTATATTGTCAGACTTGGCTTGATGCGGTAAGTTTGACTAAACTTTTTTTTAACTTTAATTTTTTGGGGGTGATTTAGAATGACTGACTATGATTCTGGGGGAAGTATGTATTTAGAAATTGAAGTAAAATAAAAACAGAAGTTATCAAGTAAAATGGGGGGAACAAAATATTGAAAAAAAAAAGAAAGAAGCATCTCTATCAATATTGATCATTTAGGGCAAAATCCTAATACTATCTTATACATGTTTATTACTCCAGACTTTTCCTTTCCATCCATTTTAAGCAACTTGATCCAATTTAAATATATTATTGACTTCCAGGATGTGAGAGAATGATTTGGGCAGAAAGAATTACTTGTAATAGAATTCTAAGGCAAGTGTGCCAGCCCAAATTGGTAGCAATTCTCTTGTGGGCATTTAAGGCCAAGGTGATGGGAACATGCTGTTCTATAAAAACTTGGGCTTTGCAAAGTAACCTTATCACCATCACCAATAGGGATTTAAGCACTGATCCTGATTAACTCAGGAAAATGTGACAGGAAATGATATTTTTGTAAAATGAAATGTTTTCAGGGCCAGATATGGTTACAAATAGTTTAGGAGAGGAATGATTTCAGTACGTTAGTGTGGATGGGCAGTTGTAGTTCCCCTTGCCTTTTTTCTGTAGACAAGGTAGAGAATTCACATGCATATATGTTCCTATAGGATATGATCATTTTAAAAGGTCCTTCCCCCCCCAAACAAAAACCCCACAAACAAAACTTACTCTTGAGGGACATCAGGAAGTCCTAATCTTTTATTTGTTTTTCTCAAAGTGGAAGTGATAGCATTAAAACCTTGAACAAACTATTATCAACCATTGTGGGTTCTGTGACTTTGTCAGTTTCTTGTTTGATTAAGAAAGACACAGGTAAATAGGCACATTTTTAAAGTCTGAATTTAGCAGACAAAAAATAAAATGGTTATTTACACAGAGAGTAGAATAGAAAAAGGGGATTGCATATGAATTGCATATCTCTAGATCTATTTTATGCAACTTGCTTTTAAGCATTTAAATTCATCTTGTAGTTTTCAAAGCTGTTCTGTTTTTAATCTGCTTTGTTCTGTACTTCCTTCTGTTCTTTTCTCTGTCTTAAAAATTATCTAGTTTGGTTTGATGGTCCTCTCTTTTTTTCTTTTTGTCACCCCATCCCTATTACTCCCACCCTAGCTTTGCAAAATACACACACACACACACACACACTCCAAGTTTCCACATTGGCCATGTTCAAAAAATGTATGCCTTATATTGCATCTTGAGTCCATCTCTGTCAGGAAGAGAATAGCATGCCTTTCTTTGTCTCCTGAAATCATAATTAATCATTGTGTTGATCAGAGTTCTCAAGTCTTTTAAAGTTGTGTGTGTGTGTGTTTTAGAGAAAATATCATTGTATAAATTGTTCTCTAAGTAAGTTCTACTTACTTCACTCTGAATTAGTGCATGCAATTCTTCCCAGGTTTCTCTAAAATCTAGACAGATACATTTGAAAGAAAGTGTGTTTTTAAAAACTGCCAAATCTCAAGATTTGTGTGTGTGAGAGTACATGCATGTGCATAAATGTGCATATATGTACACATGTGTAGGGAGCATGTTTGTGCACAGGAGTGTTTCTGTGAGTATTTTTGCATGTGTGTGGGTATACTTGTATGTATTCTATGATTGTACCTGTGTGTACATGTGTGTGTAAGGTGAACCTGACTTGAGATTTCATTGTCATAGGCAACTTCTGAGGAGAAACTCCCTTTTTACCAATTTATCTGTGTTCCTACTTTGCAAGGTTCATAGTCCTAGAGAGCTGGCTATGACACAAAGAACTTAAACAACTTGCCTGGATAGGAACTGGAAACAAAGGGGATGTCCATCAGTTAGGGAATGGCTGAATAAGTTATTGCATCTGGATGTTATGGAATATTATTGTTCTATAAGAAACAATCAGCAGGATGATTTCAGAAAGACCTGGAGAGACTTACATGAAGTAATCCTAAGTAAAGTGAGTAGAAGAACCAAGAGAACATGTACACAGCAACAACCAGATTATGTGATAATCAATTCTGATGGATGTGGCCCTTTTCAACAATGAAGTGATTCAGGGAAATCCCAGTGACTTGTATTGGAGAGAGCCATCTGCATCCAGAGAGAGGACTTTGGGAATTGAGTGTGAAACACAACATAGTATTTTTACCTTTTTGTTGTTGTTTGCTTGGTTTTTGTTTTCTTTCTCATTTTTTTTTCTTTTTAATCTGATTTTTCTTGTGCAGTGTGATAATTGTAAAAATATGTATAGTGGAATTGCATATGTTTAACCAGATTGGATTACTTGCTTTCTAGGGGAAGGGGGTAGGAGGAGAAAGGGAGAGAGAAAAATTTGGAACACAAGGTTTTGCAAGGGGGAATGTTAAAAACTATCTTTGCATGTATTTTGAAAAGCAAAAAAATATTAGTATATAAAAAATGTTTACCTGGATTACACAAACCAGTATATATCACTAAGCAGCTAAGTGGTGCACTGGATCTGGAGTTAGAAAGACCTGAGTTCAAATTCAGCCTTAGATGCTTTCTAACTGTGTGACTGTAGATCAGTATTCTGTCTCCTTCAGTTGCCTCATCTATAAAATGGGAATAATAATAGGACCTACCAATTATTGTGAGGATCAAATGAGAGAATATTTATAAAGAGTATAGCACATTACCTGGCATATAGCAAGTATTTCATAAATGTTTATTTCCATCCTTTCTCCTCTGTCCTTATCCCCTTATTTCTCTTCTCTTTGTTTCCTTCCTTCCAGAGATGGCAGTTGAACCTAGATTTTCCTGACTGAGGTCTATTCTTTGTCTGCTATATCACAAAGGCAGGATGTGATATATTTGAAGGTTACCTTATATAAAAAGAAGAATCACAAACTAGGAGAACTGGAAGGGAACCCAGGACAGCCTCCTATAGGCTTACAGCAGTCATAGAACCTCTGCTTTGAAAGCTTTGGTTCAGGAAGAACCTGTTCTCTGCCAAAGTACCCACTCTATTCTTGGGTAGCTGTAATGATGATGAAGGGTTTTTCTGATGTAGAACTGAAATATCCTATCTCTAATTTTTACCTATGGCTTCTACTTCTTCTGGAGTTAACTAGAAAAATTCCAGTTCTTCTTGACATGATTTTGTTCAGCTATTTTTCCATAGTGTTTGTCTCTTCATCACCCCATTTGGGTTTATTTTTTTGGCAGATATACTGGAGTGGTTTGTCATTTCCTTCTTCAGCTCATTTTACAGATGAGGAAACTGAGGCAAACAGTTTAGTGACTTGCCCAGGATCACACAACTAATAAGTGTCTAATGCCAGATTTAAACTTAGGAAAATGACTTTTCCTCACTCCAGGTCCTACATTGTAGCCACTATGCTACCTAGCTGCCCTCTAGATATGGTAGTCCCTCATATATTTAGTTTCAGGTATCATAGCCCCTTTGAGTTTTCTTTTCATGAATAAATATCCCAAGATTTTTTCAGTTCATACTTGTATGTAGGAACTTCATTAGTATCCTAGTTTTCCTTCTTTGGATGTTGCTTAACTTACTGATGTTCTTCCTAAAATGTGGCAGTAGAAATACATGCAGTATTAGAACCAATCACATGTGGTATGGTGTGGGCAGAGGATACGCTAACTATCATCTCCTTCACTCTTGATGCTGGATCTCAGTGCAGCCTAGGGTTACATTTGTGTTGTGGTTGCCAGGTCACACTGTTGACTATTTTGATCCAGCAGTCCGTGAAAACACTGATCTCTTTTTCATGAACTATCATGTAGCCATGCCTTCCCTATCCTGTATTTGTGTACTTCATGTTTAAAAAAAACCCAAATGTTTACATTATCCTCTATTGAATTTTATCCTCTTTAGAGTCAGCCCATCACTCAGCTCATGATTCTCTCACTATGGCCTTTCAGTTCATTGTCTTCCTTGACTAAATGTCTACTTTACTTTAGCCATCCATGCTATAGACCTCATTACCTCAAATTGCTCCCTTTTTGTGACCAGGAAATATAAAATTTCCCTTTAATTATGTTCTCCTTTCCATTATTGTCTTTATCTCACTTACCCTAAGTCCTATTTATTACTACCTTCAAGCTTTTTCCTTGTTTTCCCAGTCCATCATCCTGATCTGGCTATACTTTTCTTCCTTTGTAGTTTTGACCTAATAGTTAACTAGTTCAATTATGTTTTGTCTTCCAACTTCAATTTCTTCATCCCCTTGTTCAGACAATTCACAGCTTACTGGTCTCTCTGTTCCATTCTCTCCAACCACACCAATACTTTCTCTAGTTGAGATCCTCATTATATCTCACTTGAACTACTGAAATAACCTCCTAGCTAACTGATTTTTCTGCTTCCAGTTTCTCCTCCAGTCTGTCTTCTACCCAGCTGCCAAAGTAAAAAATGATTCTAACTTTACTATTTGAAAATCTTCAGAAACTCTTTCCGCCAGCCTTAGGACAAAATATTGATTCCTTACCAACCCATCTTTCCAGACTTGTTTCATGTTGCATCCTTTTACAGACTCAACATTCCTGACAACCTAGTCTCCCAATCTCATTATTCACAAACTCACAGAAGTTCAGATGTCGATGAAACTTCAGAGGCTATATATTCCACAAAGGCATACTTGTCTCATTGGCAGAAAGTCCACTTGAGCATGAAAGCTAATATTAGGTGCCAGATTCATGATTCAAAAAGATGATAACAAGCTAGAATGATGAATTGGATCTGATAAAATTAAACTTAACAGGGGCATCTGTGAATTCTCAGGCTCCCAGAAATTAGCTTCATAAGTATAGGCTGAATGAGGTCTAAACAGATAACAGTTCATCTGTATTCTTGTGATCAGAAAAAGATTCTGAGCAGTTTTAGTAAACTGTAAGACAATATTGATACATGATAATCTCCAATTTAATGTTAACCTAAGACTTCATTAAGAGAGCCAATGTTACATGACAAAAAAAAGAACAACATTGGATGTTGGAGGGGATATGGGAAAACTGGGACATGGATGCAGTGATGGAGGAGTTATGAACTGATCAAACCATTCTGGAGAACAATTTGGACTATGCCCAAAGGGCTATAAAACTGTGCATACCTTTTGATCCTACAATATCTCTGCTAGATCTATATCCCAAAGATATCAAGAAAAAGGGGACAAGACCTATATGTACAAAAATGTTTATAGCAACTCTTTGTGGTAGCTAAGAATTGGAAAATGAAGGGATATCCAACATTTGAAGACTGGCAAAAGCTATATGATTATAATGGGATATTATTGTGATCTCAGAAATGACAAGCAGGATGAATTCAGAAAAACCTGGAAAGACTTAAATGAACTGATGCATAGTAAAATGAACAGAGTCCGGAGAATGTTGTACACAGTAACAACAATATTGTTTGATGAAGAACTGAGAATGACTTAGTCTCAGCAATATAATGATCCAGGACAATCCCAAAGGATTAATGATGAAGTATACTATCCACCTCCAGAGAAAGAACTGATATTGTTTTAATACAGACTGAAGCATGCTATTTTTCTTTTTTTCCACTTTTTTCTTTTCTTCAAGTCTTCTGGAAATGTTTCATATAACTGTACATATATAATGTATATGTGATTGTTTACCATCTCATGGAAGAAGAAGGGAAGGAGGAGAAGGGATAGAATTTGGAACTCAAAAACTTTAAATAAAAATATCAAAAAATTAAAAAAGAGAGAGAGGCAGTATGTCTAGAAAGATAAATAATAATTGAGTCATATTTTCCCCTTGTTAGACTGCTGTGTCCATTTCTGGCTTCTACATTTTCAGGAGGGCATAGGCAAGCCAGAAGACAACTGGGCTGGTGAAAAGATTCAAAAACATGCCATAGGAAGATTGGACAGAGGATGCTTAGATTGGAGAAGAGAGAAAACTCAAGGAAGATAGAATTATTGACTTTTATTTGGAATTCTATGATGGGGAAGAGGTTTTAGATTGATTCTACTCTACCCTGAAGAATTAGGGAAATGGGGAAGGATGATTTGAGTAAAGTGGTTGTGAGTAGGGGCAAATGGAATATTTAGATTATTTCTGAGATTTCAAAAAATTTGTGATGGATGCCTTTTTGTAATAGAAGAAAACATCTTTGTTGATAAGCATTAAGTAAGCTTTAGAAAGTTTTACAAAGATGAAAAGAATGTATTACTTGCTCTCAAGATGCATGCCATTTCACTATAATGTAGCTCTCTCTAATTATGCTCTACTGTGTGCTGAAGTATACTTATTCGGTTTTAAATTTAGGAGTGCTTGGTGGTACATAACTCCAGGTCAAGTTATTCTTTTAAAATATTTCTTGTATGCTTACAATGTCCTAAGTACTTCTGAGCAAACAGTACTTCTTACTGGTTTGTTTATAAGCTAAGACATCCCAACCATAGACCATAATGCACTATAATCAATGGCAGATTTGTATGGGGATTTCTAATGATCAAATTAGCCAAGTAGACGTGACACTTTTTGAAAGTAATGGTTTTTATTTGGGCCTAATTGCTCTGCCTTCAACACTAAATACTAATAGATTCATATAGGAAGATAATTGAAGAAGGTCTCATCTTTTCTCCATGGGTCCATTTGCCATTTTAAATAGCAGATTTGATCAACTTTTTTAAACTTTTAAATGTTTTATTGATGCTTTTTTCCATTTAAAAATTACTGTTATTGACAAATGACTCCTTTCCTTCCCTTCTTCCTTTCTCCTCTCCCTTCCTTTGTAATAAAATAAATCATCCCAGTGGATGCGTCATAATACATAGATATTTCTTACACCTACATTTCACCATCTCTCTGGCATTTCATCAATTAGCCAACAGAAATCATCAATAGCCACCACATTAAAAAAATAAAATCCTGAATGTGGAGCTGGAAGGGACCTCAGAAGTCATCTAATTTAACCCTCTCATTTTACAGATGAGGAAACTGAGGCCCCGGGCAATTAGGTGGCTTATCTAAAGTCATTCAGGTGGTGAGTGGCTAAGACAGAGGTAGGATTTGAACTCATGCCCTCACACTCCTGAACTGATGTTCTTTCTACTTTGGCATCTAGGCATCAACTTCTGATATCTTTCAGTGTTACTTTTCTTTAAATTATTGCAGTCATTGTATGTGTCTTGCCCTCCTACTTCTACTTACTGCACTATCAATTCATATACCTCTTCGCAAGTTGCTTTGAATTTTTCATATTTTTTCTTTCTTCTGGCACAATATTATTCCATTATTTTCATAATAATTCCATATATTCCATATATGGAATTCCATATATTCCAAATAACAGAATTTTGTTTAGCCCCTCCCTAGTGAGTAAATACCTATATTCCTCCTGGTTCTTTGCTTCTATAAAAAGCGATATATATATATATATATATATATATATATATATATATATACACACACATACACATACATATATATAATATATAAGACCTTTCACTCTTACTTTATATATGTATGTATATATATACTTACGCACACATAATCTTTAATTCTGATTTTGACCTCCTTACATTAATTCCAATGGGGTTTCAGTTTCACTGAGTCAAAGACTATATGCAATTTAGTGACTTTATTATAAATACAAATTGTCTTAAAAGACTTTTAGACCAATTCATAACTCCACCTTCAATGTCATGGGCCCCTTTCTTTCCATAATCCTTTCTGGATTTGCCATATTCTTCTTTGGTCACCTTCTTAAAATATGGTACCCAGAACTGAACATGATACTCCAGTTGTAGCCTGACCAGAGTGTAGCAAGATATCACAGAATTATCCTCACTCTAGTCTTGGACCCTGTGCTTTCCTTAATGTAGCTAATACATTTGATCTTTTGATTACTGGGTCTTCCTATTAATGATTAATTACTGTGTTGACAGCTCCCTGAGGTCTTATTCATATAGTCTCTTTTCCAGCCCTGCTTACCTTATCTTATATTTTCATCATTGATTTTTTTAAATCCAAGGATTAATTTTTTTTTGATAAATGTTACCTAAGTAGATTTGCCCAATACAAAGATATTTTGGATATCAATTCTGCCTTTCAGCTTATTTGCCATTTTGGGCAACATTGTGTCATAACTGTGTTTGGTAAGCATGCCTTCTATGTCTTCATCCTAGCTATTAATAAACATATTTCGTAGTACAGAGCCAAACTCATACCTGGGTCATACTATAAAATATCATCCCAACATGACATTCATTGGCGTAATGTCTATTTGTAAAGCACTTGGCATAGAGCCTGGCACACAGTAGGTGCTATATAAATGCTAGCTCTTAATACTGTTACCCTTCAGCATTCAACCAGCTCTGAATAATGAATAACTAATTTCATTTAAATCATAGTCTCCATTTTGCCTGTAAGAATAGTAAGAGATATGGGGAAAATGGAACACTAATGCATTTTTGGTGGAGTTACAAACTGATCCAAACATTCTGGAGAGCAATTTGGAACTATGCCCAAAGGGCTATGAAACTTTGCCTAGTCTTTGATCCAGCAATACCACTACTAGGTCTATATCCCCCCAAAATCATAAAACGGGAAAATAACCCACATGGACAAAAATGTTCATAGCAGCTCTTTTTGTGGTGGCAAAGAATTAAAATTGAGGAGATGCCCATCAACTGGGGAATGGCTGAACATATTGTGGTACATGAATGTAATACTGTTGTTCTGTAAGAATACTATTGTTCTATAAGAAATGATGAGCAGGTAGATTTCAGGAAAACCTGGAAAGATTTACATGAACTGATACTGAGTGAAATAACCAAGAGAAAATTGTACACAGTAACAGCAAAATTGTGGGATGATCAACTTTAATACATAGCTCTTCTCAGCAATATAATGATCTAAGACAAATCCAAATGACTCATGATGGAAAATGCATGTATCCAGATCTAGAGAAAGAACCATGGAGTCTGAATGAAGATTGAATCATATTATTTTTATTTTTTTTATTTCTCATGGTTTTTCCCTTTTATTCTGATTCTTTTTTTTTTACAACATGACTAAGGTGGAAATATGTTTAACATGATTGTACATGTATAACCTATTTCATGTGATTATACATATATAATCTACTTCACATTGCTTACAGTCTCAGGGTATGGAGAGGGAAGGAGAAAAAAATTTGGAAATCAAAATCTTAGAAAAGTGAATGTTGAAAATTAACTTTATAAGTAATTGGGAAAAAATATTATTGTGTATGTGGGAGATTAAGAAGACAAAGATACCCAACAAACCTTTTAATAAATAAAGTCAAGCAAAATGAGAATTAAAGAACTGCAAAAGGAATGCTAAAGTGTGAGTAAACTATATGTAAAGTAAACTATACCCACAGCCTTCCCTTGATTTACCAGCCAAGTAATTCCATTTTTTTAAAAAAGGAAATAAAGTTGGTATGGTATAACCTGTGTTTATAATACCATGTTAGCTCTTAGTGATATTTACTATTTTGCCTATATTTGTGTCAGCTTCATGTTTGGTAAGCATGTTTTCTATGGCTTCATCCAAGTAAGAATATTTAACAGCACTCTTGGATTCTGTGAAAATTCCCATTATCCATCCCTTTGACTTTTTTTCTTTTAATTTGCCAGTCAAGCCCTCTAGCCTGTAATTTGTAGGTTCCATTCTCAGCCATTAAAAAGAAAAAAAAAACATGGAGGTATTTGTCCTCCAATTCTGGGATACTTTCCCATTTTTTAATGGTCTTTCAAAGATCACTAACCATGGTTCATCAGCCATATTGTTCAGTTCTTTCAGTATGCTGGAACATAGTTCATCTGGATCCATTGATTTGAACTCAAACAAGACAGCAAGGTTCTTTCTTCCCATTTTCCTATTTATTTTCATTTTCAACTCCCTATTAACCATTTTATCTTGTTCCTCAGAACAAAAATCATTCTCTTTGACAGAGCTTATGATTTATCTATGTAAATATTACATGTAATGTCATGTACTTTCGTTTCTTTCTGTGTTTTTATGATTACAGCTCTGCTGTAAGAAATGGAAGCTATTAGAGATATATTAAGGCAATATCATTAAAAGTCTGATCATAAGTCCTCAGCTGTCAAAATGTTACTTATTAAAATTATCCATTAAACAGATATTTTATTCCTGGTGGTCTAGTATAATCCTAGGAACATTTGGGGGCCATTCCCCCCCAAAATTAGTTTATCAAGTAATCAAAAAAAATTTCACAGGACATTGAATGTCCATAAATGTTTTATTGAGTTTTGTGTTCCCATAAGTTTCTACCTGCCCTTGAGCCACTCCATTCCTTCCCCCACTCTCACTTTTTCCTTGATCAGAAGTCAACTGGAGAGGCAACATGAACACTGGCCTTGGAAGTCAGAGGATGTGGGTTCAGGTGTTGTCTGTTATTGTCTGACCTTGGACCAATCCACCTTTCGCATAGTAAACATTCAATAAATGTTTATTGAATTGAATTAAATTTGTGGTACTTAGTTTCTTGATCTTTAAAATGGGGATATTAGAACAAAGAGCCTCAAAGTTCCCTTCAAGTGTTAAGTCCTAGTATCTTTGATATGTATCAAGGACTTCAATCTTAGCACTTGGAGCTTTGTGGTAATTGAATGTGAAATTTTGCTGCCTTGAATTTCAGTATCCTCTTACTTCTACTTTCTAGAGAGCAAAAAGAACTTTCTTCTGTTTCTTAAAATGTGAATACTTCACAGATAAAAGAGTCCATTAGGGTGAATACCTTTACAAAGGAGAAGTCTACTGAACAAAGCCGTATCCGGGTAACTGGCCCATAGCAGTAGTGTTTTGTTGAACTTAGTGAATAATTTTCTTCTGAGCAATAATGTGCTCTCTGATCACTGGTCCCATAACAGTCATTCTCTATGGAGTAATTGCATGTTGTTTGAACACCCGCAGGGGAAAAGGGAGAGGAAAGTAGAACTGACCTCTGGCCATAAAGGAATAATTACCTGTAATCTCAAAGAGGTCAGTTATTCCACCCCTGAAAAAAAATTGAACCTGCCTCAATTACAAATCATTCAATATACCAACTTAATCACAGGAAAAGATGTGGGAATTGGGAGCAAGAAAGGGGAGAGATTGCTGTGGGTATAATCTTTTCTACTTTCCCTTAATGGGTTTCGAACATTTCTTTCCATTTTCTCATTCATTACAAAGTCTGAATGTCAGCACCTCCTTTAACTCCAGTTCCTGCTTTGTGGGAACAGGATTTCAAAAAGTGGTGACAGAGCTTCATGACAACCAACCCCCTCCAAACCCCACTTATTCTAAAAGCATTTGTTGTACACTAGGCCCCAGAGGTAATGAAAAAGAAGACATTGTTCTTGTTCCAGGGAGTTAAAAGTCTAGACAAAAGGCTAATGTAAAAGAACCAGGAATATTTTATGAATAAATTGAAAAGGATAAAAAGGAACAGCCTTACATATAGGCTGACTAATATGGCCATAAATAGTGATTTCAAGAGTGCTGAGAAAGTCCCAATCAGTCTTCCTCACCTGCTTGCTCGTGGATGATTGGAATTTTGCAGTGAGAGATTCATTCTTTTTATTTAAGAATACTGTTTTTAAAAAATCCAACACCTTTTTTCCCCAAGGAAAAAGTAACATAAAGCCTTAAGTAATCATATAATCCTTTCCTAGTGGGAGTGGAGTAGGAAGGGAAGAGAGACTCTGAAGATACTGGCTCTGAGATGCTAATAGAAATGGGAAAAGTGGTACTGATTGGCTCCATAATTTGGGAAAGACCTACCCCCAGGTAATAAATAAATATACAGATGTTTGAGAATTTGGAGGAATAAGTGATTGCATTGGAGAGGATTTGACATCATGAAACATGGAAATCTTAATGTTTTTTAATTTTTTTAATTTTAATTTTAATTTATTTTTATTATTAAAACTTTTTATTTGCAAAACATATGTATGGGTAATTCTTCAACATTAACCCTTACAAAGCTTTCTGTTACAAATTTTTCCCCCTAGTCCCCACCCCTCCTCTAGATGGCAGGAAATCCACTACATGTTAATTATGTTAAAATACTTGACAAATCGAATATATATATATGTACATATATACATACATATTTCCACACTTATCATTGTTGTGCAAGAAAAATCATATCTGCAAGAAAAAAAATCAGAGAAAGGAAACACACTGCAAGCAAATATCAATAGAGAGCATGAAAATGTTATGTTGTGGTCCACATTTCATATCCCTCTCTCTGAGTGTATATGACTTTCTTCACTGAACAATTGGAACTGGTTTGAAACATTTCATTGTTGAAGAGAGTCATGTCCATCAGAGGTGATCATCATATAGTATTGTTTTTTTATTTTTTTAAGTAATAGCTTTTTATTTTCAAAATATAAGCAGTCAGTTTTCATCATTCACCCTCGTAAAACCTTGTGTGCCAAATTTTTCCCCTTCCCTTCTCCCTTGCTTAGACAGCAAGTAATTCAATATATGTTAAACATGTGTAATTGTTCTATACATATTTGCACATTTATCATGCTGCACAAGAAAAATACGATCAAAAAGGGAAAAATGAGAAAAAAAACAAAAAGCAAACAACAACAATAATTGCTGAAAATACTCTGTTGTGATCCACATTCAGTCCCCACTGTCCTCTCTCTGGATCCAGATGGCTCTCTCCATCACAAGTCAATTGGAATTGGCCTGAAACACCTCATTGTTGAAAAGAGCCACATCCATCAGAATTGATCATTGAATAATCTTGTTGCTATATATAGTGTTCTCTTGTTTCTACTCATTTCATTTAGCATCACTTCATGTAAGTCTCTCCAGGCTTTTCTGAAATCATCCTGCTGATCATTTCTTATAGAACAATAATATTCATGGAAAACTTCTTAAGTAAAGTAGACATGGAATGATGGAGAGAAAGGAGTAAGCAATTCTAAGGTAAGCAAAAGGTATAAAGGGATCAGTGGGAGATAAGTTTAGAAAGATTAAGGGGGTCTACCAGTGGGGAAGTTTTAATACATGCTAGAGAAAACTTATGATCCATAGATAATGGAAGTCACTGTAGATATTTGAGCAATGATATGATACGGTGAAAATAATGTCAGAGGTAGACTGACTGGAGTGGTACCTTTCTATAAGAGGGATTTCTTCTAAAAGAAATTGAACGCTGTAAGAATAGGAGGTCATTGATTTGGCCCTTAAATATCTATAATTCCAAATCATATGGTGTTTATTAGTGATCTGAATTGTACCTGTTAATAGTTATTACTTGGCTCTTACTTGTTTGAGACTTTCAAAATTGACTTCTATTCAAATGCATCACCTCTTGTTCCCCTTCCTTTTCCTTCTCCCCACATAGTGGGTTTTGACTTACAGTGATATATATTTTACTCTCTGAACCCTTATCCAATCCATTCTCTATGGTCTGCCAACGATATAAAAGGCAACAAATCCTACAGCAAAAACACTGAATTATGGCATAAAAGAAGGGAAGGGATTTTAGTAAAAGAATTCTCTGCACCTATACACAAATGGGAACAATCTCCTATACTTAGGAGGAAGTTATAATTTAATCTCTCTAATTCCCCCACATGGTGGGAAGACGCATCCAGTTATGACCTCATGGGAGACTCATGACCTCAGTATTAATGTCCTTCCTTCTGTAGGACCAGTGGTATCTCAAGGTGCAGTGCCTTCTGCCTTTTGGAGTTTCTATCATAGGCATCTCTTAATGAAGGCTGAAAATTGGCAAAAAATTCACTTTGGTTCCAGAATCATCAGAATCCAGCCACAATTCCTGAATTTTTGGAAACAAGCATGACTACTTAATTTCATCTGATCCTCTTCACTCTCCCTTAGTAGCCCCGTTGCTTATGATTTTTACATATGTCTTTACCACTTCTGTAAAACCACTTCTAGCTGTCCAGCTCTTTAAATGTCCCACCTTGTCAAGAACTCCCCACCAATCAATCCTGATTTAATTATGTCACCAGCTTTCAGCCATTCTGTAATTTGTGGGAGATGCAGTTCTGAATATTTCTCCCAATTAAGAATATTCTTTTGGCTTAGAGGGTTAAGAGAAGAGAATTTTTAAGATCACATCCATCACACAAAATATATTGCTCTAAATAACAATAGTAGTTTGACATAGTGATAACTGCTTTGTGAAAGCTACCATGTAAGGGGCTGGAGGAGATATAAAGATAAATAATGTGGGGTCTCTGACCTAAAAGAATTTCCAATTTAAGTTACTTGTTGAGACATAAGACATTAATACAACATAATCATTAAGTATAAAGAAGAAATACAAATAAAGCACAATTCAGTTTTAAGGTAGAATCTGGACTCAAATGTTTCAAATCAGTTCCAGTTGTTTAGTGATGAAGAAAGCCATATATACCCAGGGAGAGGCCTGTAGGATCTGACTATGGACCACAGCATAGCATTTTCACATTCTCTGTTGATGTTTGCTTACATTATATTTTCCTTCTCAGTTTTTTTTCCTGTACAGCAAAATAACTGTATAAATATATACACACATATCCGATCTGTCAAATATTTTAACATAATTAGACCTCCTGCCATGTAGGGGAGGGGGTGGGGGTAGGAGGGAAAAATTTGTAACAGAAAGCTTTGCAAGGGTCAATGTTGAAAAATTACCCATGCATATGTTTTGCAAATAAAAAGCTTCAATTAAAAAAAAAAGAACCTGTACTCAAATCATGATAACTTAATCTTTGTCCCACTCTTATCGTGACTTTTGCCTCTACTATTTTATGTTTTCTGCAAATCTTATTGCCTATATGTGTGTGTATTTGTGTGTATGTTAGAGTATTTTCAGTGACTTGTGGTGTTTTTTTTCTCTTGCTCTTTCCTTCCTAAGTCAAATCTCAATAATGTTCAATCTCTTCTCGACTTTCCTTCATTCTCTTTTTTACCTTGTTGAGATCCTAACTTGTTCACTTTTGTGAGAGTTTTGATAGAGAGAGAAAACTGGCAAATGGGGGGGGAAGGGAGATGATACTTAAATACAAGGAGTCATCATCCAAATGAGAATTAGGAGGCCCTAGAGATAGACTTGGGAAGGAGAAAATTCTACTTTTTAAAAATCTGTCGTGGAATCTTTGAAAAAAGTGAGATATTAGGATAACTCATTCATGTAATTAATAAACTGAGGAATGGATATCATGACAAGTAGTGTCACTTCTGCTTATTTAACTATTTTTAAGACAAAAATCTTTATGTATACCAAGAAAGGCAATTTTATTCATACTGATGCCATACTTCTTAATATTGTTAGAAAACACTTGCAATTTCTTTCTGTCCCAGAGAATTTTCTGATAGATGAAAGTAGACTCATATTTGACAAATAAACCTCTATCTCAGTTCCCCTCCTGTACGAGGAAGAAGTGAACTAGATGATTTCTGAGGTCCATTCAGGTTCTAACATTCTATGATTCTATATATTTTCAGTTGCCATTGAGAACTGCTCCTTTCATTCCAAAAAATTGCAAAATCTCAGAGTTGAAAGAACTTGGAGGCTAAATAGAACTCCCTCTACATAGGTAGCTAGTTAGCACAGTGGATAAGAACACTGGCCCTAGAGTCAGGAGGACCTGAGTTCAAAATCTGCTCTTAGACACTTACTAGCTGTGTGACCTTGCATAAGACGTTTAACCCCAATTGTCTCTCTCTGAAAAAAAAAATCATTCCCTCTCCAATAGATGATAAGTGACCCTCTGAAAAATTTTTGAAGTCTTCCAGTGAGGAGTAATCTACTCCCTTCTTAGACCATTTTTACTTTTGGATGGATTGGATCAATGGGAAATTTTACTTTATATTATACCTAAATTTATGCAACCTCTACCTGCTGCTTCTTGGAGCCTTTAGAATCATTTTAATCTCTCTTCCAAATGAGTGCCATTCAGCCCCTCAGATCATAGCCCTCTTAAATCTTTTCTTTTAGGGGCTAAACATCCCTAGATTGTTCTTTTAGGATTCTTGTCCAAGAACAGCTAGAGTGGTAATCTTGGGGTCCAGAAAGCCTCTGTAAGTTAGGATTGAACCCCTTTCCTGGAAAGGCTACCCCTCAATTGAGCCCATCAGCTCTGAACTGTCTATGGGATCCAACTCATACAGTCCTGTGGATTCTTCTTAAGGTTTGGCTTTTTTCTCACTTAACCCCTCTAAAAGTTTAGAAATTTTTATCAGGGTGAAAATAGCCTTGCACTTTTTCAAAATTAAATTGAAGAGGCTGCATCACACATAACGCAGCTATAGAGACATCTTTAAAGCACTGTGCAATCCTATGAGTGCAGGCAATATTATGACATTTTCCTCAAATGACATCCCAGGGCAAAAAGTCTGTGGCACCCTGAGATACTGCCACTCTGGCTGTGTGTGTCATTTACATTTTATCCTCTTGAATGTTTTTATAGTTACGAAACCACACCCATCCTGAAGCTTGGCCTTTCCACTGTTCTTTTGTGATAAAATCTACAGTAGTAGGCAGAATACTGCTCAGTGTGGACTTGTCGCTTTCCTGTAGTCCAGACTTTGGCATAGGATTATTGAGAAGTTTGACCATATTGAATTTGAAATCTCCTGGACTAGTATCTACTTCAGGTGACAGGATCAGTGTAACCAGGTATGCTGAATTTACTTTTATTTTGAGCACAAAAGTAACCTTGGTCACTGTGGTTGTTACTGACCATTTGTTCCATTTAGGACATGTTTGCTTTCCAAGGTACTCATGGTGTGTGTCCTGAATGATCAGCAGAATTAAGTGTGGTTTTGTTGGGTGGGGGCACAGGATTTACAAATCTCCTTCTCTTTTCCTATCCTCAAATGACTTTTTCCCCTTCTCTTAATTGAACAATTATGGTAATAAAAAGGCTTTGTTCAGGCTTATGTAGCCACAGGTGTACATGACGGGGTTTCAACTTTTTTCTCTCTTAAAGAGTATTGATAGAAACCTATAAAAGCAATAAATTGAATATGCTTTTAAAACTGACCATTGGTGCTACCTACTACTTTTTAAATTTTGACTTTTTCTGTGGAGGGAAGCAGTTAATCCACACACAAGATTTTACCTTGATTGGCTATAAATCCTTCTGATCCAGAGGTGAAAGGCATCGAATGGTCCTGTGGTTAAAAACATAGTGCTGATAGCAGATGCAACAAAAACCAGACTGTGACCCAGCATCCTCAGGAAGGAGTATTTACACTCAACACAACATCTATCCTTTCTGATTAGCCTTCCCATTCCAACTTTTCTGCATTCTGAAAATGAGTTAAAATACAGAAGTTATCCCCCTCTCTGAAGGTTTTTAACTCCCTATCCCTTTCAGAAGTGACAGATTAGTTTCATGTAGAGTGCCTTCTTTTGTAGGGTCATATTTGCTGGCTGATTATTACCTTGCATAGTCCTTAAAGAAGACAGATTAATTCCAGTGCTTTTCAAATGAAAGCTGAAAATGGGCAGTTTGCTGTGCATGTAAGACTGAGAAGCTCTTGAATGATGCATGTTAAGGAAACTTTGATATCGATACCACCGATGAATTTGCATAGCTCTCGATGCCAAAGTACAAAAACAGACTTGAGTTTTCTTAAAGCAGCAGTAGCTTTGAGAAAGTTAAATATATCTTTGCAGCAACATTCATAAGCACGTTGTCTGCTAGGCTTTGAGAACTGTCCAACAGCTTGTATATGAATTGTTTTGTTTTTAAAACATCGGAAAAATGAGAATTATTCTGTAAGTGAACCTGTGCTTTAAGTGAAAGCACAATTCAGAACTAATTACTTCTGGACTGGGAGTGCCAAGGGAAAAAAAAAAAGTCTTGCAGCATTTAAACACACACACACACACACACACACACACACACACACACACACACACACAAAATTCACTGCAGCTTTTTTAGAAAGCACAATCTCCTTTTTCCTTTCTCGTATTAGACTTTTAGTACATGGGCTCCATTTCTTTCAGCCAGTTGTTTTTATAATGAACCAGTCAACTGCTTGATTGTGTTCTTTGAGAGGAGGGGGATAACATTCCTTTATGTTCCCCAGTTTAGATCAGCTTACTACCCAAAGCATGATATTTGATTACCCTTATTATGTTACTTTGTGTGGCTACAAATGTTACTAACGGCCAGAGAGAGTTATGGAGCCATTAAAAACAAAATCTACTTCCATTCTGACCCCCAGTCAGTACAGTAAACTGGCTAACCCTGAAGGACCATCCAGTAATTTAAGATGATGGAGAATGTGAAACTGACCACTCGAGGATACAGTTCCCAAACACTTCAAAGCAAGTCTCTGCTACATGCCTGATGGCCTATTTTCTTCTAAGTGTACTTTAGGCTATTGATTTTAATCTCCAGAACATGGTATGGTGGCAGAGGGACTCCTTTCCCCCTATAGAGTTTGCTGGTTCTAGTACTGTTGGCCACTTTGGGGGCCCTTTGTAAAATATGTAAAGCGTGGGTACCTTAATTTGGTTAGGAAAAGGATGAGTTGTCAGTTTTCTTTACTCTCTCTGCTTTTCCTTGCCCCCATCGCCCCATGCCCAGTTTTGTAGGAAATCAAGCCATCGGAAATGCATTGAGCTAAATCTATTTATATGGCATTGGAAGACTTTCCCCCCTCTACCCACTAAAAGAGTTGTAGATGTATACTTTTCTTTCCTCGGCATCCAATAGATAAAATGTTGTATCCTGTTGGGTAAAAAAAAAAACCTCAGAATGTTTACACTCTTTTTTTTTTCCTGTGGTATATTAAATATGCTATTTCTTCTTTAACTGCTCTCCTTGACAGGTGAAAAACTGGTTCATTTCTAGTCTGCAGAAGACAATATTGTTTCCTTAGCCAATTATTTTATTTGGGAACTATGGTCTAGAGGATAATATTTATAAAGTGCTTGGCACATACTAGGTGCTGTAAAAATACTTATTTCTTCTTCCTTTCTTTTCCCTTCCCAGAAGTGAGGTCAAAGGGCCCTGCCTTTGAATCTAAATTTTATAGGTTATTAGTACCTTTGAGACCTTGGGAAAGTGATTTCTCCTTGCTGTTTCTAGGTTTCCTCATCTATAAAATGAGGAAGTTGGATTTGATAATCAATAGTGTCTGTCCCTTTCAACTCTAAAGCCTACAAAATGCTTAAGAAAATGGACCTTATGTGTATCCAAACCCTGAATTTGGTGTTAGAGGACCCAGGTTCAAGTTCAAGCTCTGTCACATATTTATGTGACACTTACACTCAATGAACCTCCTTTTTCTTATCTGTTTATTTTTTTTTTTTTTTGAGGCAATTGGGGTTAAGTGACTTGCCCAGGATCACATAGCTACCAAGTGTCTGAGACTGGATTTGAACTCAGATCCTCCTAACTCCACACCCAGTACTCTATCCATTGTGCCTGGTTTTGTCCTTAGGTATTCCCAAATTATATTCTCTTGGAACACAGATAAGGCTAGTACCACATTGTAGGATCCCTAGAGAGTAGGGATATGATAGTTATAATGATAGTTATACTCTTCCCAGGCGAGTTCCTAAGGAAGCTGGTCTCTGGGGGCTTGAAGACATTAAGGCAGGGATGAAAGGTTTCCAAAGATGGGAGAGGGCAGATGTTTGGCTAATATTAATAGTGATTACAAATAACATCCTGTAAAAGATGATTCTTGTGGGAATTCCCAGTCTCTCTCTCTCTCCCTTCCTCCCCCCAAACAGTGTCTTTTTGATCAAGGATTTTATTTTAGACTCAGATCTTCTATGTATATTTATAGCCAGAGTTTTTTTTTTTTTTTTTAAAAGGTAGTCTTGCTGGACATGATGTCTGGCCCCAGATCTCACAACTAGCAGCAATGGGTGGAAGTTATCAAAGGGACAGATTTAGACTTGATATGAGAAAAAGCTTCCCAAAAATTAGAATTATACATCAAGGGAATGGGATCCCTCAAGAAGTAGTGGGAATCTGTTGCATCCTGAAACAACCCATTTCATTTCGGGCTAACTGTTTGCTGGCTTTATTGTAGAGAAGAGTCTTGCTTAGGTAGAGTTGGAGAAAATGGCTCCTAAGGTCCCATTCAGCCCTGAGATCTTGAGATTCCCGAACAGAGCCAGGAAGTGAAAGCAGTTTTCCAGACTCATGTTTTTCCATTATGACAGTGATGAGTTGTTCACTTTCCCTCTAGGTGGCGTCATTCTGCATAGACACTAAGAGAGGGTGATATGGTGGAAGAGTACTGATTTGGAGCCAAAGCACACAGGTTCAAATCCCAACTTGGTAATTATTTTTTAAAAAAATAAAGAAAATCTATGATTCTGTGACCTATGAACAAACTATGATGGGGAAAATAATTTATTTTGTATTTATATATATTATATTAATACCATATATTTATATTTATTGTTCTTAGAATCATAAGATAGTAGATTTAGACCTGGAAGAAGACTTCTAGTCTGTTAGTCCATCCTCATCATTTTTTAGCTGAGGCTGTAAAAAAAAGAAAAAGCAAAAGCTAAGTGACTTGCCCCAAATCACACAAATAGTATAGGATTTGTGTTAATGAATTGTGTCAAGACCCTAAAAACATATATGTATATGCATATATATTTATATTTTACTGCAGTTTCCACTGAAATTTGAAATGTTACACTAGCAGTCTGATTTAGTATTCTAGAAATTGCTATGCCAGCATTCAGCAGAACATAATTATTCATACTTTATTTCGGCCTGCATTAATGGTACCAGTTTTTGAATTTGCATAGTTTTTTAAATAAGGTGTCAGAATATATAAAGTTGCAGTTATAAATGAAGAATATTAGAGATGGAGGGGATCTGAAAGATATCCTTGATCCCAACTTCCTCATTTGATGAGTAGACGGAGGCCATTGTGAACAAAGACTTGCCCAATTTTCCAATTACCTAATGATTAAGTCACATAGTGGAAATGATTTTTGAAAAAAAGAAACCTAACCAAATGCATAAATAAGAATGAATGCTCTCCCTTTCAAAGTAGTACTGTATGAAGGTTATACACATGCTAGTGATTCTGCCATTATTTAAAATACTTTTGGAATTCTTCTTTGGGGGATGATGTGAAGGAGAAAGCTGATCTTTAGAGTCAGAGAAGCTTTGGCTCTGCCATCTACTAACTGTGCCATCTTTAGAGAAAGACACATTTCTTTGAAGTAATGGGAATGCCTTCCTCTCCTTTTCCCCTCCCCTCTAGTTGATAGACCAGATCTGAGAGTCAATAGTGATAAATGCTTACAGATTAGGTGGTGGTGTCTCCCCCATATAATGATAATGGTAGCTAATAATAGTAAACATTTAAACAATGTTTTTAATGTTCACAGAGCACTTCTTGATCCTATGGGATAGGTACTATTATCATCTCTGTTTTTTAGATGAGGAAAGGGAAATCTAGGGAGGTTAAGTGCTTTGTCACACTGATAGGAAGTGGTTGAGGCAGAATTCAATCAAACTCATGTCTTTGTGACTCAAATTCATAGCTCTAAACACTGACTTCCAACTGACTAGAAGCCTGATATAACTTTGTATTCAGAGTATATTCAGTTAATGCTGGCAATTGCTGACACATTCTTTAATTAAAATATTGAAGAATTCTGTTTGTTGCTTTTATCTTTGTTCTTGAGAAGTTATTTTCCCAAAATGTTCTTGAATAACATTTTTCTCAAGCCAGAAGCCAGAAAAAAGAAGCTACTTTAATTATGTAAATGTAAACTTGTCTCTCCACATTTAAGTTCCTCTTCCAACCTGTTGCGTACACCTCCAGTGTGTTTTCTTTTATCTAGGACATTTTGTATCTTATTATCCTTAGTACTGGCACTACCAATCTTGCAAAATTTATTTCTGAATCTTTGATTGATATTTACTGGATTCTTCAAATTTTAGTCTTGATTTTTTGGTTACTCATGATAAAGTGACATTTGTGAGGATCTGTATCTTTAAAAATTCATTGCTCAATTTCTCTTCAATGTAACATACTGATTCCTTAAAACAGAATAGGACAGTTTACTTACCTCAGAATTTGAAAAAAAAAATTCTTCACTGTAGATTATTTGTAAACTTGCATGTTAAGTCATCTCATTTAGTGTTCTCAAGCATTATGAGAGATTGGATTTCTTGATCCTTCATAGATGGGGCTCAAATCTCAACCTTGAATATCTTCTGGGAAGGTGATTCCTTGGCTACCTTGGCAACTTGTTTGGTGACCTCATTGCTTAAGGATATAAAGTTCATCCTACTTTGTCATAGAATCTTAATAAGGACATGTGTGTTCTAGCTCTATCTTGGTAGCTTTTCTTTCTTATCCTTTTGTTCTTTACTAACATGAATAATTAATGTCTAGTTCCCTCATTTTTTTTTCTTTTCAGATTTTAAGGTCACTCATCTAGTGTATTATAATTTCATGTGAAATATACACAAGTTATAATTGTAATTATCTCCACCCTGACCTGGAATAATTATCATCTTTTTGAAAGAATATAAAATCTTTACTGCATCTCCTGAGCATTAAGTTAAACTCATACTAAATGAAATAAAAATAACAGAAAAAGGGGGATAGAAGATATACTTAGCCAATTGAATTTGTTTTTAAAATGCTTCAAGTAAAATGAAAAATTTCAATAACTAGACAATCATGTAGTTTCACACTCTCTCTCAGTTTAGTTGGTTGAAATCCCTAGAGGGTAAGTCTGAGAATAAAGCTGGAATAGAAGAGTTGGATTTAATCCAGCTCTAATTTTGGAATCACTTCTTGACTAATCCTGTAATCAATTAAATTCCCTAGGGGTGCAGAGATGAAAAAGTGACATTACCTTTGCAGGAGGAATGGATGATTAAATCTTCCAGGCAATCTGCTCATCTCTACTCCTGCCATCAATCAGTTAACTACCACAATCATTAAGTCTTTACTATATAAGTATCTATGGTAAGTGTTAGGGACAAAAAGAAAGGGCCCTGCCCTCAAAGAGGTCACATTCTAATGAGAGAAACAAAAAATTGTACATATCAGAAATAAACAGGACAAAATGGAATATTGGAAGGAAGGCCCTAAGCAATGCAATTATTGTTGTTTAGTCATATCCAACTCTTCATGACCCCATTTGGGATTTTCTTGGAAAAGATCCTGGAGTGATTTGTCACTTTGTCCTCCAGCATATTTTGCAGATGAGGAAACTGAGGCAAACAGAGTGAAATGACTTATGCAGAATCACATAGCTAGTAAGTGTCTGAGGCTGGATTTGAGTTCAGCAAGATGAGTCTTTTAAGCTGGGAACTCACCACTCAGCTGCCTCCAGCAGTGGGGTAGGTACGAGGAAAGGCCCTCTCCAGAACGTCAGATTTGAGCTGAGTCTTGAAAGAAGTCATCATCCCTGATGGGAATCTTGGATCTTCCTCTGAGATCTTCGGCTCTTTTTGCCTCATCTTGCCTAGAAACAGGTATCCATGCTATTTCTAGGTAATTTTCATACCTGGCAGCTTCTTCCTCCCAGCTGCCTCTTCATTGTAGCTGCCTTTTTATGCTTTGTCTTCCTTAGAAAGTAGACTTCTTGGGGGTAGTTAGGTGGCGCAGTGGATAGAGCATCAGCCCTAAAGTCAAGAGGACCTGAGTTCAACTCTGGTCTCAGACACTTACAAACACTTCCTAGCTGTGTGACCCTGGGCAAGTCACTTAACCCCAATTGTCTCAGGAAAAAAAAAGCAGACTTCTTGAGGATAGGAACTCTCCTACTTGTTTGTATTTGTATGCCCAGTCCTTAGTGTAGTGCCTGGCATACAGTAAGCACTTAATAAATACTACATTTACCTATTTAGGCAATTGTAGTATTTATTAAGTATTTATGTAGTATTCACAATTGTAGTAATTATTCAGATTTGAGTCTGGAAATTATAAGTGAGAAAGAAGGAAGACAAAGTAAGCTCAGAAGTGTTTTGATTCGGATCAACTATGAGGATAGTTGGGTTATCAATGGAAATTGGAAAGCTGGGAGGAGGCTAGTCTGGGCAGGTTTGTGAAGAAGAGGAGGAGGTTCTTGTGTTCCTGCAAGAGTTTATACTACATATATATATATATATAATGTATATGTATGTATATATGTGTGTGTAAATAAAAATGTATATGTATATATGTATGTATAAATAAAAATGTATGTGTATATATATATATGTATGTATATCTACTTACTCTCATCCTAGAATGTTAGCCTTCAACCCAAGAAGAAACTCTAACACTTCTACTCCAAATGCTTTTCCTTTTTCTTTACTCCACTCCTAATGCAAAGGATAACCCTTCAACACTCATCCTGTAGGAGTGGCTGCACATAATTTCCTATAAAAATAGGATTTTTTTTAAGTGTGTGTGTTCTACATTTACAAAAAACTAGGTGACTGGGAGAATGTGTTAGAGCAGGGCTTCTTAAACTTTTTCCATTAGACCCCTTTTCACCTAAGAAATTATGTGACCCTGGATAAATAGGTGTATACAATAGATATACAACTCAAACATTTGCTGATAATAAATCATAATTTTGTGATTGCCATATTCAGTTACAAGACTCCAGATGAGGTTGCAACCCACAGTTTAAAAGGATGATATTAGGTAGCAATGGCTTATAGGAAGTGGCTTCCCCCATTACACCTTTCCTCGATTTGCTCTGAACCCTATCCCCTATTGCTATAGGATAGGAGAGAGGAAAAGAATGGATAACTATAATCAACCTTAGATGGAAAACCAGCTGAGCTAACCTTAGAGTTAATGATTTAATGAAAATGAGCCCATAGCAGGAGTTCAATTAATGCACCTTGAACTTAATGGAAATTCATTTTCACTAACTAGTGATAACTGGGTTTTCAGTACTCACAGAAGTCTAACTAAACTAAAGCTCTGCTCTAGATTTTATTAATGTTTTAAGGAATTGGCTTATATTTGGATTTGAGGATTTTCTAGAGAGAGGGAAAATGGGGAATGATCCATCTGTTTGGACTTGGCTCTGAATAGGTGTGGTTACATCAGGAAAATGAAAGCTAAGGATTCACCTGTAAAGACCAGGGGTTCTTTAAGGTTTTACTGATGGGCAGGTAAATTTTATAGCAAAGCTTGAGGCTGTATTAGAAAAATGGCTGGGAAGCTCCAGAAACTTAGAAACTTAATATATTAACAAAGATTTTCTTGGCTCACCTTGAGAGTTTTGTTATTAACCTCTTGGGTGGGGTGGAGGGGGAGAAGGGGACCGAGTGTCCAAAGAGAAAATAACTAAACCAAGCCTGACACTTTTATCCATCTGTGTTTTACCAAGAGACATGAATGAATTAGACAAAGCAAGAGTGGAAGAAAAAGTGCTGAATTGTTAGACGATGTAAGTCTCAGTGTACTTAGGACGAGAACCTTAGGTCAGGGAGGAACCTAGCCCAAGCTCCTCCTTTTACAAGATTATTCTTTACAAGATTATTATAAAGATGTTTATTCGTGACTGCCTCTATGGACCTTAACTGTCCATGGGGTTTTCTTGGCAAACATACTCGAATAATTTGCCATTTGTAAACCCTCAAGTCCTGTATAAAAATGAGCTTTTTTTTTCTTTGCCTTCTTCACTTTTATATCTCCCTCTCCCCTGTTCTTTTTCCTCTTCATCTTCCTTGCTCCAGATCACAGTGATCAGCTGCAACCAGATTCTAGGTCTCCTGATTCCTAGTTATCTGTTTTCATCATTTCTGTGATTTACTAGATTTTGGTTGTCAATGTATGTAAGTCTTTTGGAGTCTCTGATACATGCTTTTTAAATTGTGTGTAAATTAGTGCAGCTTTCCTAATTGACAAAGACATGATTTATTTTTTTTTTAATTTAAAGCAGTCGGGGTTAAGTGATTTTGTCCAGGGTCACACAACTAGTAAGTGTCTGAGGTGGGATTTGAACTCTGGTCCTCTGGACTCTAAGGCCAGTAATCTATCCAGTGTGCTACCTAGCTGACCCAGGCATGATTTACTCTGATTGAGTAACAGGACCCCATGAGACAGAAAGTCCAGGCTTTTGTCACAGCTATGATGCTAATTTCCCTGAGTGATCTTAAATCATCTAATCTTTTTTGCTCCTTAATTTTCCATCTGTAAAGTGCATGGTTTGGATTAAGTAGTTTCAGCATCCCTTTCTATTTTGTGCCTTTTCTCTGTTGGTTATTTCCACTTAATCCTGATACCTTGTTTATACTGTGTTTGCCTGGTATCCCTCCATTAGATTGTGAGCTGCTGAGCAGGACTGTTGGTTTTGCTTAGCTTAGCATGATGCTTGGCACAGAAAAGGGGTTTGATAATTTTCTGTTGAATGATTGACATTTTGATGATTCATTGGACATCTCCAGGAGCCTGAATAAAAGTATAATACTCGACAAACTTGATTTCATTATTCCTGATGCTATTCCCTCAAAGCTTTGAAGTATATCTGTATCTATATTAGTCTCTCTCTTTGTCTCTGTGTATGTATGTATATATATATGTGTGTGTGTGTGTATATATATATATGGATAGATGGTATACTGGATAGAGGGTGTGGAGCAGGATTGGACTTTGTAGTTTTAAAAATTATGTTAAGTAGCCCACAGTTTATCTAAAAGCTCTATCTGAGCTTTGAGCAAATTAAATTTTTTTTCCATACCCACTGGCATATTTTATCCTTTGGTTCCAAGTTCAGAGTTTAAATTCTAACAATGAAGTAGTTCGAATGAGACCCAATCCTGAGTGAGCTGAACGTGAACTAAACCCACTCTCACTTTTATTCCTGTAAATCAGTTACATTAATTATAGGAACTTAACTAATAGTAAAGGGAAAGAACCATAAACTTCATCTGGTGTTTCAACCATGATTAGTATCAAAGTGAATCCAAATAATCCTTTTTCATAGGTGCTTAGTCATGAATTTTAAACAACTGATTTGGTGTGCTAAGCTGGTTCTCATACTTGGGCAATTCTCTCCTTAACTTTTCCTAACTGTACTGAGTCATTAACTCTCCCACCCCCTATAATTTTAGTTTATCCCAGAAGGGATAAACAAATCAAGGTTAGAAATGATCTTAGTTATCATTAAATACCATTCATCCCTGGCCAAGAGTCTCCTTGAACATACCAGACAAGTGGTTCTTTTTAGTTTGATACCCTCCTTGAAAGGGGAACCTTCTATTTTCAGAAATAGAAATGTTTCCTTACTTTAATAATAAAATATTCAATGGATCTATGTTCTCCTTGCATCAGATTTCATAATTTGGCCTAATAACCCCTATTCGATTTAGTCCTTCCAGGTCCAGCAGATCAAGCCTAGTACCTCTTCCAGGTGCTAATCCTTGAAATACTTGAAAACCTCTATCATCTCTATCCACCTTCCCTTCTCTAAATCAAACGTCTCAAGTTCCTTAAATTAAACTTCCTAAAGAAATCTTGAGGTCCTTCATCTAGATATCCTCCTTGAGACCCTTACAACTTACCACTGGCCTTCCTAAAATGTGGTCCTGAGAACTAAATGAAATATTTCAACTATGACAAGATATGACAAGAACAAAGAGCAGCAGGATTAATACCTTCCCAGTCCTAGACACCCTGGTCCCCTTAATACAATTCAAGTTTAGACTGGCTTTATCTGTCAAGTAACACTTACCACATGTGGAGTTTGTAGCTACTAAAAGTCACCTTCAAGACCCGTTTTCTGTCTAATTATGCCTTCACATCTTGTGCTTGTGAAGATGCCTATTTGAATGCCATTTAGTATCATTTTGTTTGATTGTTTTAACCTGCTGGATAATATTGGATACTATCAACATATGTCCCAGTTCGTGAAGCAGCTGGTGGTTTGAAGTTGGAAAGATGAGCTCAAATCTGACATCAGACATTTATTGACCCCAAGCCTCTTTTTGCCTCAGTTTCCTCCACTGTAAAATGGAAATAATAGCCCCTAACTCAGTTTCCTCCACTGTAAAATGGAGATAATAGCTCTTAATTCACAGGCAAGTGTTGAAGAATAGTGAGTAGTGAGAAACAAGTGAGATAATATTTGGTTTAAAAAATAAATAAAAGCACTTAACTCGGCACAAAGTAGATCTCCATAAATAGTCCCTTTCCTCGAGTTTGCCTAGAATTTGATAGGCATGCTATCTCTGTCTTTTGGACAAGTCATTGATAAAAATATTAAAGAACATTGAGTAAGCAGAAATCCTTGGGGAACTTTGAAATCTCTTTCCTCGAGGTGGTATCAAACTATCCATTATTGCTCTCTGCGTCTGAATTCACCTGTTATACCACTCTCTGGCTCATCATTTTCTTTTTTCTCCACAAGAATGTGATGAGATCTTTTCTTAACTGCTTTGCTAAAGTTCAGATATTTCTTTATCCATCAGTCTGGTAATTCCATCAGAAGAGTCAATTAGGAAATCGGTAAATATTTAGTAAGTGGCTACTATATGCTTAGCTGTGTGCTAACCCTTGGGATACAAAGGAGGGTAAAAGAGAGTCCCTGCTCAAGAGGAGCTTGCAGTCGGATGTGCAAATGTGCAAACAACTACTTACAAATTAAATGCAGGATAAATTGGAAATAGTTGACAGAGGGAAAGCATTGAAGTTGGGAATTTAGTTGAGATCGAAAGAATTCAGGGAAGCCAGGATATAATGATGATGATAATAATTTTTATATATTTGTATACATATAATATATATATACATATACATATATGTACATAGGTATATATGCATATATATGTATGTATTTATACATAAGGAGGGAGAGCTTTCCATGAAAGGGCTCCCTGAAATAATTACTTCTTTTCCTAGGTATTAACTAACTCTTCTTTTAATAAAACATTCTAGGATTTTGCCTAAAATTGAAGTTAGGTTTATTGGTTCATAGTTTATAGACTTTATTTACTGTCATCTTTTTTGAAAATTAGGACATTTTGCTTTCTCTAATTCTGTAATAATGTTCCCATTTTCCTCAGTCTTTCAAAGATCAACATCAATGGCCTAGCAACCACATTTGGCAGTTCTTTCAGTCAATCAATAAGCATTTACTAAGCAGTTTTCACATATGGGACTGGCTTACTTGAATTCTAAAAGGCAATTAGATGTTCTCTTAGTATTTTCCTACTTTTCAGAGGTATAAACTCCCTAGCAGCTTTTTATTGTTGCTATTGTTCTATCCCTAAGAGTTGAAAGACCCTTCTTTTTGGCAAAGAAAACAGAGGGAAAATAAAAATGGAAAAGCTCTGTATTTTCTCTGACTCTAGTCATTATTCTACAATCCCCACTTTGGGTAGTGATTTTATCCCTTCTCTGATTCTTCTCTTTTTTACATTATGAATGTAGCCTCTAATTGCTATAGCCTGTCCTGAGCCATTAGTACTGATATTTTCCCCCTGGAATTTCTTGGATCTTTAGGGATGTCTTCAGGGCTTATTATGTGGAAAAAAATTACTTGGGGTCATTCTAATGCCACACTATGAGAACACCATTTAAGGAGTTACCATACTCAAATGAGAATGACTCTGAAGATGCAAGAGATCAAGGAGAGAAGGTAGAGGCAGGGTGCATTGGTGACAGATAAAAGACCGGTCTCTACTTTTAACTCTGGTGGGGATGCTGGAAAAAATGCCAAGATGGCACCAGACCTAGTGTTCTCTCTCCTACAACCAGCCAAAGAAGGCATTAAACCATAGGTGTTGCTGGTCAGAAAATGAAGGTGATCATTCACCATGAGACAGGCTCCTTTGCTAACAAGGAAGTTGCTGTTTAATAAGTCAGTTCTTTCCTTCATTCTTTGGATTATAAAACCAAGCAGTGTTTGACAGAAGGTCTTTCAGATGAGCTTGTCTCAGGGCTCACAGCCAGAGAAAGAGCAGAAGATCAGAATGGTAGAAGTTGGAAAATTCAGAATATCAAAGGTAGCTGTGGTTTACTCAAGCAAGGAAAGGTTCTGTTATTTTCTTAACTTTCATTTCTTTCAGTAAATCATTATGTGAGTGAGTAATCCTTTTAGGTCACAGGAAGCTGGAAGGACATTGAATTCCTCTGGGAATGGGAGCAACTAATTAAGCATTATGAGGGGATTATACTCTTAGACAGAACCTAGGAAGAGTTGGGAGCATGCAGGGACCAGGTAGGGCCTGCTTCTCTATAAAAGATGTACTGTAAGTGATGCAGGATATGAAGATGCCATGATACCTACAATAACTTGAGTTGATAGCTCTGGGTTTTTGAGGTTCATCTAGGGGCTATGCTATATTTAGTGGGATAGCCCAATGATTCATTAGGTACTAACACAAAATAAGTGCTTCTTTGAATGATGTTTCAGTTCCTTTATATTAAGAAATATATTATTATATTAAGGTGAATTATTATAAGGGATGCCTGAAGTAAATCTTATAAGTCTATGGGCTTAAGTAGTAGAAGTTTTAATTCAGAATCCTTTATATTTTAGTATTCTTTTATGGATATTATAGGAACAAGCTGAGAATTGATTTAACAATTCACTTTAAATGGCTAGGTTATGGAAGCAATAAAACAATAATATTTGTTAAGAACTATTGGGGATATAGAAGAAACATTTTTTCCACTATAGTCCTTACACTCAAGGGTTTACATTTTAGTTAAGGAGACAAGATTAACATGGGAAAAATAGTACAAGTTAATGTATTTTGAAGTGCTAAATTGTCCAATCCAGATTATGTAGTGTAATTATTTAGAGAAATGGGATATCCATAAGAAAGTCAAGAAAGTCTTCATAGAGGAGATGGGACTTCAGCTGGACCTAAAGAGTTAAATAGGGGAGAAAGAGAAAGGAAGACAGAATCACAGGTTTCTGGAGTTGAAAGTTAGCAGCTACATAGTTGAACTCATATCATTAGTCCTGTACCTCAAAATGGCCAAAGATAGAGGGAAGATAAGATAAACTCATAGTTACATCTTGTAACTTGTTATTATAGCAAGATAATGGAATGCCCATCAGTTGAAGGATGGCTGAACAAATTGTAGTATATCAATGTAATAAATGAATGATTAAGGGCTTCTGATGTAGAAAGTACTTGCACAAATATATAAATAGAAAAGCAAGACGATTCCTGTTCTCAAGGTGTTCACATTCTAGTGTGAAAAATATAAAGTTGTTTAACAGTGAGGCAGATGACAGCCAATTCAGGATGGGGAGGGGACATATGATAAGACCCATTGATTTGGATAACTAACAATCCAGTTGGGCCTAAGGGTAGAGAGAAGAAAAAGCTTACATACAAGCATCTCTTTAGTGGTCATGTGATTATTTAATCCATAAAACCACATCCATTTCTGATGTTAAGCCATTTGATGGGTCAAGGACTTTGATGGTAAGAACTTTTTCTTTTGGGTTTTCAAGAACCTTGGCTACAGAAGAGGAAGTGTACAGCACTTGCCAAAGGCAGTTTCTAGGACTGTTTCCTCCAGGGTTGTTCACTTTGATGAGTGGCAGCGTTGGATTATAAGCAGGATGGGTGTCTTGGGGCATTCTTAAAGATCTTGGGTGGGATGTCCTGGGCAACCACCCGATGGGGGTAAATGGGAAGGGAATGATTGTGGTGGTAGTTTCTCTTGCTTTGATTGTGACATAGCTTGTCCTTCCTCAGTATTCTTTGGTAAAGTGTTATCATATTGTTGGACAAATATGATAGATTTTTTTGACTAATAGATTTTTTGACTAGGTAATAGAGGTTATTTTCTGCCTCATTTCTTACCTATCCCTAATCATTGAATGAGTGTCAAACTGAGTCCTGTTAAAGACCTTAGCTTAAAAAAGCCAACTTTTTGGCCACTGGATTCAGATGATGCTGGAAGAGAAAGTTAGACTGCACAGCCTTTCCCCAGTTAAATCCAATTCACTTTCATGCCATAGCATCACCTCCCTGATATCATAGTCTTCTTCCAGAATGGAGGTCAAACAACAAAACTGACTTTAGAGGGAGCTCGTGATTGTAGTACCAGTCCTGAAGTCACAGAGATCTGAGTTCAAATTCAGATGTAGATATTGCCTGTGAGATCCAGAGTAAGCTACTTACTTTCTGTTAACTTTTGTTTCTTCCATTGGGAAATGGAGATAACAACAGTTTCTATCTCCCAGGATTGTTGGGAGGATCAAATGACATAATATTGTAAAGCACTTAGCACAGTGCCTGGCTTAATCAATGCTTGTTTCCTTCCTTTTGTCTATATTATATCATGTCTCTTTTAATGTCTATTATAAATAATGTCTATTATAAAACTGATCTGACAGGATTCTGGAAAGTTAGTTGAAGCTGATAACCTGAATCAGGTAAAACATTAGCAGTCATTGAGATTAGGATCAGCCAATCATCTGTGTTCTACTAATGAGCTGGATCTATCCTTTCTTAAGAAACTAGAGCATAGCAAGTGGCCCAAAAATGAGACTGAGGCCACATTGAGCTAGTGTGATATGTGCAGGGTTAGCAAGAGGCAACATCTGCTCTCAAGGCACATGGCCCCTAAAGAGACCATCAGCTGGGGAGAAGCTAAGTTTCATTGAAGGGGAAAACCAGCCTTATCAATTAGCCAATGAATATTCTTCAGGCAACTTGAGAACTGAGAGATAGGGATTGGTGAGGAGAGGGGCTTCCTGGGGCTTGAGACATCCAGGAAATAGGTGAAGGACGTGCCTACCAGGTCATTGCAGGACAAAGCAAGCAGATGGGCTTTTGCCATCCATATGGAGAAATGGTGGCAAGGGATCCAGGTTGGCCAGGGACAAGTGAAGTATACAACATCTGGGACTGAAAACTCAAAGAAAATATTGAGAAAAACTGGGAACTGCTGGCATCAGTTCTAGAATTCATGCCAACTCAAATTTGATTTGGGTTAAGAAGCTAAAGTATCATGAGGTCACATATTTAGAGTGGGAAGGAATCTCAGAGACCACATAATCCATCCTACTTATTTTACAACTGAAGCCCAGAGAAGTCTGCTATTACTTAATAATTTTTAGTCATGTCTGACTCTTTGTGACCCTATTTGGGGTTTTCTTGGCAAAGATACTGGAGTGGTGTGCCATTTCCTTCTCTAGCCCATCATATGTTTGGGGAAACTGAGGCAAACAAGGCTAAATGACTAGCCCATATAGCTAAGTAAGTGTCTGAGGTCAGATTTTAACTCAGAAGGATGAGTCTTTCTGATTCCAGGTTCACTACTCTATTTACTATACCACTTAGCTGCCAGAGAAGTTTATTGGTAAAGAACTAGCATTTATTAAGCATCTAATATGTACTAGGCACTGTGCTAAGCTTTGAGGGCACAAAGCCAGAGTTCATAGTCTCATGGAAGGGGGTGGTCCCAAGTAAGTGACAGGGATGGGATTTTAAATCCAGATCCTTTGACTCCGAATTCAATATTTTTTCTTCTATACCACTCCCAACTCTCTGGTTAACATCTGTCGCAGTTGTAGCTGAGTTTGGATTCTTGTAAAACATGGTTATATAAATTGTATTCCATAAATTCCATCTTCCTTAGGCATTTGTTTTCATATGTTTTTATTGTGGTTTTGCCTTTTTTTGTATCCCCAGAACTTAGCACAGTCCCTGGCATACAGGAGGCACTTACTTAATAAATGCTGGATGACTGACATTGTAAAATCTCTGATAATGTGGTTAGGGAACTCTGGTTTTTGTTGTTATTGATGATTCCTCTTAGTTTCCCAGTAAAAGTTCTTTATGAAGAACTTGGCCAAGGGATTTTTTTTTCTCATTCTTTAGCTGGTATAGTTTTGAAGGATCTGTGATTCGTAGAAACTAGATACAGCAATGATAAAATACCAGATGTGTTCTAGGACGCTAGTGCTATGGAGTACATTGTGTGAACTCTGTAGGAAAAGGGCCAAAACCTCTTTGGTGTCTTCCTACCACCTTTAAACATTAGTTATACTGAAGAACTAATATTAATCTGCAATGGCTTGGAAATCAAATACCCTCCTGGGCTTCAAAAAACAGAGAGATAGACACAGAGACAAAGTGACAGAGACATAGACAAAGACAGAAGGAAACAAAGAGACAGAAAAAGTGGAGAAAAGAGAAGAGGTCCAGGGCAAGACTTTTGAGAGGCACACCCACACTTAAGGGCCATGTTGTGGGTGATAATGCAGCAAAGGAATCTGACAGTGAGCAGTCAAGTAGAAAAGAACCGTGCCTTAAAAAACATAGTAAGAAAATATCTCAGAACAATGGTTGACAGTGTCAAATACTATAATAAAGTCAAGGAGGATGATGACTGAGAGAAGACCATTAGGTTTGGCAATTAAGAGACCATTGGTGGCTCTGGGAAGGTCAGTTTCAGTGGTATAAGAAGACTTTGCAATAAAAGCATTAGGAAAAGGCAAGCCAAAACCACTTGGATAATTTAGGAAGCAGTGTGGCCTTGAAAGTAGAGAGGGCCTCGGAGTCAGGAAGATCTAAGTTGAAGCCCAACCTCTGAAATTTATTAGTTTGATCTTGGGGGATTCATCTGCTCTCAGAGCCCTGCCAAGATATTTCTCTGAAGGTACAAATTAATAACTGGGAAATTTCTTCCTCAGAGAGAATCATAAGTCAACCCATCCAAAAAGGGGAGGAGAAGGGGAGAGAAAGACCATACCTCTAAAGCTACACAGCCTCTTAAGTTACCATGAAAAGAAAAGATGTGGAAATACACTGGCCCAACTGACTTTTTCCTTGGATTAATTCTTCTCTTCCTAATAGCTCATTTCAAAATAGCCAAGCAAAAACAAATGTAAAAAGAGGTAGGAAAGGAAGGAAGGTAGGGAGGAAGGGAAAGAGGAAGGAAGGAAGAAAGGAAGGAGGGAAGGAAGGAAGGAAGCAGATAACAGATTTGGGAAAATAAGTGTCTTTCAAAATCAACAATACAAGTTGACTAAGATAAATTATTATAGTTATATGCTAAGTAAGGAAACCTACAAAAAGCTAGTCCTATTGACCTATAATACTGCAAGTAAAACTAGGTAAATTCAGAAATTTTCAGGTTTATTTTGGGCTCAAAAGACAATGATGAAGTTATATTTAGTGGTTAGCTATCCTAGTTTTATATAGGAGATTTCTTCTAGTGACTTCAGTGTCTCTAAACTTGTATAATTTCACATAAAATTTGAAATGGGAAGAAGTGGAGGGGGGAAGTTTGGAATAATAATAATAATAATAATTGACACTGATATAACACCTGAAGGTCTTCAAAGGATTTTATATACATTATCTCATTTGATCTTTATGACAGTTTGTGATATATATATGTATATATATGTGATATATATATGATGTATATATATATATATGCTCTTAAAGACACCTTTGTGGTATAATTGGAGATGGAACTGAATTTGGAATTGGAAAGATCTGAGTTTCTGTTTTGCCTCATTCACCAACTTTTTGTCTTTGAGCAAGTCACTTAACTTTACAGCCTCAGTTTCCTCATCTGTAAAATGATGGACTTTAAACAGTTAAGTAAGGTAGGATTTCAACTTAAGTCTTCCTGTCTCCATACTCCATCCACTATACTACCTAGTTACAGCATAAAAACCAACAGGAGAGGAAATATCCCCATCATATATTACAATATTTTCCCTCAATTCTGTGTGTTTAAAGAATGAACGTTAATGGACTTTATAGAAAGGAGCAAAATGAATGATAATATCTTGACTATTTTGCTAGTACAAAGTTCAAAGTGCTTTGAAGAGAGAATAACTTCAAGATGTTTTTTTAAAAGTCCTAAAATTTTGGATTGGAAAAAGGAATCCAATCACCAAATCACTGAAAAAGAAAAGATTTCTTTTATATATTAAGAGAATAACTTTAGAATTATAGAATATAATTTACTCGATAGAAATAGCTTATGCTCTTTAATGACACTGAAAAAAAAGAAACTTGTAAGAAAATCAAGATTTATAAAACATAAATCAGGAGATGATTATTCATTTTACAGAGGTAGTTTTTTCTTCTGAGAGGATGCAGGGTTAAGAACTTCTTAATGCATTTTAAATTGCTAAATTTTAAAAATTCCCTTGACACACATTTTCAAGACAAATCTCTTCCATACTGAAATATGTGCTGGTGTTAGATTTGAGTCAGTGATGCACTTAGGGCTTCTTATAGTGATGTAGACATCATTATTAGTCTTTAGCACTGTTGGGCTCAGGGAAGCTCTGAGATTCTTTATTATAGATAGCTTTCTTGTATATGGCTGGTATTACCTGTAGATATATAATCATACCTTTGTTATACATTTTGAGGGGCTCAGGAAAGTCTCCTTCCTCAGAAACATAGTTCTCATTGGCTTCTTTGACTATCTTAAGTTCCTTTGTTAAGGGGTTCATTCTTTGGGTTTCACCTTGTCAATTTACACATTTTAGCATGTAAATATTCTTGGTAGGGCAACATATTAAGGATCATTAGTCATTTTTTGTATTTTAGTGCAAACAATTCATGCTTTGACAGCCATGGGGTTATTTCATTTTTGTCTTTGCATTCCTAAGCATTCAGTAGGCACTTAATGTTTGTTGAGTAATTGCTTGATGATTTTGGCAGGAAAGGGTAATTTTGTAATAGTAAGACAGACCAATCTTGAAGGGATGCCATTTGGGCCTGAGGAATACTTCAGGGGTGGAGAGATGGATACAGAAAAGGAAAGGTCATCAGGAGATGGAAGACAAAGACAAATTTTGCTACTTAATAATTTTGGCTGGGTTGAACCCTGACCCTCTACACTTCATAATATAATATTTAACACTGGTTTGGAACTTGAATGTGGGATCAAATGAGATATTTACACAGTGCCTAGAATATAATATTTGTTCTTGTTGAGTCATTTTAGTAGTCATATCTAACTCTTTGTGACTCCATTTTGAGGTTCTCTTGGTAAAGATACTGGAGGAGTTTGCCATTTCATTCTTTAAGTTATTTTACACATGAGAAATGAGGCAAACAGGTTTAAGCGACGTGCCCAAGGTCACATAGCTATTACATGTTTGAGGCTGGATTTGAATTTATGAAAATGACTCTTGCTGGTTCCAAGCCCAGTGTTCTATCCACCATGCTACCTAGCTGCCCTGGCACATAAGTGCTTCATAAATGCTTGTTGCTTTCCCCTTTAATGTTTTAGGGAAAAGATTTTGTGACCCTTTCAGCCACATGTCAAATGGAGTTTCATGTCCCAGTCACACCTCCCTAAATCTATTTAAAGAAAAGAATTTTAATTATAGCTTGCCCATCCTAAAGCTCTGTAATGATGAATTTGGGTAACATTTTACAACATTTAAGGAACCTAGAAATTTGAGGTGTAGAAAAAAGATCCGGTCTTATTTTATATAGAGTGGTAGATTTATTTTTGGCAAGGATCTGATGAAACCTTTAAATGGAGACCTGTTTTGAGGATCAGGATTATTATTGAGAAAAGAATTCGCTAAATTGGAGCTCAGAGTTGGAAGGACAAAAGTTGAAGAATGTCTTCAAAGTTCAAGCCATATCAATTGGCATAGTGGCAAAAAGAATAGAGATGGGATGAAAATTTTTGTTTCAAAGTAAAGTTATGATAAAATTGTTGCATATCTTGTCCTCCTGGTGTTAAACCAAAAAAAAAAAACCCTGAAAAAATGAAATCATTGAGGGAAAATGAATAGGTTGTCAAAGCCAATTGACAGAAACTAGAGGAAAAATCGATATGTACAAAAAAAATCATTTCAGATAATCAGAATTCTTGTGAAGAGGTGATTAGTCAGTGATCTAAGCACTGGACAAAAGCTCTTTCTAATTTGTATCTTCAGATCTTTGCAGGAGGTTGATTTAATATTTCCCAAGTTTTACTTGATTCATATTTTTTTCCTTTTGGGGTCACAGCTGCTTAGATGCTGTTTTTATTTTTTAGTGGCAAACATCTACAGGAAACCCATCCCAATCCCCCTTATTTCTCATGTCTTCCTACTGCTAGGTATCTCCAATTTACCCTGTATATAGCTTGTCTGTATTTAGTTGTCTCCTCCATTAGACTTTTTTGCTCCTTGAGAGATGAAACTGTTAGCTTTCTTGTATGCTTCGCACTGTGCCTGGCATACATCAGGCTCTTAATAAATGCTTATAGACTGATGACTAATTCTACTATATCCAAAACTGCCTCAAAACCTAGCATGGAGCCTTCGACATTGTAGGTATTCATAAATAATTTGTTCATTCCTCTAACAGTTCTAAAAGTAAATTAGCAAGTTTATTTTTAAGAAACCACTTTTTTTGGTAAGGCAGCTAATTATGCCAGCACTCAAATGGTGGCTGCTGTGCTTTTCTCCACAGTTCCCTATCAGATTCAAGCCTGTCTGGATCATCACCATTGCTGATGGGCCAGAGAGAGATTTTGAATGTCAGCCCAGTCAAATGCAGAGTCCATAGTTTGCATTTGTTTTTGTGGAACATCCATGGCACTCTGCCTTTTTTCCTAAAACTCAGCATATCACTTTATTACATTTTTATTTTCTCTCCATAAGATTAAAGAAGTTGGTATGATAATTCTTCAAGAGGAAAGTCTTTATTTTTCTTTTAAATGCATCTGACAACTAAATCATAATCTATAATACTTTAAGGACAAATTAGGAGAACAGGCATTTTAAAATCAAGTTTACATCAAGTCACAGTTTTAGCTGATCATCTATTCAGTTGTTTTGCCAAACATCCATACCTAGCAAGCATTTTAAGGTCTGTACAAAGCCTTAGTAATCAATATTACAAACCTATTGTTTCAACAGCCCTTATCTTATTGTATTTTATAAAAACTCAGAAGCATGTTGTACTTTCTATTACAGGCATTGACATTAAGTTATTTAAAAAATTACTAGGATTATTTGCCAAAATCTACTCTGCAACTCAACAACAGTGCCAATGTAGAATACTCCAAATTTTTCCAGCTGCTTCTCTCTGCCACATTATCTATAGATATTTTTATGAAACATATTTGAGTGATATTAATAGTGCTGTTGAGAATATTTATTATGTTGTTTAAATAACACCTCAATTCAATTATGAAATACTGCTGATATAATAAATTACATCTGTGGAATAAGGTGGGATCTATTTATTCCAGCCATCCATTCTATTCACCTCAATGCTCTAGATTAATGGTGAAGTTGTGTTTGAATCCAGGATACTATATAAACAAATTAACCAAAATTAAAGCCATTTCAGAGTATATATAGGGGCAAGAAGCATCTCACATAGATGTAGTTTATCAATATATCTAGTAAGATAGTTTCTATGAACTCAGAAAGGTTTGTGTATTTTCAAAATCCCTAAATGCATTTTTCTCCCAAACTTGGGCCAGGCTTTCCATATGTTAACTACTCTGAGCATAAAAAAGGATCTCTCAATGAGAAACGTGGCATTTTCTCTGTGAATCACTTACTTAATCAGTTTGCTGTTTTTCCAAGATTATGGGCAAGCTAAAGCTATTTTAGGCAATAACAAATGGTATCCATTTAAATATGGCGCATAATTCGATGAGCAAAGAATAAAGGTCCCAGGTTGATTTAAAATGCAAGGACAAGAGAAGGGCAGTTCATTTATAGCCTTTCTGTGGTATACACACACTAAAGTTGAAGCAATTTTTAAAACTTGTGAAGAAATTCCGAGCAATCAGAACTATTTTGAAGGTAGTGAAGTATGTTCAGGAAGGCCCAAACCACAAAGATTCAAAGCCAACAGAAACAAAATTAGCATTTTGAATATCTAGAGAAAGTCCAAGAGGTTGGTACTAACTGTTTATATCACAGGAGTACCATCACTGGAGTGGTTATAAATATGGAAAAAAACCTTCTAAATGTAATGATGATTCTAAACAAGGGAGAGAGGCACTTTTTTCTCCCTAAAACACAATCATTTATATCTGTGGAATAAAAAAAGCTTCATTTACCTCCCTGTTCCTCAGTTCCTTCCCACTTCCCTTCCCATTTTGTTGACCTGAAACACTTAAAATGATTTCTGAAGTTGTATTTGAATTATTTTGCTATTTAAGTAAAGAGTAGGAACAACCAATGAGACATTAATGTGCAATTAATTAAAAACATGCTCCAGAATGTATTTGAAAGGAAAAACAAATGATCAATTAAGTTTCATGAGATGTTTCTTTATAAATTTTATTGACTAATAAATTGGAACTGTGATATGTTTCTCTGAAGAATTTAAATTATTTAGGGGCAAAAGTTGATTCCTCTAAAGAAGTCTTTTCACTTTATTTCAGTTTTCCTCTTTTTTTCCTGAGGTTTTAATAGAAGAAATCAATAAACATTTATCAAGCACCTACTATATGCCAGACACTGTGTTAAGTGCTGGGAAAGGCCATGTGAACAATTGCATATGATTTATTTGCAAGTTAGTCAACAAGCATTTATTAAACACCTACTATGTGTCTCTGGGGTTAGAAAGTCTAAAACAATCCTTACTCTTAAGGACCTTACAGGCTAATGGAAGAGGTAACATGCAAGTGTCTATGGACTTAAAAGAGAAAAACAGTAGATGGAAAGTCCATAAAATGACTGGGCAGTTTACTATTCTTGTATAATTTTAAAACTACATTGACATTGCTTCTACCTATTTACACATGTCTTTTTGTGATCATCTTGCTCACTGTTACTGAATCAGATAACTTACATTAGAAAATTATAACAAAGATAGGAGAAATACAGAGTCAAAGACAATTGAGGGAAAATGATAGAGACCATTAATGAACTAGAAGGTTTTGGAGATCATTGGAATGAAGCATATTTTGAAAATATGGAAATTAAAAACAATGTACAAACCAGTGTACTGTGAAGTGATGTTAAGCTATTTATATTATTAATGTTTGGAAATTCTTATTTTAAATTTAAATTTCAAGATATTTTAAATTGTAGTTTCTGATCTTCTTGTTTGTTGCATTTGTAAATGCTATACTTTATTGAAGCTTAAAAATGCATGCTTATATGTCAAGATAAGTCACATGGTTTAGACATAAAGGGTGATACCACAAGTAAACATGTAAAGTTTTCTCTGTCAGATTTGTGGATAAGGGAAGACTTTATGACTAAACTAAAGAGAGTACTATGAGATATAAAATGAATAATTTTGATTACATTAAATTAAAAAAGTGTTTGCACAAACAAAATCAATGCAGCCAAGATTAGAAGGAACGCAGCAAAGTGGAAGAAAATGTTTATACCAAGTTTCTCCGATAAAGGCCAGATTTCTCAAATTTATAGAGAATCGAGTCAGATTTATAAGAATACAAATCATTTCCTAGTTGATAAATGGTCAGAGAATATAAACAGACAATTTGCAAAAGAAGTCATTATTTCAATGGACTCTATTAGGATGATGTGTACTGAAGTATTAATTTATATGTATTACTTATTAGGGCAATTCTATGTGTTTTGGCTTTTTTTTTTAAGAACATACCTCTCCTTGTACCAAAAAAGATTCCAAAGGCTCTGATTTTCTTTAACAACTTTGCTTATTCTAGATCTAAAGCATAAAAAGCAACAACTTCTGTTGTCCAAAGATGGAAAATAACATAACTACCATTTCTCGGGAAGAATTGGAAGAACTTCAAGAAGCATTCAATAAAATAGGTATGTTTTGGAAGAATAAAATTTTAAAGTATCTTGTTTAACATTAAAATACCAGAAAAAGGATTGCATTTCTTTTCTTCATTGTCTCCCTGTCAGTCTCCACCTCCTGCCTCCCCAGCCTTTTTTGGGGGGTAAATATTATTCCTTTTATTCTCAAGGTAGCTTTTACTGAATTCTTTCCTTTCTCTAGGAGATAAAGACTGCCTTGAATTTCTCAGTGAATTGAACTTTGCAATCTTTGATCGTTTCTTTGTAGAGAATAATCCAGGTTAATGAGTGACAATGTAATTGAATACACTTAACTAGGTGTCCTTACCTGCAGAGAAATATAGAACCACTTCCTTGTGCATAAACTGAACTCTGATCTCTGAATTGCTTCCTGTGGCACCACCATTCACTGGCTCCACGAAGTGTTATTTTTCAAGATTATTGTCTACATTCTTCTTTGTATTTATGATTTATAAGCATGCAAAGTTTTTACTTTGTCACATTTTTATCTGGAAAGCTCTTTAAACCTTTTTTATGATTCATTTTCCATTGAAAATCTGCTCTGTGTTCACAAAACATTTGCAGAGTGATAGACAAGGAAAATGTATATGATTCCCTGTGCTGGAAATACTGGAAATGTAAGGAAGTAAAGGCTGAACTTTGAGCTGAGACGGTCATGTATAGGAATCCCACACATAAAGTCTTCCCCCAGACCATCCTCAAAGGCTCGTTTCCAACTACAATGAAAAATAGGATTATAAAAGTAACAGCAGAAGATGATGAAAATAAGAAGATATTACATCATAGTTTAGCTGGGATCGTAGAATTCTCATAAAATCAATAACAAATCCTAAACTAATTTAAATGCAATATAAAATATCATCTAAGGTCAGCACTGAAGTTGTAAATGTAGTTCAATTTAGCAAATATTTATTGAGTACCTATTACAGATTGGGCTAGGCAATTGGGATATATCCTTGTATCTATATCTATACATGTACACAAACACATTCATACATACATATATATACATATACATACATACACATATAGATATAGTCTGTTACTCAAAGGAACTTAGATTCTATTAAGTGGAAAATAAAACACAAATAATTCTTGCTGTAGGATAAGATACGATTAGCATCATAAAATAAACAGAGATTTTAGAGTTAGAAGGAGCTTCATTTGGCATAAAAAATATAGCTAACATTTATTTCATGTTTAAAGTTTGTAAAGTGCCCTTACAAATGTTATTTTACTTGATCTTCATAGCAACTCTTTGAGATAGATACTATTATTATTCCCTTTTTACACATGAGGAAACCAAGACTTAAAAGATATTAAGTGACTTTTCCAGAGCCATATAGATAGTGCTTGAGATAAGATTTTTAACTCTGGTCTTCCTTATTCCACATCTATATTCTATAGCCTTTCATTATTCAGTCCATCTCTACCTGAAGAAGGTTGTGTGGATTGTTCAGGAAGGATGAACATCTCTAGTTGAACCCTTTTCAGGGCTGCTTTTCTACCTTTAGTGTCTACCTGTTAGCTCATACCTGTGGCTCTAAGAAACCATAGGATGTACATGCTACATCCCAGTAAAACCATCTCAGCAGATAATCCAGGTTGATGGCAACTGATAGTTTTCAAACTCTGAATCAGGGGGACATCTACTCCTCCCTGGTGCACTGATGAAACAATTTGTTTCAAAAGCCATGAAGGCAGTTAAAGCAGATGCAATTTTGATCAGGTATTGAAGATCATCCACTGCATCCCAGGTGATCACTAGGCATCCTGACTTTTGTCCTCCCACTGACCTTTGTTGGTTCTGGAAGAGAGGATGAGGCTGAGGACTTTGTGCAACTCTGCTTTATTTAAATCCAGTTCTTGGGGAAAAACAAGATATCACCCTCATGATATCATCAGTCCTCTTCAAAGATGATGAAGGATGAACAACCTGAAAAGGAATCCTCGCTACAATAGACAGTACCAGACAAGTAATTATCTAGCTTCAGATTGAAGTGTTACAAAGAAAAAGATCCCACTATCTCCATTCTACTCTTGGATAACTCTTTTTTTTAAATGTCTTTATTTTTTTATTTTATTTTTCTTAAAGCATTTTATTCACAAAACATATGCATGGGTAATTTTTCAACATTGATCCTTGCAAAACCTTCTGTTCCAAATTTTTCCCTCCTTCCTCTCACCCTTTCTCCTAGATGACAGGCAGTCTAATATGTGGTAAATATGTTAAAATATATGTTAAATCCAATATATGTATACATATTTATACAGTTATCTTGCTGTACAAGAAAAAACAGATCAAGAAGGAAGAAAAAACCTGAGAGAAAACAAAATGCAAGCAAACAACAACAAAAAGAGTGTAAATGCTATGTTGTGGTCCACATTTAGTTCCCACAGTTTTCTCTCTGGGTATAGATGGCTCTTTTCAACACCCTTGAGCAAATCTAATTGCTAATTGTTTCCCTGAACATTCAGCCAAATTTCACCTCTTTGCATTGTCTAACTCACTGTTCCTGGTTTTGCTGCCCCATGCTCCTACACTTTAAAGCAGTCATCATCTCACCCCGAGTTGTCAGCTCTCCAGGTTAACCACCCCTAGTTACATCAGTTTGTTTTAATGTGATATGAACTTAAGGCTCTTTGTCATCCTCATGGTCTTCCTCTGGACCATTTCTAGCTTATTAACATCCTTCTTAAATTATAGCATCCAGAGAAATAAACTGATAGCTGAGTACAGTGGGACCATCCCTTTCTTCCTGGGAACTGTACTTCTCTTATTATAATCCCAAGTCACATTTAAGTTTTTCACTGCCCCATCACGATGATGACTTATATGAAAGTTGTAGGTCACTAAAACCTTCTTCCTCTCAAACTGTCTAACCATGCTGCCCCAGTCTTTCTTTGTGATTGGGATTTTTTTTAACCCAACTGTAAGACTTTATTTCTCAGCATTTGGCAGAGAAAGAGCTCTAGTAGATGTCTGTATAATTGAAGTCTCCATCATTTTTCGATCATGAGGAAAACATAACTAAATACTCTACACTGGAGATCCATAATAAGAAGCATCTTGTTAGTTTGGTGAAGGAAGGAAGGGTCAGAATAAGGAGCATATTATCCAGGGCATCTTATACTTTTTTTCCTTGCAACTCCTTTTCATCTGAGAAATTTTTATGTAATTGATTACATAAATATATAAAATAGGTATACAAATCAAACATTTACTGATAATTATAATACCAAATGTTCTCTTTTCTAGATTAAACATCCCCACTTTCTTCAACCAGTCATCTTATAGTATGATCTTGAAAACCTAAAACATTTGACATTGCCCTCTCCTAAACCCTCCCCAGCTTATCATTATCTGTCCCAAGCTGGCATAAAGATAATAAAAATGATAGTTAGCTTTTACTTGAAGTTTTTTTTTTTTTTTTTGGCGGGAGGCAGTTAGGGTTAAGTGACTTGCCCAGGGTCACACAGCTAGAACGTGTTAAGTGTCTGAGACCAGATTTGAATTCAGGTCTTCCTGACTTCAGGGCTGGTGCTCTATCCACTGCGCCACCTAGCTGCCCCTTACTTGAAGTTTTTAATGCATTTTGTATGCATTATCTCATTTAATCTTCACAATAACCCTGTGAGGTGGGTGCTATTGTTATTATGGTCCCATTTTACAAGTGAGACAGATTAAATGGCTTGAACCAGAATGGCTCACTGGATAGAGGGCTGGGCCTGGAGTCAGACTCCTTTTCATGAATGCAAATCCAGCCTCAGACACTAACTTTGTTACTATAACTTAGTCACTTAATCCTGTTTACCTGTTTCCTCATCTATAAATTGATCAGAAAGAAATGGCAAATTACTCCTGTATTTTGCTGAGAAAAACACAGACGTGGGCACAAAGAGTCAGACATGGATGAAAAATGACCCAATAACAAGAGGCACAATTTGAACACATCTTCCTTATTCTAACATTATTCATTGCACCATCTAGTAGCCTCTGTACCAAGGAAACTAACTCCATCTCTGGACTTCTCACCCACTGAAGCACCTTCCGTCCCTGGAGCCATTTCCTCTAATTGGTTGGTTCTCTTCCATTTTAAGGCGGAATCTCAAGCCAGCTCCATCTTTCTTCCTGTTCAGATTGCACTCTTCCCCATTCTCTTAGGTCTTTCTTTGTAATGTGTCTTCCCCCTTTCCCTCTTAAGTACTTTGCCCTTCTCACTATTTTCAGCCCCCCTTAGAATGTAAGCTCCCCGAGGGTGAGCAGTGTCTCTATTTTTACTCATATCTGTATTTCCAGACATATCACATCTCCTGGCACATGGTAAGCACTTAATAAATTCTTATTGACCTGCCCTATCCTGCTTCAGAGATCTGACCACAATTGTGGTCAGCCCAAGGCGAAGTACAGTATCATCTCCCAGTAATACTGGGAGTGTTCCTCTCTTGATGCAGTCTAAGACTGCTTTTCCATTTTTAGCCACAATTTCAACTTGTTGACTCTAAGCTTTTTTTGCTGAAACAAGCATCTTCCCTCCCCCCTTCCTTGTAAATTTGATCTTTTGAATGCAAATGCAAGGATTTGCATTTATCCCTGTCAAATTTCATCATAGCTCAGTATTCTAGCTTGTCTGGATTTTTTTTTTTTGTTTAAATCCTGACTCTGTAATCAAATGTGTTAACTATCCCTCCAAGCTTTGTATCACCTGCAAATTCTGTGTGTATAAAGGCTAGGTCAGTATCCTCTGGGAGCAAGAGGTAGAGTAGATGATGTGCCTAACAGCAAGCAGATGTCGAGGTCCATGTGTTGGGATGCTGAGTACTTGGCTTTCTTGTAGAGGGATGCAGGGTTTGGGGCCATCTTGCAGTGAGCTAGGTGAGTTTTTACTCACTTGGTTCCAAGCCAGATTGTAGTACTAAGACTGAGTGGATTGATTTCCCCACAAGGAGATGAAGGGAAGAGCAAAGTCATCTCTGTCGTCCAGAGTGGAAGCAGTTAGGTGTTTAGAGAGTGTATAGAGAAGATAGAGAGCCCAGTGTGGAGCCTGGAAGACTCATCTCCCTGAGTTCAAATCTAGCCTCGGATACTAGCTTGGTGAACCTGGGCAAATCTTTTAACCCTTTTTGCCTCAGTTTCCTTATCTGTAAAATGAACTGGAGAATAAAACAGCAAACCACTCCAGTATCTTTGCCAAGAAAACCCCAAATGGGATCAGGAAAAGTTGGACACAACTGAGCAAGAAGGTTTCTATTCCTAATGGAGAAAAGAGTCACAGTAGCAGGGTAGAGGACCAGATTCCTGCACTAGGTAGACTCTGGGTCTTTCTGGTGGTGGGAATTTTCAAAGATCAGTGACAGCAGCTTAGTAATCACACTCACCCCTTCTTTCAGCACCCAGAAATTTTGCTTGTGTGGGCTGGGTGACTTGAACTCATTGAAGAGATTCATGTTTTATCGCTCAGTTTTATGTTGAGTATCAATTTACAGTTGGACATTTTTGTTTTATCCTTTTAAAGTCCAAATGTCACTCTTATTGGGAGAGAAAAAACAAGTGGGTACATCTGCCTCCATCCCATGTCATCATGAGATAGTTCGTTCCAGATCTATTGCATGGGCTCAGTCTACCACATCTCAGTGATACTTATAAGGTCAAATTATTTTTTTTCATTAAGATCTCAAGTTTACCCAATTTGTTACCCATGCTTTATGCATTTGTATATTTGCAGCTAAACTATACTGTTTATTGCTTCTTCCTTTCTTAGATTTTTATGTCCTTTGAATTTTAGAGTGTATCTACTGTGTTTGTAATACTGCAGCTACTAGCTATGACATCCATCATGGTGGACATATGTAGGCAATTTTTTTTCTCTTAGCAAGGAATCACCAATTACATCATTTCTTCTTCCTTTATCCCTTACTGCTTGAGCTCCCTACTTGAGAGAAACCTTGAATTTACACTCATTCTTTAGAGGGTAAGTAACTTCTAGATATTTTCCTAACTCTAATATTTCCCTTTCCTGATTCTAGTCCATCTTCTATTCAGCTATCAAAGTGGACTTCCTAAAGAACAAGTATGACCATGTTACACCACATCCCCATTTGGGAAATTTCACTGGCTCCTAGTTGCTTCAAATATAAAATCCTCTGTCATCTGGACCCTCCCTAAGTTTCCATTGTTCTTACACCTTCCATCCATTTCCATCACACATATTCCATGATCCATGACACAGGTCCCTTTGCTGTTCCTTGGACATAATGTTCCACCCCCAGACTTGAAGAATATAGCCATTGTACCTGGTACTTACTCCTTTTCTTCTCTCTCTCTTCTGATTATCCTAGGTTTCCTGGCTTTCTTCAAGTCTCAAATCCTACCTTCTACCAGAATTCTTTTCCAATCTTCCTTTTTGTTAGAGTCTTTCCCTGTTTGCTAATCTTGAATCTATCTTATATCTCTCTCCATGAATCTATCCATTTTGTTTATTTGTAGTTGTTTACATGTTATCTCTTCATTAGACGCTGAGGTCCTTGAGGGCAGGGTTTAGTTTTATTTTGATTTTTTGTCTCCATGGGACACCCAAATGAAGGTTTTTCAGTAAGCAATTTGAGAAAGAAGCCCAGAAATACAAATTTAGGGGCCATCTATATAGAAAAGATATTTGAAGTCATGGGAGTAAATGAGATCTCCAAGATATAGTGGAGACAGAAGAACAAGAGAGAGCTGAGAATGGAAAACAAGAATACACATGTATGTTTATACGCATACATACGTAAGCATTGTTGTTTGTCATTTGTTCTTGAAGATAATTATGATTTTGGGAAGACCATGTCATGATTTATAAGCTTATTGGATTTAGGTGAGGGAGTCCTCAGAGTCCAGGATAACTGGAGATGAAAGACTTTGGCCTTTTAAAGCTAAAGTCTTTCCCAGGTCTCATTTTGTCTGAGGCCATGCCCATTCAGTGATTAAGGATAGGTAAGAAAAGAGGCAAAGAATGGTCTCTTTTACCTAGTACAAAAAAAAATCAATCTGGGAGGGAAAGGCTGTCGAGGTTTCTGACCAAAGCAGAAACAATTATTATTTACACTCAATCTGGATCATCAGAAGCCAAATATTGACTAGGTGAGGCTGGGACCTATTGTTGGTCACTCACTAAGAGTCAGAGTGATTTGGATTTAAAGCATGGTCTTTAAAAAAGAAATGCAACTCATAAACACAAAGATATAAGATTACAGTGATCAAAATTTAAATTCCTTATTATTGTTCTATAAGAAACGACCAGCAGGATGATTTCAGAGAGGCCTGGAGAGACTTGCATGAACTGATGCTGAGGGAAATGAGCAGAACCAGGAGATCATTATACACAGCAACAAGAAGATGATCAGTTCTGATGGACAAGGCTGTCTTCAACAATGAAATGTTTCAAACCAGTTCCAATTGTTCAGTGAAGAAAGCCATATACACCCAGAGAGAGGGATGTGAAGTGTGGACCACAACATAACATTTTCATGCTCTCGATTGACGTTTGCTTGCATTGTGTTTCCTTTCTCTGATTTTTTTTCTTGTAGATACGATTTTTCTTGCACAACAAGATAAGTGTGGAAATATGCGTGTTTTTCACAATGTTATCGTTAATAGTACTCTTTTCTAAAACATTATGTTGTGTTCATGTATATCATTTCCTGAGAGCTTAGTTTTTTGAGACAAAAATTGGACAATGGTCAAAAGTGTCTGTTCGTCATAGGCAATGAAGAAGAAAAATTTAATTTTTCCAAATTTTTAGTTTGACCTTATTAAAGAGATCATCCTGTTAATTTTATAGAAGCAATTTTTAATTTTTTTTAGTGTTGGAGAGTTATCAGTATAAGGAATGAATTCAAATTCTTTCCATTGTAGCCTTTGAATGCTAATCCTTATGAGTCATGTGTAATCTTGGCATATTTACTTAATGATATTTTGAATAAATAATTCATTGTAGGAACAATATCTGACAGAAAAATGACTTGTTCAGTATTATAAAATGTTAACACTACCAGTGTGCATATTTACTGATCTGATAATTTACTGAGCTTTAAAGAGAAAATCTTTTTTGTCCAACTGAGGCATGCCTTCCGTTTTAAGCCATATTTCTTTATATCCCCATCGGGTAGTACATTGACTTGCACATAATGGTGTTCAATAAATGTTGCTTGGAATAGAACTGAATTAATTTATACCCTAAATTTAGAGTGATCAGTAATCTTGCCTCAATGAAAACTCAATTCATAAAGTGGTACAATAATGCTAAAGGAAATATTATCAGAATGGACCTATCAGGTAATTCAGGCACAGTCATGGCTGTTTGGTGCATCTTAAGTTATAAATCGTATTATATGTTGTTACATATACCAATTGCAAAAAGAAAGGAAGGAGGAAGGTAAGCATTTATATAGCACCTACTATATATCAGATACTGTGCTAAATACTTTCCAAATATGATCTCATTTGATCCTCACAACAATGCTGCAAGGTGATGTTATTATCTTCATTATATAGCTTTGAAAACTGAGGCATACAGATTCAGTAGTTTGCCTCAAGTCACAGAGACACTATTAAATATCTGAAGATGGATTTGAACTCAGGTTTCCTAATTCCAAGTCCAGAGTTATCCACTGTACTGCCTCACCCTGGAAAAGTCACTGTTTTAAAATTTTTCTTTTTATTTAGTATTTTGTTTTTACTCAGTTACATGTAAAACACTAACATTTGTTTTCTAAAAATTCATTATTAAAGAAAAACATTATTAATTCAGTTAACAATCAAAAAGCCTGTTATCTGCTGTAGCAATATCTTTTGAATATATGCATATGTGAGATAAGAAAGCTGCTCTCTCGGGTGAATGTGTCACTAACAAAACAATCAGAGGCATAATATGGTGTGGAGACTTTCTTATGTCAATAAATGATAACCAATCCCTAGGAAACTCCAAGGAGGGGTTCTAGATTGAGGTTGTAAATAGAGCCACAACCTCTCACACCCAGGAACTAGGTGGGGACTCCTTTTATCAATTTCTCTTTCCTCCCTCTTACTGTCATCTAGTTGCTATCTCAGGAATTTCAGACTCTTGATATAGAATATTCTGTCCTTCAAACACTTAATCTCTTAAATTCAAATATGATTCTGCTTATACAAGTGCACAAGAAATCTGTTATGATGCACTAAGTAACCAAGGAACGAAACAGAAATATGAGAAGAAGGGTCTTGTTCAAATGTGACTAATGTATGTAGCCCTTTCCTTTTGGAATTCCAGGCCATGATCATTGTTAAGATCAGAATTGTCCCAAATAATTGTCACGTTCCTCCAGTTCCTGGCATTATTTCAGCCAGTTTCAGCCAACCTGTGATCATTTGAAACTTCATGACATGCTAAATCCAAATTTTCCAATTCTCAGTTCTCGCTCAGAGTGAATTCCTAAAATCCAAAGTCCCCAAAATTCTAATACACTTTTAAGCAAAATTTTTGGGAAAACCTGTGTGTTTGATAGCAATAAGTATGTGACATAAGTACAATTAAAAATTATTTTTTATGAAGAAGTGTATAGGGTCTTTTGGAGGTATATAACAATTCAATCATTAAAGTTCATTTATATCTTTCATTAAGACATTCACATGGTCAATATCCTAAATATAAATAAAAAAAATTCTTAATCCTAAATCTAAATCTGAAATGATTGTAAATGATTGAGATCTCATGACTGATATTTTCCTTTATAGATATTGACAACAGTGGCTATGTTAGTGATTATGAGCTTCAGGATCTCTTTAAGGAAGCCAGGCTCCCCCTACCTGGCTATAAGGTGCGGGAGATCGTGGAGAAGATTCTAGCAGTGACTGACAATAACAAAGATGGCAAAATCAACTTTGAAGAATTTGTATCTGTGAGTAATAGGAGTCTCTCCTAGGTTCTGAAGGATTTACTTTGAGCAGAGTTTCATGGGATGTATCACACTTGTTTTTGATAAAACACGGGGCAGAATGTAAACTTTCCCAGGTGATATCATCGACAGGTATTGTGCACACAATCTACATTCCAAGAAAGATGGGTCTATGGGATGCTGGACATGGGAATCTGGAACTAAGGGCCAGCGCGGCTTCTCTAAGGAAAGGTTGTGCCTGCTAATTTAATTTCTTTTTGGAAAGATTTACAAAACTGATACTGTACAGATAATATCTATACTTTTTGCTCCAAAGGTCCCACTGCTCTACTTATACTTAAGGCGGCTAAAATCCAAAATAATCAGAGCAACACTTTTTTGTGGCAGTATAGAATTGGAAAGAGAGTAAGTGCTAATCAGTTAGAGAGTGGCTAGATAGATTGTTATATGTGAGTATAATGAAATATTATTGTAACATAAGAAATACCAAGTTGAGAGAATTCAGAGAAGCATGGTAAGAGTTATGTAAACTTATGTAGTGTGAAGTAAGAACTGAGCAAACAACATAAAGTCACTATAATATAAAAACCAAAATTGAACAATATACAATAACTATCAAATTGAGCTCAGAATGAAATTTGAGAATATACAACATCTTCCTCTTCATTATAGAGATGGGGGAATATTGTATATGCTTTTAGACACAGTTGACATATTAGTTTTATAAAACTGCTCATTTTTCTTTTTCTTTCAAAATCTTTGTTACAAGGGATGGCTTGTTGGATAAACTAGGCAGTCATTCAGAAATGAATGTAAAATTCAAAAGTGAAGGTATCAATAAAAATAACATTTTTTTAAAAAGTGCATTGCTTTTCCATTGTACACAGCAACAGCAAGATTGTGTAATGATCAATTATGACAGACTGAGCTCTTCTCAGCAGTTTAGTGATCCAAGGCAATTCCAATAAACTTTGCATGGAAAATGCCATCCACATGCAGAGAGAGAACTACAGAGACTGAATGTGGATCAAAATATGCATAACATTTTCACCTTTTTTTGTTTTTTTTTCTTCTTCTTGTAGTTTTCCTTTTTTGTTCTGATTCACCTCTTCCAATATGGATAATATGTAAATATGTAAAAAATGAATGCACATATTTAATGGTTTTTTAAAAAAAGAAAAAAAAAAGCACATTGTTTTTCCTAAGCTTTTCTTTGTGGAAAAATTTTATAGAGCTTAATTGGAAACCTATGTCACTGAATTATTATTTTTTGGCAAAATGTTAAGCTACATTTCCATGTTTATATTCCCTTCTTTGAGTCCATATTCAATTGACTCTTGTGTAATTCTCTACTTTAAAAAAAATCAAGTTAAAAAATACTCTTGTTTCTGCAGAAAAGTTTCTCATGATTCATTCTGAATGAAACTTCTTTTATGATCTATTTCAGTTAATGCAGGAGTTAAAAAGCAAAGATATCAGTAAAACATTCAGAAAAATCATAAACAAGAAAGAAGGAATTACTGCCATTGGGGGAACCTCTGCTATCTCCAGTGAGGGAACACAACATTCTTATGCAGGTAAAAACCTCAAACTAGGGTAAAACAGTTGCGGCAGTAGTGATAGATTGACAGACTGCCTTGTGATGATTAGAACTGTGTTTAGTATGAATGGGGGACTGGTTCGCCTATCTAGTTTTTAAGCTTTTCCTTCAGACCTACTCAGAGAAAGGCAGAAAGGATAAAGGTAAGCATTTCTTAGGTACAGCTGGCACCAAAAGGTCTAAATGTCAAAATAGCTAATTTCATAGAATTACCTGTTTGGATCTACTCCTATATTAAATTCAAGATCACATCAGCCCATCAGATAAGGTGATTGATCCTTTAGAGACAGATTGCATGGAGTTTACAAAGAAGTTCCAGAAGGATCAAAGAAATATTTACTTTTTTGCCAAGTTATTCCTTCCAGCCACCAGGATAATATCCATACTGGGTTTCTTTTGATGAGGAGGAAAGCCTTGTCTTCCCTCCCCTTAGATATCTGTTCAGAATGTGCTTGAAAAAATGTAATTATCTCCAGATATGATATTAAAGAGAGAAAGAACCAGTCTTCCTATAATATAGATCGAGTGATGGGAATGTGAATTCTGCTTCCATAGCTATTCCACTCTGATAGTATTAAAAAGCTTCTGAGCTTCCTGTTTTCATTAGTACATAGCTCACAAGATAACCCAGCGACATTTTTGTTTCTGAATAAAAACTCAAGGCTAAATCTAACTTAGAGGCAAATTTTGGTTTACAATGTGCAGAAAGCCTGAGCAGGTAATTCTGACTATTGATAGTAATATAGCAGTTCAGAGTTTTATCATTTTATGTTTACTCCAAATTCTAAAACTATAACATTCCAGCTATAAGCATTAAAACTGACCCTTTGTTTTATGATTTATTTCTATTTGACTTCACAGTCATAGATCTTTGAATTTTATTTATAAATCATGGAGTTTATTGATGGCTAGAAATAAAGTTATTGGTCTCTTGATTATTTCGGGTTTTTTTTTTTTTGGAGGGATACAATTTTACTCTTTGAATTCCTACTTATTTTTTCAATTATGTAAAACATTTCCTTATTAGTCATTTTGTACAAGAAGAGTTGAATGAACAAAAAAAATGAAAGAAAGAAAATGATAAATAGCATGTTTCAGTCTATATTCAAACAATACCAGTTCTTAACCTGAAAGTGCGTATCATGTTTCATCACAAGTCCCTTAGGATTGTCTTGGATCTTTGTTGAATTCCTACTTCTAATTCTTTGGCCAATGTCATTGGTAATAAGTGTTAGGAAAAGTAGTAACCCTGTCCAAATTAATTTAAATTCTTCTTGTTTAACAAATATACCTCACTTTCCCCTAGAATATATTAAATGGACGTAATTTAATTCACTCATAGAGTTTTTAAAGCTTTAGTACATTTTCAAATGTACTACAAAAAGTCATCTGTCATTTTTAAACAGGTGTAAAACTGTCAAAATGTATTTCTCTAAGGTCATCCTTTATTCCTGTGGTTATACACCTATGACTTTATCATTCATGACTTCTGAATGCTTATAACTTTGTTTTCCAGAGGAAGAAAAAGTGGCTTTTGTTAACTGGATAAACAAAGCCCTGGAGAATGACCCTGACTGTAAGCATCTAATCCCTATGAATCCGACTGATGCCAGTCTTTTCAAATCACTTGCAGATGGCATCCTTCTTTGGTAAGTTGAATATGTTTGCTAGAGCCTGAGTATTTATTTAGCAAAACTCTTCAGATGTAGGTCAAATGTTTATGTATTTTAAATCTCTCTTGAAGCAATATGTGTTTTTTGTTGATATTTATTCTAGACTTTTGATTTGATTAGTATAGGAAATTCCTTTGTAATGGCTAATATTTGTACAGTTTTTAAAGGTTTACAAAGCATTTAATAAATATGACTTCATTTTCCCCTCTTGAAAGGGGGATGCTATTATTATTCTTATTTTATACATGAAGAACCTGAAGGAGACAGAGTTTAAATGACTTGCCCAAAAAACCATAACAATCTTGAGACCAACAACCTTTTTAGCCATCAATGAATTCCATGATTTATAAATAAAATTCAAATCTGAAGTTGGATTTGAACTCAGGTTTTGTGAATATCAATTCGTGTCCATAAGGCTTTGCACTACCTACTTATTCAAATCTGTAGTTTATGTAGTCTTAGGGGAAAAAAAGTATCATAGTGTAGTGGATAGAATGCTGTACTTGGAGTCAAAAAGACTGAGGTTTATATTTCACATGTAACTGGCTGTGTGACCCCAAACAAGTAACTTAACTTTTCTTGACCCCAGTTTTTCCATCTGTAAAATGGAGAATTTGGACTTAATGGCTTCTAATGTTGGTCTTTGCTCTGAAAATGTGATCTGATGAAAACTGCATGGAATACCATGATGTTAATTTGCCCAGGGTTACATGGTCACTGTGGATCAGAGGTGAGGTTTGAACCCCAGCTCTTCCAGACTTATTCCTCATCATGGATAGGTGGCACAGTGACTAATAGAGTATTGTAAAGTGCCTTGAAACCTGAAAGTGCCATATAAATGCTCCCAGCTATAATAATATATGCAATGTAAAGCAACATATAATTATAGTGAGTTATCAATAATGATTATAGCTAACATATGGTACTTACTATGTGCCAGACACTATGCTAAGTACTTTACAATTCTTGTCTCATTTGATCCTCACAACAACTCTGAGAGGTAGGTGCTAGGATTATCCCCATTTAAAAAAATGTGGGGGCTAGATGGCACAATGGATAGAGCATCAGCCCTGAAGTCAGGAGGCCCGAGTTCAAATCTGGTCTCAGACACTTAACATTCCCTAGCTATGTGACTCTGGGCAAGTCACTTAACCCCAATTGCCTCAGCAAAAAAAAAAAAAAAAAAAAAAAGCGAAAAAATTAAAAATGAAAAAAAAGTGGAAATTGAGGAAAACAGGTTGACTTGCCCAGGGTCTTACAGCTAGTAAGTGTCTGAAGTCAGATCTGCTGACTCCAGGCTCAGGATTCTATCCACTGCACCACTTAGCTGCTTAATAATTAATAATAATATATAATGTAATTATGCAATAATATATGATAATATTGTGTATTATATTTATTGAGTTTCTAATGAATATTATAATTTAACAAAAGAATTGTTTAGCAGAATAATCACATGATTAGAAACCTCTTGGTTAGTTAATTAAGTGCATTTTGTTGTTCAGTCATTTTTCACCTGTGTCTGACTCTTGAAAGGGGGATACTATTATTATTATTCTTATTTTATAGATGAGGAACCTGAAGGAGACAGAGTTTAAATGCCTTGCCCCCAAAAAACAAAACAATCTTGAGACCAATAACCTTTTTAGCCATCAATGAAGCAAAGATACTGAAGTGGTTTGCCATTTCCTTCTCTAACTTATGAGGAAACTGAGGCAAACAGGGTTAAATGGCTTGTTCAGAGTCACACAGCTAATGTCAGGACAGATTTAAAAAATGAGTTTTCCAGCCTCCAGTCTCAGCACCGCCTCAATGCTCAATTAAGCACATTAGCTTCCACCACATTAATTTGTTCCCTTATTTTTAATGCTGCTCTTTTCACATATTTCCAGAGCATTGCTATCATTGATGTCAGTGTTTTCCAGGTCCACTGAGATACTTCAAGTGGGGGGTTTTTATTAGAGAAATAAATATCAAGACTTTATCTTTCTGTCTATTGGGGATAAGGTCTTCTGAAAGCCTCACAGAATTCCTTCCTTCCAATGCCCAAGGGAAGACAGCAAACTGTCTTTCTTAACCCCGCAGCTTACAAAGGAAAAACCAGAAATATTTTTGAAAAGAACCCTGACCCAATTTTACACTTATCTGGCAGAGATGTGACTGTACAAGCTAAGAGGCTGCTAGAATGAACAGAAAGCTTAAAATTAATGGGAAATTAAGGACATAGGCCCTTGGTCCTGCAATGAATCTATAGTCTTTTCCCCTTCTCTTTTCCTACTACAAGAAGGATTTTTATATATCATTTCATGAGTGATAGGTGCTTTCTTCAACCCAGAGGAAACCTTTCCATGTTATTATAGAGGTGCTTTCAAGTACCATATTGTGTCTCTCACACACACACATTAAATATTTGCCACCATATTCCTACATACAAGCACATGGATGTGTACATGTTATGTATATGTTAGACATTTACCAGCATACCCTAGATATATACATGTGTATATATTATGTACATGTGTACACATATGTAAATATTTGTGTTGTGTGTGTGTAAGGTTGTGCTTGTAAATGTTTAAACAGCTTTCTGGGGGGAAAATTGTCCACACAGCACACTTTTAAGTTTAATCTACATTATTGATGTTTTTTCTATCCCTTTTTTCAGCCTAAAAATCAATAAAATAATAAATCAAGCCCTGGTTTATAGCGTTTTCCAATTTCTGAAGTTTAAATGCTCTTAAGTCAGCTTTTCTGAGCTAATATGAATTGGCTTCTGTATGCTTCTATATCTATCTAAATCCATATCTCTCTTGATCTGCATTTTATGTCTTTATCTGTATTTATCTGTAGATAGATCCAACCATCTGTCTACCTGTCTACCTATCTTTTTCCTTCCTTCTTTCTTTCTTTCCTTCCTTCCTTCCTTCCTTCCTTCCTTCCTTCCTTCCTTCCTTCC
>JAJPUD010000046.1:86185-259744 GCA_023553655.1 Myrmecobius fasciatus | reverse complement strand
TATCTATCTATCTATCTATCTATCTATCTATCTATCTATCTATCTATCTATCTATCTTTCCATCTCTCTGTGTGTGTCTGTCTGTTTCTGTTTATCTGTCTGTCTCTGCATCTCTCTCTCACCTGGTAATTAAACTTCTAGTACTATAAACTTCACCGAACTGAACTAGGCTGGATCTTGGCTAGGACACATTTAATTCCATACATCAAAATAGGAGTTCACTGGAGGAATCAAGTGATATCATGGAAGAAAGATCTTAGGGGTTGTTGTTTGTTTGTTTTAGAAAAGTAAACAGATTTTATGAAATTAACTTCTATGAAAATCACTTTTTGTCACTTCATGCTATCGTTAATTAAATTTAATAAAAGCTAAACTCCGAGGAGGAGAATTTAGGGTTTAATCCTGCAGACTTAAAATTAATTTGCAATAATTAGCATTTATGGAACAGCCAGGTGGCGCCATAGTGTACAGAATGCTGGATCTGGAATCGTTAAGACTCATCTGCCTAAGCCCAAATTTGACTTTTCTGCTCTAGTTGTGTGACCTTGGATAAGTCACTTCCTCCTGTCTGCCTCAGTTTCTTCATCTGTAAAATGAGCCAGAGAAGGAAATGGCAAACTACATTTTCTTGGCTAGGAAAAGCCTCAAATGGGGTTTTTAAATATAACTGAAACAACAATTAAGGTTTGCAAATTTTACCTCATTTGATTCTCACAACAACTCTGGGAGGCCCCGGCAGGTTGGTACTTTCATGATTCCCATTTTACAGATGAGGAAACTGAGAAAGGTAGAGGGTAAGTGACTTCTCGAGAGTTACACAGATAATAAGTAACTGAGGTTAGATTTGAATCCAGGTCTTTTTGATTCCAGTTTCACTGCTCTGTCCATTGTACTGCCTTGCAGCCTCTAAAATGATAAAGCTGTTAATGAAGTGAAAAATAAAATTTTCTTTAGGAGGAAAACATGTTGGAATTTTTAACTAGCTTTTGCTCTCCTTTATGAGGAAGGAATTCTCAAAAAAGAGCTCATTGGTATGTCTGTCTTAAAGGTTGTTTGTTTAGAAGAATTAAATGTAAACATTTCTGACAGTAAATGAAGCAATTGAAGTAATAATTTTTTATTCTCTATTCCATCCTTTTAGCAAAATGATCAACTTCTCTGAACCAGATACCATTGATGAAAGAGCCATTAATAAGAAGAAACTGACACCTTTCACTATTTCTGTAAGTATTCAGACTTTTCACAACAGAATTTTTTTTTTGCATCATAGTTTTATGACATGTAGAAATATATATTTATATGTCTGTATATGTACACACACATACACATAAACAGTCCCAAAAGTCTCAGTGCAGCTTCAAACTATTAAAAATCACTTAATTTCTGCCCACCTCAGTTTCCTTATCTGTAAAATAGAGATGATAACACCTATTTCCCAAGCTTGTTGTGAAGATCAAATGAGATATTTGTAAAGTGCTAAGCACAGAGCCTGGCACATAGTAAATAAATCTTTCCTTCTCTTCCTCCTTCTTTTCTTCCTTCTCTTCCTCCTTCTCCTCCCCTTTTCTCCCTTCTCCTCCCCTCTTCTTCCTGAGTTCTCCCCTCTTTTTCCCCTCCTCTTTTCTCCCCTCTTTCCCTTCTTTACCTTCTTCCCTTCCTCCCTCCCTCCCTTCCTTCCTTCCTGAAAGTTTAATTCCTCCCTAAAATGTCAACTGTAGGAACTGAAACATAATCTAGGGGAAACCTCACAACTGTATCAGACTCACAAGAAGCAGATAACTTTCTAATATTCCTAAAGTAGGAAAAAAAGATGAATTTAAACTAATGTCAGCATAAACCAACAGAGACTTTTTCTCTGACAATTTACAATAGTTTGACCTTTGTGGAAGTATGCGAAAACTTTCTTATTAATTCAATAGAAATATTGAGACATGAATATTGTTCCGGTTTAAAGTCTTTTCAGGCATAGTAGAAGGAAGACAAGTTTATTAATTGATTAGTCTTAGGAAGCAATGCCCTCCACTAATATTGTTTTCCCTCTTTCTCTTAAGCTTAACCTGCTTCTTTTAGAAAAAAATTATAAAAGATCAAGAATCAAAGCTAAAGTGCAAAAAGTGGATTGGAGTGGAAATAAGACCTTAGAAAAGAATTACTTCGTGTCTAATTAAAATTATTTCTTTCTCCCTTTTCCTAAAGTGATTAAAGTTTATTCTACCCAGGAGACCCTTTGATGATTTCAGGTTACTGTGACTAGCTGAGGGGAATGGAGAGCCCTTGATGGGAGTGGTCAGAAGGTTTGAATAATTTTAGGAAAATGATTTTTCAAGATTAAGTGACTATTATGCTAGACTGATGAAACAATATTAATTTTTGCCTTACCCTGAATCTTGTAACTCTTTTATCATATGGCAAAATTTTCCCTATTTAAAAATCTTATAAAGGTTACTTCAAAATGTCTTGGAGGGATAGACGTATCTGAGATCATGAGGGGACTATGCCAGGATGGACATTGCTTCAAGCAGCATAATTCGAATAATGATAATAGATTTATTTCTAGGGACCAATAAGGCTTGAGGGGATCATGAGAGTCACTTTATGCAGAAGCACCAGAGAAGGAAATTATTCTAGTCCTCCTTTAGGAAGAATTGGAGCTTAATATCTGTTCCTGAATGTTAACATAGCAGTGACTTCAGAAAATACCCTAAAATTAATCGCCTCAGTCCTTTGTCAGTTTTGTTCTTAGCTCTTGTGGCCATTTCTCCTGGAGAACTGCTTTGGAGGCCATTGCCCCAGGGAATCAGCTGGGAATCACAGACAAAGAAATACATTCAGTAAATTTGCGGGGAAGGAGGGGAGGATAAGGAAAAAAAAAACAAATCTCTTAACTTTTATCAAAAAAAAAAACTTTAAAGCTGTATCTTGTTAGCATATTTCTTGTTCAGTTCTGATTATCTAGATTACTAATCAATACCAAATGGCAACTGAAAAAAGGCCCCATCTGCATACAGATGATTCATATAAATATAGGACATTCAGTCCTTGGAAAAGCTAGTTGGAAAAGATTTTCAATATACAGTTTGATTTCAAGATTTCCTGGGGATGAGAAAAACAGCAATGAGTCAGCTCAAGCCCAAATTTTTCAAATTTAATATCTTTATTTCCTTATCATCTCCCCTAGAACTTTTTGTTTTTTACTTCCCTTTGTCATCATTGAAATATAAGCCATGATGTTAAAAGGATTATTTAAAAATTTTAAAAAAATATTATAATTATCCTTATAATAAAAGAATTATTCCCAACAAGGGAAAAAGCAAAGGACATGAGCAGAAGCTTGTGTTAAATCAATGTTATTGTTTGCAATTAGCTTTCAGTATGTCATTTATGGTATTTTTAAAGCAGATTTTTTTTCTTTTGAAAATAGCATACTTATAGAGGAAAAATGATACCTCATGAGAATTAGTCTATTTTTCTGGCATGCAAAATTAATTGTTGTTTTTAGATATGTGTGTATCTTAATAATATTATATATTACGTTATGATATATTATACTATATAATAAATAAAAATAATAATAATAAAAGGGCTTACCACATGTGCAAGAATGTTTGTGGCAGCCCTTTTTGTAGTGGCTAGAAACTGGAAACTGAATAGATGCCCTTCAATTGGAGAGTGGCTGAATAAATTATGGTATATAAATGTTATGGAATATTATTGTTCTATAAGAAACGACCAGCAGGACGATTTCAGAGAGGCCTGGAGAGACTTGCATGAACTGATGCTGAGTGAAATGAGTAGAACCAGGAGATCATTATATATGGCAACAACAATACTATATGATGATCAATTCTGACAACCACTTCCCTCAAACAATCCTTCCCTTTTAGAGCCTCACCCACCCCTTTTTTCCCCCTTTCCCTCCTGTTTCCTTATAAGTACGTCTATTATTCCCTCTGAGCCAAATCTGATGAGACGGAGATTAACCAAATTCTCATTCCCCTTCCTTTTTCTCCCTCAATCATTATAGGTTTTCTTTGCCTCTACATGTGATGTAATTTCCCTTATTTTACCTCCTTTTCCTCTTCTTCCAGTGTTATCCCTTTTCTACCTCTAATTTCTTTTTCAGTTTATCATATCATAATAATCATAAAATCACAATAATTATATAATAATAATCATAAAATCACAGTAATCATAATCATAATGTAATAATAGATTCATAAAATCAACCCTCATTCTATAAGTATCTATAACATAAATATAGTTCAAGAGTTTTTTTTTTTTTCCTTGTTGCCTTTTTATGTTTCTCTTGTGTTCTGTGTTTGTAGATCAAATTTTTTGTTCAGTTCTGGTCTTTTCAGAAGAAATAGGTGAAATTCTCCTATATCATTGAATGACCATCTTCTTCCCTGGAAGATAATGCTCATTCTAGCTGGGTAACTTATTCTTGGCTGTAATCCAAGTTCCTTTGCCCTTCGGAATATCTGATTCCAGGCCCTTCGATTCTTCAAAGTAGAAGCTGCTAGGTCCTGTGTGATCCTAATTGTGGCTCCCCGATATTTAAATTGTTTCTTTATGGCTTCTCGTAATATCTTTTCCTTGGTATGATAGTTCTGGAATTTAGCCACAATGATGATCAATTCTCATGGACATGGCTCTCTGCAACAATGAAATGTTTCAAACCACTTCCAATTGTTCACTGAAGGAAGCCATATACACCCAGAGAGAGGAATGTGAAATGTGGACCACAACATAACATTCTCATACTCTCAACTGATGTTTGCTTACATTGTGTTTCCTTTATCTGATATGTCTTTCGTGTAGATACGATTTTTCTTGCACAACAATGATAAGGGTGGAAATATGTATACATATATTCGATTTGTCAAGTATTTTAACATAATTAACATGTAGTGGATATCCTGCCATCTAGGGGAGGGATGGGGAGTTGGGGGGAAAATTTGTAACAGAAAGCTATGTAAGGGTTAATGTTGAAGAATTACCCATACATATGTTTTGCAAATAAAATAAAATTAAAAAATAATAATAAAAGGGCTTAATAACAGCCCTTTAAGGTTATAAAGAGTTTTATATTTGATCCTCACAGCAACTATGTGGGGTAAGTAGTACAGATTTTCAGACTTAAAATGAACCAATAAGAAGATTAAAGTTTATAGAAGCTAATAATTTCTTCAAGTCCTTGCATCTAATTAGTAAGAGAGGCAGAGGTAAAAACCTGGCTTTTTGATGGTTTGAGGTACTATAAGTAGCAGTCATCTCTAAATTCTGATCCACCAGAATTTGGTTGGTGATTGAAAAATGCCTCTATTAAAGGGGTGCACGTATGAATTTGTATTTCCCTTGAAGTTAGGATGCTGTAATAGGAAAAAATTCCATGCAGTTTGCCTATAGGAGACAATACTATGGTAGGAAATGAGGCATTTGTCCTGATCCCCCATAACTTTACTCAGCTGTTTTTTCATGTCCATTTTCATGAGGCTATCATCCCAGTTCAGGTCCTTATCACTTCTTGCCTAAACTGTGTAAATAGCCTTCTACCTAGCCCTTCTTTTCTTTCTTCCCTCTTCTTTCCTCCCTTCCCTTCTCCTTTCCTCCTCTCTCTTCTCCTCTTCACTCTCTTTTTTTCCCTCTTTCCTCCCCTCTCCTTTTTTCCTCTTTCCTCCCCTCTCCTTCTCTCTCCTCAAAGGAGGTGATTGATTTTCAAAGACCATGCCAGTAGAGCCCAAACTCCTGAAAGTTTTACTAATCTAGAGAGGCTTAAATTTGAGATCAAAGATGTTCGAAACTTTTACAGCATGTTCTTTTAAAAAAATTTTCATAAAATGTGCAGAAAGACTTTTTATTAAAGTTTTTTATTTTTAAAGCACATGCATGGATAATTTTCAACGTAAATTCTTGCAAAACCTTGTTTTCCAATTTCCCCCCCTCCCTCCTATCCCCTTCCTTAGATGGCAAATAATCCAATATATGTTAAACATTGTAAAAACATGTTAAATACAACATATGCATTAATATTTATATAATTATTGTCCTGCACAAGAAAAATCAGAACAAAAAGGAAAAAAGTGAAAAAGAAAACAAAATGCAATCAAACAATAACAAAAAGAGTGAAAATGCTATGTTGTGGTCCATATTCAGTTCCCAGAGTCCTCTCCCTGGGTGTAGATGCCTCCCTTCATCATAAGATCACTGGAACATAGAAAGGCATTTAATGAAACTGACTGGTTGTATTTCTCTTTTAAAATTAGGAAAACTTAAATCTAGCATTGAATTCAGCATCAGCCATCGGCTGTACCGTAGTCAATATTGGAGCCCAAGATCTGAAAGAAGGAAAACCTCATTTGGTTATGGGACTTCTATGGCAGATCATTAAAGTTGGTCTTTTTGCTGATATTGAGATTTCCAGGAATGAAGGTAAGAAATAATGATAATATTTGCTTTTACCACAAATCATACTTTTGGCCTCATGGTAGCAATGTTTTATCTTTTCTTCCTTCTTTTTAGCCCTGATTGCCTTACTAAATGAGGGAGAAGAGCTAGAAGAACTCATGAAGCTTTCTCCAGAAGAACTCTTGCTACGATGGGTGAACTTTCATCTGACTAATGCAGGATGGCAGAAAATCAGCAACTTTAGTCAAGATATTAAGGTTTACCTTTTTCTTCACTTATCTTGTTTTACAAATTAGCATTATAACGTGTGATTAAAACAAAAGAGGGGACCATCTGTTATATTTATGCTAGACTTAACTCAAAACCTCATAGGAGGCTCAGGATGAATTTCAGCTCTCCATTTTTTTCTCTTCACTCATCTAAATCCTCTTTGTTGTCCTACACACAGTCCAATACCCATCTCTTCTATAGAGCTTTCCTTAATTTTCCAAGTTGGAGATTTGCTTTGAAATCCTGTACGAAGTCATTGTTTGTGCATCTTATGCCATTAAAGTAGATGGGGTCAGTAGCTTCATCTTTCTGTATGAGATGGCAATCATTTTCCTTCAGGAAACTGTATTGGCTTTCAAATAAGAAAATACATTGCAAGTTTTGTCTAATATAAAAGATCTCACATGATTCAAAGGAACTTTAATGCTACTTCAAAAAATTTTTTTTTGCTCAAGTTTGTATATACTTGGAGATAAAATAATTTCCCTGAGATTTGAGTATGCGTTTAGGATTCCATCATTCACGAATTTTCTTGACTGGTCTTCCTGATGCATGTTCATCTGTGTATTCTGTTTTTCTACTCAAAAACCTCCAGGACAATTCCATTCAATGTCTTCTGAATAAAGTATAAACTCCTACTCTTCAAAACGAAGGCCCTCCATGACCTTGATTCAACTTACCTTTTCCACCTTTTTCTCAATCTCACTCCTTTAACATTCCAAACTTCTCTCCATCCACAATTCTCACTCTATTCATCTCCTTTTTTATTGTCTTTGGTCAAAATATTTTCCCCTTTGACTCTGATGGATTTTACCTCATTTTCCCCCTTTAATACTTTCACTCCCTTTAAAACCAAATTAGGGGCTATGCATTCAATGAAGACTTTCCTGACAAGTTTTTTTTCTTTCTTTTTCCTTCCTTCTCCCCTATTTAAAGTGACCCTTCTCCAGTTTTTCACAGAGCTTTCCCTGGACTTCTCATTTGCAAATATTTTACATTTGCTTATATAAGCAACTAGGTGACACAGTGGATAGACCACCAAGCTTGAAATCAGTAAATCTCATCTTCATGATTTCAAGTCTGACCTCAGCCTCATCCTAGCTATGTGACCCAGGGTTTCACCTAACACTGTTTGCATCAGTTTCCTCATCTGTCAGATGAGCTGGACAAGGAAATGATAAGGCACTCCAGTATCTTTGCCAAGAAAAATCTCCAAATGGAATTATGTAGAGTCAGATACCACTGAAAAAAACATAACCACAGTCAGAACAACAATCACAACAAAAACAATAACAACACTTTTGCTTGTAATCATTATTATTTGATTACCTGTCATTCTCGTATTTGCTTTTAAGGTCCTTGAGGATAGGACTTGTGCTGATTTTTAATTTCTATACTGGACCCCAGGTTCTCTCCCAGGCTTTTTTTGTCTTTCTCTTTTCCTGATTTTTCTATAGTTTTTACAACTCTCATTGGTTCACTATCATGTCCATACAAACATCTCCCAAGCTCTACTCCCACACCATTAACTGCACATTGGACACTTCTACTTAGACTCCAAAGTGTCTCAATCTTAATATCAAAACAGAATTCATTACTAGTCTCCTCTCCCCTAATCAAGCTCCTCCAAGCCTCCCTGTTTCTGTCAAGGGTACCACCAGCCTTGAAATCACCCAGGTTTTCAACCTCAATTATTTCTAACTATTTTATCCAGTCTATTACTAAATTCTGTTGATATTACCTGTAAAGCATCTCATAAAATTATCCTTTCCCCCACTTATACAGCCACAACCTAATTTGGGTCCTTATTACCTTTCACTTGGACTATTGCAGTAGCCTCCTAATTGATCCCCCTGTATTCAGTCTTTCCCTTCTTCCAGCTACCACATTGATATTCCTAATACACATCTCCCTACATCTTTCTTCTGCTTAAAAAGCTTCAGCAACTTCCTGTTTCCCCTAGGATAAACACTCTGGATGGCATTGAAGCCCTTGACAGGCTGGCCCAAGTTTCCTTTCCAGATCCATTACTCCCCTTCAGTATAACCAAAGTGCTCTCTTGCTGTCTCTCACACGCAATCTCTTTCCTACCTGTTCAGACTGTTCCTGGACTGCTCTCTCAGCTCACATGTAGAATCCCTAGCTTCCTTCCAGGTAGAATTCATAGGGCTTCCTTCAAGGAGTCTTTCCTGGTGTTTAATCAGCTTCTCTAGTTTGTGTCTGTTCTTCTGCTTACCTGGTATTTTCCCTCAGGAAGCTCTTTGGTGTTAGAGAGTCTTTGCCTCCTTTGTCCCTGAGCCTGTCATGCATAAAGATTGGTTGAATTTGTATTCCTAGTGTACAAAGCCTTGCATGTAGTAGGTGCTTAAAAAAGATAACATGGCTCAATTGTCTTGGAGCTGGGAAGACGACCTACTAGCTGTAGGTGTTTAGGCTAGATATCTAACCTCTCTACGAGCTTTCATTTCCTTGTCTGTAAAATATAGATCAAACCAGAATAACCTGCTTTATACATTTGTTCAGAGTATTAAATGCAATTATCTGCAAGGGACTATATTTGCAACACTTATTTGTTATTATATTTGTGGAATTGAATTGGATTTTCATAAGTCACTTTCAACATCACACGTTAATAACAATAATAGCTAATATTTATATGTGCCAGGTACTGAGCACTTATATATATATAATATATATTTGTTTATATATATATATGCATATATATATATATACATATATATATATAATTTGATCCTCTACAACAACCCTCTGAGGTTTGATCAAATTATATTGTCCTCTCAGAAGGGAATCATGTCTACAGTTGTAACATTTCTGTAAAAAATTGAATCTTACAAAGTGAATTGATTTCTTTCGTTACAGGATTCCAGGGCCTACTTTCATCTGCTTAATCAAATTGCCCCCAAAGGAGACAACAGTGATGAATTTCCTATTACCATTGACCTTTCAGGATTTAATGTAAGTATGGTATTCTAGAGCCATTTAGTATGGGTGGTTAGAAATGGAGTAGTGAAAGTGTGGTCCTCAATCTTTTAGTAAATGTGATGCCTTCAAGGATCATTTGTTAGATATTGGAAATATAGGACTTCACATATGGAGTCCGGATTCAAATCCTGCCTCTCATACTTTCCAGCAAGTCACTGAACTTTTCTGAAACTCAGCCAAACTAATAAATTATAGTCTCTCACACTTTCCAGCAAGTCACTGAACCTCTGTGAAACTCAGCCAGACTAATAATTTACAGTCTGGTTGTTATCTCCCTTGTCAAAACAAGTTCCCAATCTGACGAAATCCCATAGCCTTGACATAGAGATGTATTGGGGAGTTCAGAAGTTCAGTGGTAGCTATTACTACATGAGGGACAAATTCACTTGGTGGCAAGTCTGCTGCTGAGCCAGATTTCCTGCCCATTTGTATCACAGAAATCAGAATCAGAATCACGAAAAGAAATAGATTTTACATAAGAGGAAGCAGTGGTACAAATGCTTCCTCATCTATGGATTCACTCTTGTTGATGGGTGGGTTGACCTATTTCTGGTCAATTAAATAACTGTAGAAATTGCCTGAGACTTGAAAAAAAAATAGCCTGAATTTAATGAAAATGGATAATGAGCAAACAGTTCTTGTTTGTGCTTAACAAGTTTTCAAGAACAGGTACTTTGAGATCTTTTCCATCTATGCTGGAACAATTCAGTTTTTTTTTTATAGAGCTAAGAAAAAATTGCCTTAGGGTATATTTAAGAGTGCCTTGCATGCTGTAGGTGTAGTGCTTGATAAATATTTGTGAACTGAATCAAGACGTGCTTCTGTCTTTAGGAATTTAGAATGTGACCAGATCAGGTCATCAACCATATCTAAACCCTGTGGCTGTTATGATTGAGGGGGAGGCAGAGAGGAATCTTGACCTTAATAGTGTTTGGAATCCATCCCATCAATATCTCTCTGCTGACTTCACTTGTTAAAGGGAGGATATCTTTCTTCTATAATCCTATGTTAGAAGAAAGGTATCTAGTTGTTCACAAGCTGTCCTGACCTTGTACATCACTTTGTGAATTTGTATACTTAAAATTTGAAATTTTAAGCAACAGGAACAAGTATCCCATATTTTATTTTGTATAGGGAGACTTATTGTTACCCGCTAAGGACAGACTTAAAGTCTTAATTCCTCTAGTGATTGTATGAAGCATCATGCATGTCACTCTAGTCTTTTTCAGAAATAACAATAGCTTCTTATTTTTCACAATACATGCAGAGATAGTTTTCAACATTCACCTTTGTAAAATCTTATGTTCCGAATTTTTCTCTCCCTCTCCACCCCCTCCCCATAGCAAATAATTAAATAAAGGTTAAAGATGTGCAACTGTTCTAAACCTATTTCCATATTCATCATGTTGTGCAAGAAAAAATCAGATCAAAGGGGCAGTTGGGTAGTGCAGTGGATCGAGCACCAGCCCTGAAGTCAGGAGGACCTGAGTTCAAATCTGGCCTCATTTCCTAGCTGTGTGACCCTGGGCAAGTCATTTAACCCTACTTGCCTCAGGAGAAAAAATTAGATCAAAAGGGGGGGGGGAAATGAGAAAGAAAAAACAAAGTAAACAAACAACAATAACAAAAAAGTGAAAATACGAATGCTGTGATCCATATTCAGTCTCCATAGTTTTCTCTCTGGATGCAGATGGCTTTCTCCATCACAAGTCTATTGGAATTGCCTTGAATCACCTCATTGTTGAAGAGAACCACGTCCATCAGAATTGATCATCATATAGTCTTGCTGTTGTCGTGTATAATGATCTCCTGGTTCTGCTCACTTCACTCAGCATCAGTTCATGCAAGTCTCTCAAGGCCTCTCTGAAATCATCCTGCTGGTCATTTCTTATAGAATAATAATATTCCATAACATTCATATACCATAATTTATTCAGCCATTCTCCAATTGATGGGCATCCTTTCAATTTCCAGTTTCTTGCCACTACAAAAAGGGCTGTCACAAACATTTTTTGCATGCTTAAATCCCTTTCCCTTTTTGTGATCTCTTTGGGATATAGACCCAGTAGAGACATTGCTGGAACAAAGGGTGTGTACTCAGAATGAGTACATTCTGATCTTTAAGTGAAGTTGGGCAGAATTCAACAACATCCTTCTTCATTCTTCCCCTTGGGAAGCAACTTTGTTGGCTGTAGGAAACTACATGGCTTGATGGACATTAGACAAACTAGATCTGGAATCAGGAAGAACCAAATTAAGATGTAACCAAAGACTCATACGAGCTATTTCCATTTCTTCCTCTCTAAAGTGAAGATAATAATAGCACCTAACTCCTAGGATTGTTATAAGCATAAAATGAGATGTTTATGAAGCATTTTATAAACTTTTAGCTAATGTTTAGGACTAGGGCAGCAAGTAAGACATTTACTAGGCTATTAAGTTTCTACTACATGCCAAAAGTAATCTCTATCTTCAAGGAACTCAAGGTCTAACAGGAGAGAAAATAGGTAAATAACTATGTACAAACAAGATATATACAAGTTAAATTGGAGATAATCTCAGAGGGAAGGTATTAAGATTTATTTTTTATTTCATTAAATATTTTAATCATTTGCAAATTTTTTTCAAGCGTTTATCTTTATTTTTTAATTTGAGCTCCTATGTCCAAAAGGCTGTAAAACTGTGCATACCATTTGATCCACTAGTGTCACTATTGAGTCTGTATCCCAAAGAGAAGATGAAAGAAGGAAAAGAACCCATATATGTAAAAAGTGTTTTTAGCAGCTTTTTGTGTTGGCAAAGAATTGGAAATTGAGGAGATGCCCATCAAGTTGGAAATAATTGAATAAGTTATGATATATGAAAGTAATGGGAATATTATTGTTCTATAAGAAATGATGAGCAGGCTGATTTCAGAAAAGCCTGGAAAAACTTACATGAACTGCTGCTGAGTGAAGTGAGCAGAATCACGCGAACATTGTACACAGCAACAGCAAGATTATGTGATGATCAACTAGGATGGATTTGGCTCCTTTAAACAAGATGATTCCAATAGACTTTGGATGGAAAATCCTCTTCTGAGGAAGAACTTTGGAGACTGAATATGGATTGAAGCATACTATCTTCACCTTTTTTATTTGCTTTTGTTTTCTCATGGATTTTCCTTTCTTTTCCACAACATGACCAATATGGAAATGTTTAAAATGATTAGATATGTATAATTTCTATCAGATTGCCTGATGCTCACCCTCATTTCCACAAAATCCTTATGACTACATATGTTATTATTTTAATCAATATTTCATTCTTTTAGGACAACTTCTACAGTTTGAACTACACTACCATTTGAACTAAGTGCAGACTAACTCATGAGCCAGGTCATCTATAGATATCTCTTGTGTAGGCAATAAGTATCTGACAATTCTCTCATCGGTTGTCAATATGGCATATTGGAGTGAATGTTGGACCAGAAGTCAGAAGACCTGAAATCTTGGTCTGATTGTGTGTGTCCACCAAGAATGATGCCTTGCACATTTAACTTTTCAGATCCTGTTTCCTCATCTGCAAAATGAGAAAAATACTTGTTTTGCCTAAAACTGACTTGGTATAAGAATCAAAAGACAAAAGCGTTTGTAAAAGCGATTTGTGCAAAAATATAAGATGTTGTTGTTCTAATATAGTGGATTAAATAACTCAGATTTAATTCCTGTTTCTTACAGACTCTTAATAATCAAAGCCAGAGTTTTAGAAGTTCCTGGAGACTCTGCTTTCTTGTTAAGTCAAACTGTCATCAGATATATTTGCAGAAGAATGTTTATCTACAGTATGAATAAGCTAATAAAAATTTTGGAACTAGCTCTTGAGAGTTTTTTGGTTTCACTGTGTAACCTTAGAGGAGTGTTAGATAAATAGTGTCTTATGTGAAATCTGAAATTTACTTCCCAGATATTAGTTAAAAAGTGATCCTGTTCTTGCTAATGCTCAATATCATTAACATGTAAGCATATCAAAAATGTTCAATAAATGCTTTTTTCATTCATTCCTTCACAGGAGAGAAATGATTTGAAGAGAGCTACCCTGATGCTTCAAGAAGCTGACAAATTAGGCTGTAGGCAATTTGTTTCCCCTGCAGATGTGGTTTCTGGAAATCCTAAACTTAATTTAGCTTTTGTAGCAAATCTGTTTAACACATATCCATGTCTGCACAAGCCTGAGAATAATGACATTGATATGAATTTGTTAGAAGGTGAGTTCTTTCAGTCTTAAGTTGTCTTGTTCTGTTCAAAATATTGTGTTGGCTTGTTATAACCAACAAGGATAGTGAGAGCGGGAGGAAAACGTATCTAAGAAGCCATTTTATATGTCTTGTGTATGTGTATATTTGTGTGTCTACAATGTGTTTATGCATGTATGTATGTTAATGGATTAGAATTCAGCAAGTGTTGAAAAAAAGAAAAGACTGGGGTAAAAACCCATAGAATTTTCCCAGCTAATCTAAGGGCTGGTAAAAACTATTATATGCTTTAAAAAATCCATCAAATAATAACATATAATCATGTTAATATGGATAAGACATTTTTAATTAGAATACATTAATGGAATATTTTTCTATTTCAAGCTAAAGATCTCCTGATTGGTTCTTTTTGCAAGTAGTCTTAATATTAATTGGTGGTGGGGAAAATGAAATACTCATATTATTGTCTTATCATATATAAGCTTTCATTATCTATCTCATAATTTATAACTTTCCTGTTTTGCTTCATGAAATGCAGATTTGACCCCTCCTAATGTAGGTACTGTATTTAGTACTTTTCTATCCTTAAATTTAATTATTCTGAATTTTTTCTATTATTACCATTTATTCTTTTCTTCTGGGTTGGTGTTTCTTCTTTGCATTGTTTATGCTGTGTTATCCTTGTCTTAATATGCCGAAAGAATGACATGTTGGAGAAGGAAAAATGTAGTTCAAATTATGGCCCTGAAGTGAATCTTTTATGATCATCTGATTTTCTTTCTAGAGTAGTAGGATATTATAATTTAAAACACAATTATTTTGACAATTTGACTTCACAGTTGAATTTTAGGATTTCCCCCTTTCATCCCACATGTCTACAAATCTCTCCTGTTTTTATTTTTGAAAGGGTTTATTTTGATCCTTCATATTTCCCATATGTATTGAAGGATTTTGTGGTACACAGCATAGGAAGAGAAGTGCCCTGTTTTGTAACATGCAATATAAAAATCAACATAGAGAAAAATTCTCTATTTTTCCTGTCCTTTCTAACCTCCCATTTCCCACACCTTAGACATCTATTCATATTAGTCCAAGAATCTAAAAAAAAAAAAAAAAAATGTGACAGCAGTAATGGTGTTTCCAGAGAACATCACCATTATTAAGAATGGCCCAGCCTTTTGTATCAGAGAATGGCTGTTTCCTCCATTCCTGAAAAATAGAAACTAAAGTTCTCAGACTTCTCCCTTTCACATATTCCTTCTTTGCTTTCAGTAAAGAGGACAAGAGTCAGGAATATACCCCTTCTTCTATGTTCTTTTATAACTCTTACCACTATGGTAATACCATAAATAAATAATTTTCATTTCTGTCACTAAATCTACTATACCAAGAGACAATCACAATAATTTCTTTTGTATTTAAATAGCTTCAAAGTTAAAGAATGTTTCTTCATTATACATGTGTAAATGGAAATAATATTTTCATAAGATATTTCCATAAAAATGGACATTTTAAGTGAAGTATTGTGGGGAAAAAAAGTTTAAAGGAAGACTGGGTTTTCACAAGTCTGGCAAATTTCATAATTCCTTTGTTTTATACTAAAAGACACTTGTTTAGAATGGCATATTAAAAATGGTCTGCTATTTTTAGCCCCTGAATTCTTGCTAGTTAGAGGTGCATTCTTGAACTTGCTGGCTCTTATCTCCTTTTGTCTTGTTTGGATTTCTTTGCTATAGTATTCAGCATGCATTTGGTAGATTTTTTTCAGTGTGAATGGTATTGCTGAATATTTCCTTTAGTATTTACCATATACAATTTGAAGATGATACTGCTGGAAGTATTTATCAATTGCCTTAGAACATTTCTCCTGATATAATACTTTAAAAATAATTATTTGACTCTACGATCATAATATTTAGGATCATGAATCTGGAGCAGGCAGGAACTTTAGATGACTTTTTTCCTGGCTATTCATGTTTTTTTATGCACTGCTTATTAAAACAGAAATATTTTCATATTATGATTGACATGTAAAAAGTAGAGTTCAGGTAACAGTATTTTCCCCACAAATTCAGACATAATTATCACCTGAATTTATGTAGTGTCAATAATCTTAGTGACAAATATCTTAATAAAATCCAAAGAAATCTTTCAAAGTACAACTAAGGCCCCGATCCTTCTTATTAAACAAAGCAAAATCATATACTGGCTAATATATCATTTTCAGAGAAAAACCTACTGAAGAATTCCTACTCTACACATGAATGATATCATTCCTTATCTCTGGATGTATGTCCAAAAGAATTCATTGTTTTGTAGATCTTTAAAAAATGTAAAGAGCCTAGTTAGCATGGTAGGAGTTCTATCAAAGGGGACAAACAATAAAAGAAAAGAATGTTTTGCACTCTACCACCGGAATTTCTGCAGTGTCCTTTACTTCCACTTCCAGTCTACAAAACACTCTGCAATCCAGAATGCACATGCTTTTATTTTACTTAACAGTCACTCTATACACTATATGATGTCTCAGGTTTTGAGCATTTGTTTACAGATAAAATTAGAGTTTGATAAATAAATACTCTGTTAACAAAACTTATTTACTTTCTAGATATCATTTATTTTTAAATCTATGCTGTTATTACTAACACTCAGATTTAATTATTAGTAAAAAAAATCTGAAGCTGATCAAAGTATCAAAATATGCTGAGAACAAATAGAATATTTATATTTTCCACTGCATTTATTATATCATGACTACTTGATAAAATTTAATTATTATTTTAAATCAGGTTGCAACCATGACATTATGAAAATGTGTAATTAATATTCTGACCTTCAGAGTTGCTCCCTAAATTGTATAAGTCCAAGAAACTAGATTAGAACTTCAAGTTGAGACCTGGGTTTAAATCTTGGCTCTAAATTTTAACATAAATGTGGCCTTAGGCCCACTAAGCCTCAGTTTCCTTAATAATAAAATTAAGGGATGAGATTAGATAATTTCTAAGGCCCTTTTCATCTATATTTGATTATTCTAATTCTTTTATTCTGGGGAAAGGGAAGGGCAAATCCATGTCACATACACTGAGATTTAATTTTGATATTTAACTTGTGGAAGATCATCATTTTGAAGATATTTTTAATTAGAATTGTTAAATGATCACCAAGGAAAAGGAAAATATGAATTTTAGGCATTTCAGTTTTTTGAAAAAATGTTTTATAAATGTCTATTGAAAAGCAGAGAAGCGATAAAATAAAAATCCTAATAGATGTCATGTATAATTTAGTAGAAATAAAAGTAAAATAATCTAAGAAAGAATATAATAATTAACATTGAAGATCATATGAAAATCTTATTTGCCTTTCCTATCTCAATAGTAGAAATAATATTCAGGGCTGCTAGGCTCCAGATCCCCCCTTCCTTTTTCTCATTCCTACACTGACTGGTTCCAGAGATTACTCTTGGCATTTCATTTTTAGAACTGCCTAGAAAGTTGTCTAGTACCCAGAATACTTGACTCAATGTCAATTTGGAGAAAAGTCTATAGTGGAGTGACACAGGGATTAGTTCTTGACAGGTGCCATTTAATATTTTTATCAACAACTTGAATAAAGTCACATAGGATTTGCAGATGACATAAAACTGAAAAGGATAGCTAGTATATTAAATTACATAGTCAGAATGCAAACTTTGACAAGACAGGAACTTGGAACTAAATATGACTTTACTAGGGATTAAAGTGAAATTTAAATTTGGGTTCAAAAATTTCAATTTCACAAATGGGTGGAGATGATTATATGGCAGTTCATGTGAAAAAAATCTATGGATTTTAATAGGAAGCAAGCTCAATATGCACCAACACTGTGATATCGCAACCAAAAATGTTAATTTTATTTTAGGCTCCAGTAAGAGAATCAGAGTATCAAAGATAGAGAAAGTTATGAACCTACTGTATTCTACTATGGCGAGCCCAAATGTGGAATATTATGTTCACTTTGGGTGCTACATTTTAAGGACACTGATAAATTGGAAAGCATCCAAAGGAGGGGCACCAGTATGGTGAAGGCTTAGATCCTTGAAAATGTGTCAGTAAGGATTGATTAAAAGGGCTAGTCATGTTTAGCCTGAAGGAAAAAAAGACTCAGAAATTTGTTAGCTGTCATCAAGTATTTCAAGGGCTGTCATGTGGAAGAGAGATTAATTTTGTCCCTTTGGTTCCAGAGGACAGAACAAAAAGCTTTGGATAGAAGCTGAAAAGAGATAGATTTAGGCAAGGAGAAATTTCCTGATAATTAGAGTTATTTGAAAATAGCATAGGTTGCTTTGGTTGATAGAGGGCTCACCTTTAATTGAGGTGTTCAACCTAAGGCTGGATAATCACTAATTGGGGATATAATAGAGGAAATGCTCTTAGATTAATCATGCCTTTTGGTTTAGAGATAAGAAATCTTTGTCTAAAAGCGCCCCAGGGGAGTTGGTGTTGAAAAAGAATGGAAAAACTGGCCCTGTATTTATAGACTTGTATCCCTGAGTGTCTTGGAACTAGCCTATTTTCGTGAGATCCTACCGAATGTATAGTTGAGCTAACCTATGGGTTAGGGCTACTGAATGATACAAATTCCTTCCTTGTTACTTGCCCGTTTGACTTAAGTGATTCATGATGTTCTAGGATATTCAAACTAGGATGATAGAATACTCTCACTAAGAAATAAATCTAGAGAATCAATTGGGAGTGAAAATAAAGCACGTGGGTCTAATTACAATCTGGAAAGCATAGGAAGAGAGAACGCTGCAGTGAAATCTCTTGATTTTCCACTGTATTTCTTAAGAGATTCAATTATTGCTTTATATTATGAGGTACCTTCCCTAATTACAGATATTCTATGGTGGGAATCCTGAAGGTGATGGGAACCACAAACCAGTAGCAGTACTTGAAAGTGTTTGTCTAAAGTTATTTCCAATGTTATAGAGTTAATATGGTAGAAAGTAAATCTCAGCTACAGAAGATGATTAAGCAGTATTCAGGAAGGCTGTAGCTTCCATCCATTGACAGTAGGAACTAGCAGCAGAACATAGGTGACCTTTAAGTATCAAAATGTCAGTTTCTCTTAACACTTGGGTTAACAGATTTTTATTTATTTTTTTTTTTTTACTGTATTTTGCTTTATTTTTAGCTCTCACTCTCCTTCAACTTTTCCCTTTTGCCACCGATAAGGTATAAGTTTACATACTACATTAGTTTCTCTGTGCAAAACTAAAAAACATATATTTAGAGGCCACTTTTGAAAAGCTTGTTTCCCCTCTTGGACAAAAACAGCTTCTCTATTCCTACTTAACATGAAAAAAAAAATCTTATTAAATTTTTAGAATCCTACTCTCAGACTGAATTCCAGCTAAAGGTCTAAAGATATCAACTGTTATACATAGTGTAGCTTCAAAGTAATCCACTTTCTGCTCAATAAAGCTGTAAGCAAATAAAGACTTCCGCAGCAATGATTGCCATTTGCAAAATGGGAATTGTTTTCTAAAGGAAATACAGCACAGGAACCACAACTAATCACATTGAGTTGGCTTAAGTGTAAGAATAGTTTAAATACGTATGTCTTTCTTGCCTCTTTTTTTCCTCCTAAATCATCAATATGAACTTATGTCTACTATAGGAGAAAGCAAAGAAGAGAGAACATTCCGAAACTGGATGAATTCTTTGGGTGTCAGTCCATATATTAATCATTTGTACAGGTAAATATTTGATTATTTCTCTTTATTGTTAAAGGCAAACACTTTAAGGACTAGTCCTGAATTTTTAAATAACTACTATTTTTTAAAATCAGGCATTTTGCCAACATATAGAATCAAGTAATGAGTGAAGCTTGGCATTGCAATGATTTAAAAGGGAAATTAAAAGGAAAAACTTAAAATGAGATATTAAAAGTTTTATTTCAAATGTTTACATAAAAAAGTATTTTAGTAAAAGTAATTTTTATGCCTTATTTAAGCCCAGTATCTAACCATGGAAGAAGGATAGGAAAGGAAGGTAAAGTTCTGAGAAGATGGACACATGCAAGTTGGATCCATTTGTGAAGAAAATGTAGCTTTGGTGCAATCTGACCACCACTAGGGAGGAAGACACTGCCAGGAAAAGAAGTGTGTGTATATGTATATACAAACACATATATATGTATATATACTTATGTATGTATCATATGTATTTATAAAAGAAGTTTATACATATATATGTGTGTGCATATGCATATGTATATAAAATGTATAAAGAAATATATTTGTGCTAAATTATGGCCTTCTTGAGGATTGGGGAAAAATAGGGAAAAAAGAATAAAGTAAAACTACACAGCAGAGAACAAAAGGAAATCTATGAGGAAGCAAAGAAAAGATGGACAGCTCTGAACACAATGTGTAGTATTTATTATATAGGCTTTCTTGAAATGGAAATTTGTTTTTTTATTTTTGAAATCTTCTCTTATGTTCTGCTGTACATATGGCAGTTTTTTCCTATTTTCTATTTAAGCTTTAAATAAATAAATGGGGAAAAATAAACAATTAAAAAAGAGAGAGAGACCTTCAAAGTCCTGCCCTTTTCCTCCCTGCTAGCACTCTTCTATCTCCTAAGGGTCCCTCTTGCTCGAAAGTTCCCAACTATAGTCCATAGTTATGTAAGTGACTCATCTCCTTCCCATCCTCTTCCTCATGGTTCCCCTCTCCCTTTACTATCCCAATTCTCTATCCCCATACTGTTTGCTTCTGTGCCCTTTTTACCTCTTATCTCTGCCTTCATTTGTTTTTGCCTCCATACCCTTTGTATGTGATTGTGTCCCATTTCTCACTGCTAGTTGTGTTCTTTTCTGACAAGTAGCCCAAGTCCTGGGATACCTGCCCCCATTTCAGAGTACCATAAATTAATGATCGATTCATGTCAAATATAGTAACTAAACAGAAGAACAGAAAGATATGTGTGTATAGATTGTCTTTTACATAACCAGTGGCTCTCAGTAGTAGACTTAAGCAGCAGCTCCTCCCAGATTCACAGAGGAAGGCAAGGAAATGGTTCTCATTTATCCAGCTGGATCTTGCCCATTTGAATGTTTGCCCCAAGATATCTCTTGGGCATCTGTCAATTTCCAACAATTGATGGAGAGAGCAGCTGGAGACATGAACTTCCTTGAAGTGGTGATATACCTTGATGACATCATTGTCCTTGGCAAGATCCTGGAAAAACATAGGATGATCAAAGTGTTGAATGAGCTAGAGAAAAATGTAATGAAGCTTTCAAATGATAAATGACAGTTTTTCAGAGTCTCTGCTAAGTGTATCAGTCATATAGTAGTTCAAAAAGGCCTTGAAAGTCTTATATGATGACTTTGGGTATATGGATCCCCAAAAAAACCCTCGAACTAGTAAAGAACAAACTTTATTGGTTCAAGTCCACTAGAGACCTCAGAAAGTATGAGGCCTGTGCCTGTATGTAAAGTGCTGCTAATTCATGTTGCATATTTGGAGAATATAAATAGTAGAAAACTTAGAACATCTGTCATCTGCCACTGTCTCCTTCAGCTCTGTCTCACATGAAGAAATGGCCTCCTTCCTTTTTTTTTTAGTTTAAAATGGCATTTTATTTTATTTTTTTATTAAAGCTTTTTATTTTCAAAACATATGCATGAATAATTTTTCGACATTGACTCTTGTAAAACCTTGTGTTCCAAATTTTCCCCTCCTTCCCTCCACTCCCTCCCCAGATGGCAAGTAATCCAAAATATGTTATACATATTAAAATATATGTTAAATCCAATATATGTAAACATATTTATACAATTACCTTGCTGTACAAGAAAAAAATCTGATTAAAAAATAAAAAATGAGTAAGAAAACAAAATGCAAACGAACAACAACAGAAAGAGTGAAAATGCTATGTTGTGATTCACATTCAGTTCCCACAATGCTTTCTCTGGGTGTAAATGCTCTCTTCATCACAAGATCATTGGAACTGTAGTGATCCCTTCCCTTACTAAGACAAACCCTTCTACTGGAAGAAGTGATTTCATTCCATTCTGAGGCTCGAAACCTAGGAATCCTCCTTGGCTCCTCATTCTCTCTCAAATCCCAAATCCAAGATGTTGCAAAGGTCCATCCATTTCACCTCTGCAACATCTTCCAAATACAGCGCTTTCTCTCCTCTGTATTTGCCCCTACCCTGTCCCTGATTACTTTACACTTGGACCATTTCATTAGCTTGGTGTTTTGTCTGCCTGTCAAGTCCTTCCCCATTACAGTCCATCCTCCATTCAGTTACTAAAATGATTTTCTAAAGCACAAATGTGACCAAGTCACCTTATTCAACCAACTTCCTTTTTGCTGCCAGGAACCAGTATAATTCCTTTTTGCTGCTAAGAACAAATCCTTGGTTTGACATTCAAAACCATTCACAACCTAGATTCACAACCATTTATAAACTACCTTTCCAGAGTATAGTAAGAAATCTTGGGCTTTATGAGACACATCAGTTGAGAGAATGAATATATCACAACCACTTCTTGCCCAGAGAAGAATTACTTGGACTCCATGATAAGAAGGAAAAAAAATTGATGGTTATTTACTTCAATACAAAAGAGATTGCTTACTAATTTTTCAAAGACTGAACCAGACAATGGTTCAGAAATAGAAATTTCAAGGGTAGGAGACTTTGGTGTACTGTAAACCTGCCAGCCAGTTTAAATAAAAGCAAAAGGACTGAACATAGAGGCAATATTTTTTCTATCTAGAACTTCAGCTGTAGAAACTTCTAGGGTACCAAGACTCCCCAGAGTGTTGTAATATTGATAGCTAATATCCTCCACAAGTGCAGGTTTAGAGAGAAAGGATTACAGTTCTTTTTTTTTTAATGAAAGCTTTTTATTTGCAAAACATATGTATGGGTAATTCTTCAACATTGATCTTTACAAAGCTTTCTGTTACAAAATTTTCCCCCCTAGTCCCCACCCCTCCCCTAGATGGCAGGAAATCCATTACATGTTACTTATGTTAAAATACTTGACAAATCAAATAGATATATACATATTTCCGCCCTTATCATTGTTGTGCAAGAAAAAATCATATCTACAAGAAAAAAAATCAGAGAAATGAAACACAATGCAAGCAAACATCAATAGAGAGCATAAAAATGTTATATTGTGGTCCACATTTCATATCCGTCTCTCTGGGTGTATATGGCTTTCTTCACTGAACAATTAGAACCAGTTTGAAACATTTCATTGTTGAAGAGGAAAGGATTACAGTTCTCAGAAAGACTATGATTATCCCATTCTGTCAACTATTTTAGGTAGAGAAATGGATAGATCAGCTGGTTTTAGGTAGAGAAATGGATAGATCAGCTGGTTTCCAGACACATAGGTTTAACTGATTGGTGACCAGACTTATCTAGGTTATTAAAATAAAAACTGGAAAACTGGTTATAGGCACAGACAACATATGTTCATTGATGTATGTGCTTTTATTTATTGCTTATTTATATGCCTCAAATATATTTGCCTGTTAGCTATGCATAATTTTTTGGTTTGTCTGTTTGCACATATGCTACTATATATGGATGTTCTGCCATTATGTAAATTTACTGATGTTATTTATTGAATTGCTTTTTGTGCAAATTTTTTATAGACATATATGTACTGTTGTGGCACATACATGTAATATCATGCATGTGATTTAGAGAGCTCTATTCTGAATGTGAGACTATGGACAAATATGCCAAAACAGACTCCTCTTGATACAAATTAATTTAAAGGATTAATTATTTGATTAATACTAGTGTTCTGTAAATTAATATTAACCTAAGCAAACATAATTAAAGAGATAAATACTGGGGGAAATTATATATTCCCAAATAATTATTTTAGGTCAATGGCTATTTCTTAATTCTCTTAGTATAGAAAATTGAGAATTGATTACATTGATGAACATTCTCTGAGCTTATCAATAAAGGTCCTTTTGAAGTCAACCATAAAATGTTAAATACACAGAAAGAGATCTCCAAGACATTGGATCTGTCCTCTGTTGTGATTTTATGGGGGACTTGGGAAAGTATTGTACCACTTGAGTTGAGGCTGGGTTACCATCTGGACCTGTAGAGGATATATTTATATTAATAAGATCACAGGACCATTAAAGTACTATTTTTACCTTAAAAGTTTTTGGTTCATAAAATTTCTTCCATTTATTCCTCATAACCCACAATGAGCAGCTAACATCTATGGAATTAATCTGATATCCCTACCATATTCTAAGCGATGAACAATACAATTACAATAATTTTTGGTTATAGATGAAGGCCACTTGGAATGAATTTTGAGCTTAAATATAAACATTTCTTCTTTATTCATGTTGTTCCTAGTGACCTTGCTGATGCTTTAGTGATCTTTCAACTGTATGAAATGACCCGGGTCCCAGTAGAATGGAGCCGTGTCAATAAACCTCCTTATCCTGCACTTGGTGTTAACATGAAAAAGGTAAATGAAGTAGTTTTGTATCTTTCATTCCGTAGAGTAGTTTTTACTATACTGATCTCTTCCAAAGAATTCGGGGATTCACAAGGCATAGTAGTGAATAGTCTAATCATGGGGATCTGATTTAAACATTTCTGGAGATGATTGGATTTGTTCCATATCTGTTTTTAATATAGTTTTGGAAAGATCTGAGGAATGGCAAGAAAACTCCTTTGAATATAATAAGTAGATGAAACAAATGAAAAGATATAAAATATAAAGCAACACTAGCAACTCATGGGATTACAATACAAAGAAATGGTATTATCTTTATCTGGGCACTACAGGAATTATTTCCTGGTATTAATAAACAAAGGACTGTTGTATTTGCAATAATACTTCATTCCCATTGGAAGATGATTAAAAGGAAATTGAAAATTACCCAAAATTAAAATGCTTATTCATTTATTCTTCACCACTTCTTTTAAATTTACTGATTTTGGAAAAGTCACTTTTTTTACTTTTCTGAAAGATATCATTTTTACTCCTATCCAAACATTAGAGATAGTGGTTTATTTGAAACTCTTGGTTATTGTTCCCTTTTTCATTCCAGGACATTATCCTTACCTTTCTTTTCCTCTGAAGATTTTTCTTATTTATGCTCAATAAGTATGGCTATTATCTAAGGTCAAGAGGGACAGTATTATAAGAGAATTCACCTACTTTTATGGCCTCAGTAACTAGTTATAAATGTGGCATAATTCTAAACTTAACCCATTTTCTGGTTGGTAACTCCAAGTATCTTTAAGATATGTTCAATTTTATTGAACCAAATTTATTAAAACCAAAGATTTCAAAAGGAATTAATCTTTTCACTCAAACTGAAATTATTTTCCAATTTGACTGCAACCTCAGTGATACTTCCATCTTCCTAAGACCCAACTTGTAGTCTTGGAGTAGTTTTTTCCCCCTACTGTCTTACTTCTCACACATGGTGAGACCAATTTGGCTAAATAGCAGATTCCCATGTAATAATTTCCATTTTAAATAAGTAGATTTCTGCAGGCTTTAAGAAAGCATCTCCCATTTTAAATTATAAAATGAATTGTATCTACTGCCTATCCTCCCACTGAAGAGGAAGTGCTACAGCCAGCACATTATGAGACTCTAAAAATTGGGCATCTGTTCTTTTGCTTTCAAAATTCTTTACATTTAGACTTCTGAAGTATAAATGTTTTTTAAAGAGGGTATATTTATCTATAAAACTACTGGAAATAAGAGAGAATTCATATTATAGTCTTGTATATTTATTTGTAGAATTTCAATTACTTTATGGTGTTTATTTTTTATATTTTTCCTAAATGTATATAAAAGCGATTTTAATATGCATTTAAAAAAACTGAGTTTTAATTGTCTCCTTCCTTCATCTTCCTTAGAAGGTAAAAAGTTTGATAGAGAATACAAAAGTAAAGTCATGCAAAGCATATTTTCATATTAGTTATTCTATGAAAGAAAACACATACTAAAAAAACTACACACTCACAATAAAGTGAAAAATACTATATTTCATCTACAGTCAGACTCCATCAATTCTTCTTTGGAGTTGGATAGCATTTTTCACCTTAAGTCCTTTAGAAGTGTTTTGGATCATTGTATAGCTTGAGAATAGCTAAGTCATTCACAAATGATTATAGTTCAATATTGCTGTTACTGTGTACACTCGCCTCCTAGTTCTGCTCACTTAACATTATATCAGTTCATGTAGTCTTTCCAGTTTTTCTGAAATTATCCTGGTTATCATGTTTTCTTATAGCACAATAGCATTCCATAATAATCAGGTACCATAATTTGTTCAGCCATTTCTCCAACTGATGAGCAGTTTCCATTTCTTTACTACCACCCAAAAAAAGGCTACAATAAATATTTTTTTACAGCTAGATCCTTTCCCCTTTCTATTGATCTCCTTGGGATATAGACATAGTAGTGGTATTTGCTGAGTCAAAAGGTATATACAATTTGATAGCTCTTTGGACAAATTGTCCTCCAGAATGCTTGGATAATTTCACAGCTCCGCTTATAGTGTATTAGTGTTCCATTTTTCCCATACCCCCTCCAAGATTTATCATTTTTTTTCTGGCCAATCTGTTAGGTGGTACCTCAGAGTTATTTTAATTTGCATTTCTCTAATCAATAGTAATTTACAGCATATTTCCCATAGAAATGATGTTTAATTCTTGAAAGAACAGTTGTTTTCAAGTCCTCAATTTGGGGTGTAAGGAGAACCAGTAGTGATTACATAAGATGCTAAGAGATGTTTTAGGTCACTAACTATACTAGACTGGCAGAATTTTGAAGGATACTTGTCTTTTATCTTTATGATAAAACTTATACTTATATTTGTAGCTTGAAAATTGTAACTATGCAGTGCAACTTGGAAAGAATAAGGCCAAATTCTCCCTTGTTGGGATTGCTGGGCAGGACTTACATGAAGGAAATTCCACTCTTACCCTGGCATTGCTATGGCAGCTAATGAGAAGGTAAGGATAACTAGGAGCTACACCAGAAATTATTCTTTCAATCAGTCCCTTACACTAAATTTTATAGTTGTTTTGGAATTGTATGGAGAATGAAGGAAATTCAAAACAGAAAATGCTCATTCTAAAACTTGATTTATTGTTGATAAGAAGCATTTAGTGTAAACCACTTTATACTAGAAAAATAGACTTGCTCCATTTATGAAATAGAAAAAAATTCAATGATTAATTTTGTAGAAATATCTCACAATGCAGATTGTTAATCTTTTGAAAAAAATACCTAAGTCTCTGTATTCTAGTAAGAGAACTTTCTTAAATGTAATTAGCAAGCTGATACTGAATAGAGATTTCTTGAGAGCTGGATTATTCAGTAACATGCACCTGTTTATTTCAGCGGTTTGAAGATTTATACTGTATTTCAGCATTTTTTCCATTGCAGATATACATTGAATGTACTATCAGATCTTGGAGAAGGTGAAAAAGTAACTGATGAGGTCATTATTAAATGGGTGAATCAAACTCTTGCAGAGGCAAATAAAAAAACTTCAATTTCCAGCTTCAAGGTAAATATGAAACTAATATAAAATAGTTTCAAAGAAATTAAATTTAGCATCATATGAGAAATATGGACAATATGTCATTATAGCTTAGATTTGCGGAGGGCTTATTGAAAGCACCAAAACAAGTTTAGTTGCAATAACAAAAACAACAAAAATGATAATAATAGAGTTAGTTATTTGCTATTGTGTTGAGAAAAACAAAATTTCTTAACTTTTTATCTGGTTAGCTCTGCGCCCATATTGACAAAGCCAGATGATAGAGTAGACAAGTCTATTTTATGAGAAAGGAAGACAAGCAAAAAGCCAAATGTAACTTTGTCCTTGTGAGAAATAAAACAGAAAATTAAAAAAAAATCATTGTTTATGTAGGACCTATAATGCTTTGTGCTCCCTGACAGCAGTTTCAGAACTGTACTGACATCATTTCCAAGGCATAACAGAACCAGCCAGATTCAAGTGGGATTGAGAAAACGGGTAGGAAAAAAATCTTGTCATCTAATTTATAATGACCCTTAGCATTCACTTATATGCACTTTTAATCAGTGAATCATAAAGCATTCACACTGTACATATATTTTCATATACATTCCCAATTTTTTGTTGATTTTACATGCATGCTCAAGTCAGAAATCTAAGCATGTTTGCTTGCACACATACAGTGAGTCACCTACTCTACTTTGCTATTTCATCTGCATTGTGTTTGTGTTTCCATTGTAATATATGGAAAACTTTCAGTCAAATTGTACTTTGGGGAAAAACATTACAATAAAAAAGTACTTTAAGGGAGAAAGGAGGGGGAAGAAGACATTTAGTATTTCTTAAAATCAAGGTGTCAGAAGAGAAAGTAATGCTAATATGAATGCTAGGGGAAAGGAGAAGGAATCTTCTGACCTACTCACTCTTATGTGGTCTGAGTAAGGGAAGTTTAAAAAAAATACATAGTCATAGAAACAGAATAATGAGCCATAAGGGAGTGGGAAAAGAATTTGCAAAAAGAAATGAACAGAAACCCCTACATTTCCCTAAGAGTATATTTTTTTATTATTCTCTTGTCTTTGAAAAGAATAATAATCAATTCAGGACATTAAAAGTTAGAAAGATATGGATAAAAATCACAAAATTTTAGTACAGAAAGATGCCTGAGATGACCTTTTCTAATCTTTTTTTTTTTTTGGTGAGCAAACAAATCACAAGAAATTAATAAATTGCCTGAGGTCCCCCAGCATGGTAGCATAGCTACATTTACATAATTGCTTCAGGCACAAAAAACAGGAAGAAATAAAAAAGTCTGATGTCAATAAATATTTATGGGTAGGTGAGAGAGTACAAAGAAATATGACAAGCCCTTCTTCTTTAGTTCCTTATAGTTTTGTCATAGAGAAAAGATATAAACATATGAAAAAGTGATTTTGACAGAACCAGTGTGGAAAAGGTAAGTAAAAACCTTAATAGTAAGAATCACACATTTTTAGGAGTTCAGAGGACCAATGGATCACTTCCAGTTAGGTCAAAAAAGAAGCGGTAAGATCTAAGCTTATTCAGGTTGGTTGAATAGGATTCTGACAAGCAGAAAGATGAGGGACAGATAGCATTCTAAGGTTGTGGAAACAATTATAAGAGTTGTGGATGGTGTCCAGTTTTACTTGGGGGATACTAAATAGAATAGTTTGACTAAATTGTATAATTCATGACAGGAGGTAATGAATAGTAAGGCTAGAAAGATTTGGTTTGGGGAGGTTGCATATGGTCTTTAATGCCAGATTGAAGAATTTAGATTTTATTCTATAATCACTGGGGAACTTCAGGCAAATATCCAGCAAATGATTATCCAAGGAGGCATCTTGAGGTGGCCCATTCCACGTGGAAATGGCTCTAATTGTTAAGTTCTTCCTAACTTCAAGCCTTGAAACTTCTACCTCCTATCCTTAACTCAGTTCTCTGGGGCTAAACATAATCACTTGACAATCTTTCAAATACTTGAAAACATCTTTATGATCCCCTCCCCCTTCTTCTGCAAATTTTCTCTTCTGTATCCTAAACATCTCCAGTCCCTTTCACCAGTTCTCTTATGACATGAATTCTAGGTCATCTTGGTTATTCTTCAGATAATCAAATATGGTTCTTAAACTTCAGTGCTCAGAAGTGAATACAATAATTTTGATGGGGTCTGCTGAGTGCAGAGAACAATGGGAATATTACTTCTTTATTCCTGAAAGCTATGCCTTTTAAATTTTTTTTTTTTTTTTTTGCTGAGGCAATTGGGGTTAAGTGACTTGGCCAGGGTCACACAGCTAGTAAGTATTAAGTGTCTGGGGGTAGATTTGAACTCAGGTCTCCTGGCTTTAGGGCTGGCACTCTATCCACTGTGCCATCTAGCTGCCCCCCAGCTATGCCTTTCTTGAAGCAACCCAAAATGGCATTAACTTTCTGGATTGCTACATCATTCCACTGACTCATTAAGCTTCCAGCCCATTAAAACCCCAGTTTTTTTTCACAACTATTGTCTATAGCTATGCTTACTCTATCTTGGAAATTTTGCATCAAAGCATAAGGCTTTTTATTTATCTCTATTGAATTTATTTTATTAGATTTAGCCCAGTGCTCTAGCCTGTCAAGATTTTGGATCCTGACTCTGTCATTCACTGTGGTGGACATTTCTTTCATCTTTGTGTCTTCTTTAAATCTGATGAACATACTATCTATGCCTTTATCCAAGTCATTAATAAAAATGTTAAGCAGCACAGGGCCAAGTAAGAATCTTTGGCCATTTTGGCAAGAAAGCATTAACAAGAAGGTTTAAAGGCTGTAAGACATCTGTCATGTGTATAAAGGGCAACTATGATTCTTTGCCTCAGGATTTCTAAGATAGGAGACTTATTGATGATACCATCACATTTGATATCCTCCTTCTAATAGGGATATTAGGAGGTAAAGCTAGTTTTAAGGGAAAACACTGAGGTTGGTTTTCAGCTTGATGAATTTGAGATGATATTGGGATATCTTGATGAAATGTCTATAAGGTCATCAGAAACATAGGACTGCCTACCTGGAGAGAGATCAGGACTAGAGATTTAGGTTTAGAAGTTATCTGCATAAAGCTCAGAATTAAAGCCAAAGGGATAAAAAGAATTCTAATACAAAGTGAGGTAAGGGAAAGAGCACCGTGGAATGGAGAATGTGGAATATTTATCATATGTTCTTTTAGAAATCAGGTGGTGTAGTTTCAATTGTTTAGTGATGAAGAAAGCCATATACACCCAGAGAGAGGGATATGAATGTGGACTATAACATAACATTTTCATGCTCTCTATTGATGTTTGCTTGCATTATGTTTCCCTTCTCAGATTTTTTTCTTGTAGATCTGACTTTTCTTGCACAGCAAGATAACTGTAAAAATATGTATACACATATTCGATTTGTCAAGTATGTTAACATAATTAACATGTATTAGACTTCCTGCCATCTAGGGGAAGGGTGGGGACTGGGGGGGTGGAATTTGTAATGGAAAGCTTTGTAAGGGTTAATGTTGAAGAATTACCCATACATATGTTTTGCAAATAAAAAGCTTTAATAAAAAAAAGAAATCAGGTGGTATTAGGAGTAGCTAGGTGGCACAGTGAGTGGTTAGAGCACCAGCCTTGAAATCAGGAGAACTCGAGTTCAAATCTGGCCTTAGACACTTAACACTTCTTGGCTGGGTGACCCTGGGCAAGTCTCTTGACCCCAATTGCCTGCCCATGAGAAATGTGGCATTGGCTCACTAGTTTCTTGAATGTGGCAAAATCTGCTAAGCAGTGTTCCATCCGTTTCTGATCCTGATCTCATACTTAGGTGCCACCACATGCGTCTGCACTTAGGGATCATCTCCTCTGTCTTAGGAGCACCCTCAACCTCCAGGTTCCTTTTTTTTTTTTTTTTTTTTTGAGACTCTACAATTTTACCCTCCCTCTTTATTCTAATGGATGTTGAGATAGTTGGTTTGCTATCCCAGAAATTTACTTCCTTTCATCCCCATTTTCTCACTAATCTTCATCCTCTCCCTGAGAATCTGCCTACAGAACACACCTAAGTCTCCACCCTCAGAAAGCCTTCCTTTGATTCATCTGTCTCTGCTCTCACTGTTTTTTTCTTCCTTTTGTGGTTAAACTCCTTAAGAAAGCTGTCTGTAATTGATGCCTTCACTTCCTTTCCTCCCACTCTCTTCTTAACTCTCTTCAGTCAGACTTCCACCCTTATTCAACTGAAACTGTTCTCTCCAAAGTAATCAGTAATGTTTTCCTGGCCAAATTGAACGGCCTTTTCACAATTCTCGTCTCTCTTGCCCCTTCTGCAGCATTTGATTAGTTTGATTAGTCTTTTTCTTAATACTCATTTTCCCTAGGTTTTGTGACACTGCTCTTTTCTGATTCTTCTACCTGTCTGACCATCCCTCAGTACCCTTGTTAGATCTTCATCCAGTTCACACCAGACAGCACCAAAGTGCCCGAATGCTCTGTCCTGGGTCCTGTTCTATTCTCCCTCTATACTATTTCACTTGATGACCTATATTAAGTCTCATAGATTCAACTAGCATTTCTGTGCAGGTGACTCTCAGGTCTCTTTGCCCAGCTGTAACTTCTCCCTCACCTCCAGTCTCATATATCCCGCTGATATTCAGACATCTCAAACTGGATGGCTGATAGATGTCTTGAACTCTGAAACTGAGTTCATTAACTTTCAACCTCTATTGCCTCCAGGATCCAATCTAAAATTCTCTGTTTGGCTTTCCAAGTACTATATAACCCAGCCTCTTTATACCTTTTCCTATCTGATCATTCCTCACAACCTGCACTCCATATCCTGACTCCAGGAAATTTCTCAGCCTGACTCCCATGCCTGGGAAGCTCTCCTTTCATATCTTGCTGCTTAACTTCTAGTTTCTGCTTAGCTCTCACCCTTTTCAAAACCTTTTCCTTGCCTTTCTTAATCTTAGTGCTGTGATTCTCTGAGATTATCTCCAATTTACTCCGTATATATATCCTGTTTTTACATTGTTTTTTTTTTGTTTGTTTGTTTGTTTGTTTTAATATCCTCCTCCTCTCAGACAGAAAACTCCTGGAGAGCAGATTTTTTTTTTTCCTTTCTTTTTTATGCCAGGGTTCAAAGAGTAGCAGGCACATAGTAAGTGCTTAATAAGTGTCTATTGACTGCTGATACACATATTTGGTTTCTCCCTGTAGTTTAGTCACTCCTCCCCCTTCATCTCCCAATGTTTATCTGATTTTATGTTATATCTTTTCCAGAGAAACATTATGCACAGACTTAGAAATCAACAATCCAAAGGATGAAATAGCATCAATTTCTAAAAGTTTCTGGAGTTTCAGAGAGTTCTATTCCCCTTTCAGGATTATAACCTTTTTAGTTTAATGGAAAGAACAAAAGTCTTGAGGTCCCATTTAGCTGTGGGACCCTGGGTAAGGGACTCAACCTCTCCGATTTTTAGACTCCCTATCTTTAAATGGGCATATTAATATCTGAACTCCCTACACCTCCAAATTGTTATGAAGAAAGTCTTCTAAAAACATTAAATTGCCATCTCAAAGTGAACAGTTATTATTGCTATTGAGAATTCATATGGTCCACAATTATTTTTGCTAATGCTTTTAGCTAAAGCTCCCTCGTAGTACTTCCTAATATAAGCAATGCCATTATAATCAGCATAAAGGACTATTATATTAATGTAAGAAAATAGGAAATGTTGGAATGATTTGCTAAATGATGTATGCTGGGGGACTGGCTAGAGTGATGAAAAGAAAAGTACATAACTGCCTTCATTTCTGTAATAAAACAAAGCATTTCTGATGATTAATGGATTAGTAGTAACACATTTATGAATCTTCACTACTTGTTTTTTAGGATAAATCTATTAGCACAAGTTTACCTGTATTAGATTTAATAGATGCCATCGCCCCCAATGCAATTCGCAAAGAAATGGTCAAGAGAGAAGACTTGTCAGATGAAGATAAGCTGAACAATGCTAAGTAAGTGCTGATGGCTTATTTGCAAATAAGCAATCCTTTGGATTTGGGAGCATGCTAATAGGAAAACATACTTTTATTCATAAAATCAATAGTGTTGTGACAGAGTTTAGGGGAAATTGTTGTGATAAAGTTTGTGATCCAGAGCCTTCCAGAAAATTGTTCTTATTTACCAACATATTTCTTTATTTAATTAAAATATATTCAGTGGAATTGCAATAGACAATAAAATGAAATGTTTTTCTTGTCTTTTCAAGATATGCCATTTCAGTTGCTCGGAAGATTGGTGCCCGAATATATGCCCTACCGGATGATCTGGTAGAAGTGAAGCCAAAGATGGTCATGACGGTGTTTGCATGCTTAATGGGGAAAGGACTGAACAAAATAAAATAATGAAATGTGTAATTGAAATCCTGCCATGTTAAAACATATTGAATGCCTCACAGTTTACAGAATTCTGAAGTCTAGTGGGTATAAAAACAGATTATTTGTATGCACAATGGTTATATATTCATTAATGATACTTAGTATCTTGTTTATACTAGTTAGAATTTGTCAGTCTTTTTTAGATAATGTGATTAATTTAGTAATTAATTCTGACATTCGAAAGTGTTCATTACCAAATTCAGATTTTTGTCATTGAGTTATTTTCTTTTCCCTAAAATACCATTAAATCACGATTGGGTTGTTCTCTTTTGTAACATAAAAAAGATTAATCTACTCAATGCATTATTTCAGAACCTGCTGGGGAAAATGTGCTTGATTTTTTTGTGTTATTTAATTTTAATCACGAATATATTTAAAATAATTCTCTATAATTGAGATTTTTCATTTTTTCTTCCAAATGTGAAATATAGTCAGCAAACTAGCCTTGTCCTGTAAATTTCTAGTGTCTAAAATTGAAAGTAACAAATATTGCTCATTAATATTAAATTTTTATATGAGAGCCAATTCTCAAATGAGCCCAATATTTTCTCTCTTATTTAAACAGCTATAGTTTTTTATCTAAAACTTAACCAAAACTATAGTGCTATTACTTTCACATTTAGTAGTTTGATAATGACATTAAACATATGGCATATTAAAACATAGCAAGATATCATTAATAGAGTATATATTGTGCAAAACATTTAGAGCTCTAAAAATTTACTTTGTGTCCAGTAACATTCAGTTTTTTGACCTCTGGTCTATGAATGTTTTAGGAATTCTATTCATTTAAACTCACAATTGGTAACCTCCTGCCTCTTCTTCCTGGGTTCTCTTTGTGATCAGAATTCAACTAGTAAATAACTAGATGTGCTGACCTCATCTTGTATTGGTCACACCTCAGTTAGGAACCAATGGATCATATTCTTTCTATAAAAAATGAATGAGAATAATACTTAATGTATAATACCTTTCTGTGTTCTCTCAGCTGGAGAGGCAGAATAGTGCAGCGACAAAAAAGCTAGATTGAGAGCCTGGGGTCAAATCCCGGTTTTACTGCTTACCACTTTTTGTGACCTTGGCTAAATTGCTTGACAAATATGGACCTCAGTTTTTTTCATCTTTGGGATTAGAATATTAGATAAGGTGACCTCTGACATCCCTTTTCACACTGTCTAATCAATGATCCTAAGATTGTTTCAGATTGGGAATGAATGGTTAGTGCTGATATCTGTAGGGTACCAATTTGGATTGAAATGTTATGAATAGAGAGAAGATATGTTTCAAGCCAATCCATTTTTATGGTTGGTTGCTCCCACTTAAATCCCAAAGTTTCCTCCTTTGACATCTGATGCTGTGCCATGTAATAAAATATCTATCACTTGTATTTAACAGGGAATAAGTAGACTGGATTTCCCTTCTGTATTACTACTGCTTAAAGTATGGATAGGTGTCAGGGAAAAGGAAGAACATTCATTTCTTTGGAAAGAAATATTTGCAAAAAAAAATTGTGAGTGGAATCTTAATGTAATCTTCCTTTTCAAAAAAAGAAATTTTGCCTTTATTTTCTATTATAACTAGGTCATTCCAATGTGTAGATTTAAGTGTTCTCATCCTTCAATGAGATCATGTAAATCACATTTAAAAATTTTCCCCTCTGATTTTACATTATTAAATTTATATGAATTGTGACTTGAGGATATTTCCCCCTGACAAAATGTATTTAATAAAGATATTATATATGTAGAAATGTGTCTATTTTTCTTCCATTTAAAGAAAAATGTAACCTTTTAAGATGATAAACCTACTTTCCAGAAAGTGAAAGAAAATTATCTTTAAAGTAGCAATTTTGTTTTTAAATAAAATGCTTTTCATATTGTTATTTTAACCACCACCAGGTGGTGGTGGAAACTGCTCAACCCAATCTTGTTTCTCAAAAAAGACCTGGGTCCTGAAGTGGGGATGGGAGTGAGGCTGCGGGAGGCTCATGGTCATCCTGGGAACCTGCCTTTGCCATTGCATGCAATAGGTCCATTCGCTCTATGGTTTTCATGTTAGTGACTTTCTGTTCCTCAGCTTCACTTTATATGGCAGTGCCAACTTTTTGGCAAGGGATGTGTGAAATCAGTGTAATTGGGAATTCTAACCCAATTAGAATTTGTGTCTGAGCTCCTAACTTAACTGGCCAAACTTCTTGAGCTTGCTTTATTTCTTTGAAGCTTAATCATTTACCTTGGCATATGGAATTAATTCTCTACAGAGGATGACAGATACGTTTGGATACTTATAAAACAAACAAACGATGCATAATGTTTAATACATCATGCTTCATGGAATAAAACATCAAAGAGTCAATCTTTTCTAGTCCCTGGGAGCCCCCTTCCTCTCCCCTTGATATAGGAGCGTCCTTAAAACTATAAATTCCAGGAAAGACATGTTTTGAATTGGTTTAAAATACCACAGCAGATGAGTGCCCATTCAGTGTTCATAACTGAATCTAATAGAGTGGTCTCCAGATAAGAAGTTAGAACCTGCCTGAATTCTGAAAGTAGGGTTCATGACACAGGAAAGAGACTCGGGAAGGCAGAAAACTCAGCAGATGATTAATATTGGCCCTAGCCATCTTGCCCTGATAGGGATCACCAACTTTATATGGCCACAACTATGCCATCATAGAACAAGGGGGAACTCAGCAGCAAGAAGTTTGCCCCAAAGTGCATTTCAGCATCCCATTATCTTTCCACAGCTCACCTTTCCACAGCAAATTCTATCACTTCCTATAGCAACTTGCTATCTTGATCTATAGCCCAAAGTCCCCATTGCTCCTTGAAATAAAGCAAGGCATCTCTAGAATAAGAAGTGCTATTTTTTTTTGCAGTACTTTAATACTTTCATAGGCAACATTAAAAAAAGACTTAGGAGATGTATGATCCAAATTTAGTATAAAATAAAATCAATCTAATGAACCTGTTCTCAGGAAGAGATGATTTAAGCCTAAAGTCATAATTATTAAACTCCTTTGGAGAAAACTGCCTCCAGTGATCAGTTCTTCATGTGTTAATATTCTCCATTCCATTAAACAAATGCAGTTCTCCATTCTTCTTTGCTGGCAGGCTGTTTCCACCTGCAAATGTCAGGAGTCTTCCTGAAGACTTGGTCTGCCAGAGCACCACATCTCAGGTCTTGGTATGTTCAAGCTAGACTGTGCAGTATAGTTCTGTCCAATACAACAACATTCCCTATATTTTTCTGTGATCATTTTAGGAGCTTCAGGCTGATTTTAAGCTTTTTATTGTCTGGATTTTGGTTGATGTTTGTGTGTGTGTGTGTCTTCCTTTGCTAGATAATAAATTCCAGGTCAGATACTCGCCTTTATTTTTGTATTGCCAATACTTGGCATTTATTAGAGGCTTCACATGATTGTTGATTAATTGCTCTGATGTAGCTAATTGCCTGAAGTAACATTGTTTCATTATATGTTTTATAGATCAGTGTTATGTGGAAGTATTCTTGTACCAGGCAAGCAACAGCATTTAAAAGATAGGAAGGCTGACATTTAAGATTATCTGATTGAAATGGAATAATTCCAGTGAATACTCAAATGATTTGGCTGTTTTAGCTGGCCTGGTTTTAATTAAATGTTTGCTGTCAGATTGACTAGCCCTCATCTACCTATTTGGAGGAAGGGATATGGACCGAAATAGAAGATCGCTGTGGGAACCAAGAAAGAGCATAATACAGTGTCCCAAAAGCCTTATTGCACTTTTAAGCTATTAAAAATCCACATTATGTGAAGATTTTTGGGATATGCTATATAACAGAAAGAACTCTTGAGCTCTGATTTGGTTTGGGTCCACCTGCACTTATTTTCTTTAGAGAATCTGGAGCTGTCCAGGGTCTGGGGTTACCGTATTTCTGACCAGTTCTGCTAGTCCCTGACTGTAGTTTCAAGTTATACGTTTCTACATGAGTCTATATTAATATGGCTTGTAAGGTTAAGTGAATAGATACCACTGTATTTTCCTTTTCTCCTCTCCAAAGGAGATTTTATTCCTGCAGAGAAATGCTTCAGGAGATTACAGCTGATCACTGTTCTCTTCAGAGAGAGCAGAACAAGTTAAAATTGTATATATCTGCTCCCCACCCCCAACTATTGAAAGTCTAGGGAAATAAATTTTAGGATCACATCATTCTTCTAGGCACCACTCCTTAACAGGAAAGCTGTAGCTGAAAATTTGACTGACTATATGACTGACTCTCTTTCCATCAAATGCCAGTTTCGTATAAATCATCACACATAATGCATAGCAAATAAACCTATTCATACAAGCTGGAAGCAAAGAGAAATCAGAGAAATCATACAGATTAGAGTATAATGGACAATACACACGACAAATTAATTCTCTGATTGGGAATGAGAACATCCAAGAGAGAGAGAGAGAATCTTTGATCTCACCCAAGGGGAAATTCTCTAAAATCTCTGAGTGTGGCAAGCTGAGAATCTATATGTTGGCCTGTTACCAATATTTCTTTCCCTGAAGAAAGTCTGGAACATCAAGTCTTCTCTAAAAGCTGAAGTAAGAAGCCTAGAATCTCTCCTCTCCCAAGCTGTCAACTCCACCCTTCACAGTGGTCAAGAGCATCAAGGGAACATTTTTTCTTTCAATTAGAGTTTTATTCAAATGCTAGGCTTGAGCCCTGGATCACACAAAGAAAATTCATATTGGGCTACAAAATAAGAAAAACAGACTATTGTAATCATTTGTCATAAATGTTTCAGGCAAGTGGGATTGGTTTTAGTACCAGTAGATAATAACTTTATCAAACTACCAAACCCATAGCCATAATATTTTATAAAATATCCAGTAACAAGACAGAATGGAAGACTAGATGATTCTTGACTTTAGAAGGGTTTTAATCTAATATAGGCAATTATTTTTTAAAATACAAAATATTGGGAAAAAGCATATGTAAGTGGTTGGAAGGCCATTAAATATCTAACGTAGTAATGGAGCTATTGAACTAGAAATGAAAATTGGGTTCTAGTCCTGATTTTGCAATTAACTCCTGACATGGCCTTTTTAATCTATAAAATAGACAGAATGAATTTTTAAGTCTTCCAATTGTAGATCAAACCTAATATTGACTTGAATGGTCTTTGAATGATGAGAAAAAATCTATGTTGGCTGATGAAGGAAGAAGTGGGTGACAATAAGAAAACATGGGAATTATCTAAATTATTGCACATGCAAAAACAGTAAACAAATTGTTCTCATTGTAGCAGATGGGAGCAAGCAGGGGCATAGCAAAGTCATTCACATGATGCAATGTTTATTGGCAGCTTTAAAGTCATCTAGATAATAGTATTGTATGGTACCATAATTGGCAGTTTCTTTGAATAAAAAGAAATAACAATTAGATGGAAACAATACATTATTCATGAGTCTGTACTTAGGGGCACTTTAATCATACATAAATAATGGCTTCATCTGAGGGATCACAGAATTTATCCACGCTATCATTCTATCCATCTGCCTCAGCTTACAGATGAAATAAAATAAGGTTAAGGAAAGTTAGAAGACTGGCCCAGGGTCTCACAGCAAATAAGAAGCACGACTAGGAATCTACACAAGTCTTTTGAAAACATATCCTGTGCTCTCTTCACTATTATACATATTTTAAAATCCATAATTTCAATGGTATAGGTATATTTAGATGGCCATTAAGAATTACAATAGCTATAGTGATGAGCCTTCCTGAGTTTAGCTAGGCTGATCCAAGCACAGACACACAATTCATCATTGGCTCTGTACTAGAGTTTTATAGAAGATATTAGATTTGTAATTTCTGTTCATGCATTTAATCTATTCATGCCCTTTTGATTGAAGAAGATGAAGAAAATCTGACCTTACCTATACATGTATTTAGAAAAGGGAGAATTATAATTGGCAAATGTCTTAATATTGTGATGAAAATAGTTTTGATTTATTGGACCCTTTGGAAGAATTGAGCATCCCTTGGAGTCCAAGAATGAATTTTAAGAACCACTGCAATAGAGAAAGCATCAGTGTGTTATATTTTAGAGGTTTTCCCCAGAAAGAGGGATTTGCATCCCCCTAAAAGTAAATTAATCTATTCTGGCATGCCATATTATTGATGAACCCATGTGATCTCAGTAATTGCTATTTCCATTTCTAAATGATTCTAAACCATGCCTTTAAAAATGTGGCAGAGAACAGAGCTTCTTAAACTTTTTCCACTTGTGATCTCTTTCTGCCAAAGAAATTTTTATGCAACTCTGGGTATATTAACTATATGAAATAGGTATACAAATCAAACATTTGCTGATAATAAATCATAATTTTGGAACCACCACATTCAGCTAGGTGACCCCATATGGAGTTATGACCCACAGTTTAAAACTTTGCTCTAAAATATTGAAGAAAGTGAAACCATGGCTTAATGTGAAACTTCTTATTCTCTTCCCATCTCAGGATATGAATATCATATTTGCTTTCTTTTGCTCTGTGGCACTTTCTCACTTCTCAACCATTAAAAAAGAAATGTTGACTGCAAATCAGCAAACTCATTCTTTCTGTTAGTACCCCATTCTCTTGCCATTTCCTCATTCATCACTTTCCCTTTCCCATTAACCCTTTTTGATCACTCCCTTTTAATCTGAAGATCATTCTTGATTGGAGAGAATACAAAGCAAAAAATGGAATCTATCTTTTCTCCTCCATTCATTAATATCCATTCAGAACAGCAAACTACTCTTAAACAATACTTCCTCTTTCTCTCAATCTAGCTAGAGCTCAGCATTCCTCTATAGCTTCAACTTATTCTGAGATTTAGCTATTCTTATAGGACTGTGCCATGCATTTGTATTCATCCTCAATTAACTACCCTAGTTTCTACTTTCTTTCCATGTCTTTTTTTCTTATCCATTTGTTTAATATTTTCTCCATACTTAAAACAATTTTTTACGTTTTTTAAATTTGAGTTCCAGATGTTCTCCCTAATCCTCACCCCCATTCCCCATTAAGAAACTACATTTACAAGTCTTTTTTAAAATTAAATTAATAAATTACTTCCTTTTATATGTATACAAATCTCTTTAGACAAGACTCTTTAGACAAATCCTTTTTCTTATAAGAATCATTTGTTATCTTCTGAATATTTTCAGAAAACTTCTCATATCTATGACATCTTAAAATCAATATCCTCTAGTTAAAATTCAACTGGCATTTTTATTCATGAATAATTTTGATTAGGATGCATATAAGTGATTTCCTTTGTATATAATTTGTCAACCTGATTCTTTGATCTACACAATTTGCATTTGCTCATATTTTCCTGATTACTAGCCTAAAAGAGTAATTAGAATTACTGAACATTATCTTTTGTATTGAATATTCATATTAAAAGACTTTTTTTGATGATATGACTAGAAAGTTTCTAAAAAATGCTATCTTACCAGTATGTATCACTTAGTTGAGGATATGGTGATTTATGTTCTTTTCAAATGCTTATTGCTTTAATGGATTTAACAATCCCACTGCATATGTAACTGTGCTTTGGTATTTGCAAAAATTTTGTTTTTATTTTAAATATCTGGGTGAGTTGATTCAAGGTTGATTTTTATGAGGCCATGTTGAAGAGTTTACTTTTCAAATAGACTAGTCAGTATAACAATTCTTCAACCACATAATACAGACCCATTCAGCTAACCCTCTTGCAATTTTACATTGCTGATCCTTTGGAGACAATTGTGGGTAGTAGATAAGGCAACTAGGTGGCTCGGTGAATAAAGTAATGGGCCTAGAATCAGAAGACTAGATTTCAAATCCAGCCCCAGATACATACTAGGTGTGACACCCTGTGCAAGTAATTTAACCTCAATTTCCCTTAATTCACTGAGGAAGGAAATGGCAAATCACTTCCAGCATCTTTACCAAGAAAATCCTATGGACAGTATGGCCTGCAGGATCACAAAAATAAATAGAATTCCATCCACATTAGTAGAGAAAAACCTGAAAGATTTGTAGACAAAGAACAATGCAATATATTAAGGGATTGAATTTAATAGCTACTTTTGTTATAGAAACTCTTTTATTGTCCAGTCTTTCTTATTTTTCATCTCCAGGCAAGAAAATACTCTATAATTTAGGATGCTCCACCATTTTGCTCCATACCTCAACCCCCTTATAATTGTCTCCTTCCACAATATATAACTTGCATCCAATTCCTCTCTTCTAATTGTACAGCCACTTCCTTGGTTTGGAGTGTCCATCACCTCTTCTTTAGAATACTATATGAGGGGAGGCAACGAGGTGGTATAGTGGATATAGAGCACTGTCCCTGAAGTCAGGGGGCTCTGAGTTCAACTCTAGTGTCAAACAGTTACTGAATCCCAATGGGTGGGTGGGGGGAGAGAACTGTAGCAACCTGCAAATTAGTGTAATTGCCTTGTATTCTCTTTTTCTCACTTCAGGCCAATTTTCAAATAGCTGCCAAAATGAACATCTGACCACGTAGCTCCTATACTCAGAAAACTGCTATGGCTCCCTGTTGCTTTTAGGATAAAATATAAACCTGTTTTTTGTTTTTGTTTTTTGTTTTTTGTTGCTTTTAAAGACCTTCCCAATCAGCCTCCATCTCTTTCTAGCCTCTCTAGCCAAACTGGCTTTCTCTCTGTCCCTGTGTGACTCAGCTTTGGTTGTCCCCCATATCAGGAATTCATTCCCTCCTTACTCTGCTTCCTAGAATCCCTTCAAGATACAGTTCAAGTAGGACTCTCTACATCAAACCTTCCTTTGCCAATTCTTCCCCTACTCTCTCCTAGTTAACTACTTTGTATTTTCTTTATATTTACTCTGTATATATTTACAAGCTACTTATATATCACCAGTTACAATGTAACATGCCTAAGGGTAAGGACTATGCTGTTCTTTTTGTTTCTATTCCTATTGCCCAGCACTTGCCCGGCAGACAGCAGGCACTTAAATTCATATTGATCAACTGATTTGGGGGGTAATATTTGTTACTTCATTATTACTTCAAAAAGTCACACCTTTGCTATATTTTAAGTCACATCTCTCAAATACCTGTCTTTTCCCCACTTTATCATTACAGTTGTAGTTTCAACCAGTTAGTTTACTATTAGATTGAAATCTTCTCAGCACTCCCCAGCTCTTTTCTCCTTTAATCTATTTTCATAGAAAATCATTTTTAAACTTCATTTTACTTGTCCAAAAATGCCTCGTCATATCCTTCCCAAAGGATGGGGATCAGGCAACCTTATGACTTCTGTCCTGGGTCTTCAAACATTTCACCCCCGTGATTTTTGCTACTTAACCTCTGAATTTTTACAATTGTAGTCCAGGAAAAAAAAAAAAAAAAAACTGGTTTCCTAGGCTGTTCTTCTACTCTTAACCAACCCCATTGCACAATAGCCCCTATTCCAGCCTCTTGAACAAGTAGCAGGGCTATCTCTTCTGTCTGAAATAGTCCTAATCAGACTAAGTCCTAAATTTACTTCATCCAAGCAATCTTCCTTGATCAGTTTATATTGCTTCCATTGTTTTGTACCTAACAGAGGCGTGATGGCAAATGTGTGGATTTAGTGGCCAAACTTGTGGATTTAAATCCAAGCTCCGTCGTTATCTGTGCGACCTCAAATAAGTCACTTAAGATGCAGGGACCTCAGATTTCTTATCTGTAAAATGAAATGGATGGGATAGATAAATCCTTCTAGCTTCTGGCATCTCTTGAGCTCACTTCCCCTGTGGAATATTAGACTGTGGAACCTTATGTAATGATTCTTTGAACTTTGAAATTTAGCTTCAGTAGATCAAAGATATGTATTAGTGTTTATGACTGGATTTCCTCTCTTTTATCACAAACAGAATAGGAATTGTTTTCTTAGTAGATCCCTGGACTTGGACATGAAGATCTGAGTTCAAATCCTACCTGACATTTACTGGCTGCACACGCAAGTCATTTATCTCTGTAAATTTTATTTTCCTCATATGTAAAATAGCATTTATTGGCTCCTACCTCAAAGGGTTGTGGTGAGAAGCAAATGCAAAGCACTTTACAAACTTTCAAGCACTATGCAAATGCTATTTTTCTATTTCTACTTCTGTATAACTTCCTCCATATTCATCAGAATCAGAATAACAGCACCCCAAATCTCTTCCTCCAATTTACAAAGAATAAAATAAGCATTAAGACTACTCAAGAACTTAACAACTGCTCTGCTTTTGGCAGAAAGTGTGCTCCAACAGATGTCTAAAAGCTCTCTTCCCCAAGCTTTCGACTCATATCACCAAAACTCTATTTACTAGATATTTTCTAATAGATGTCCCATTGAAATCTCAAACTTAACACACACAAAACAGAATTCATTTTTTCCTAACAAACTGTGCCTTCTTCCTGTCTTTTTCCTTTCTGTTGATTCTTTTAGTCATCCAGGTTTGAAGCCTTGCAATTATTCTCCACTCTTCCCTTTTCCTCACCCCTCATGTACCTAATCAGCTGCCAGATTTCCATTTTACTTCCACAACACATTTCCCATCTGTTCCTTTTTCTCCCCTTACCCTGCCATCAATTAGGTTCATGTCCTCACTGTCTCGATTGGACTATTGCAATTTTGTGGATTTTTTTCATTAGTTTTCCAAATAGCTATTCCTAAAGCACAATTTGACCATATCCCTCCTCTAGTATGCAAATAACATCCAGTGGCATCTCCTTGCCTCTAGGATAAAATATCAACCAAATATTTGTCTTATCCTGTTTCAGTTTACCTTTCCAAGCTTAGGAAACACAAACCTCTCCTTATAAAATGTTTCCTTTCTCTTTCTGTCTTTGCAAGGCTCCCTTTCTCATTACCCCCCAAAACCCACTTCTAGATTATATTTTATTCTCACCATGGAATCCATTCAAACTCTATCTCCAGCAGGAAGCCCTCCTTCTTTTCCCTAGAATTAGGCGGTGAACTACAGGGGGCTAGATGTGGTTATTCTTTGGTTTTGTTTAACTCTTCTTTACTGTAAGAATTCTGTTAGTAGTAGTTGGGAAGTTATAGCAGGGAAAAAACTGGCCAAGATTAAATACCAGATCGGATCCTATATCTCCCCATTAGAGTGTGAACTTCAGAGCTCTGCTTTACTTTTCTAATTAGACCCCCCCCCCCAGCTCCTGAGTCCTTTGCACATAAGATGCATGTAAAAGATGCTTTTGAATTTATTTTAATCTCAGTTCATTACAATCACCACAATCTCGTGCAAGATCATCTTGAAAATGTCTGTGGAGAGCACCTTGGATTTGGAGTCAGGAAATTCCGAGTTTCCATCTGGCCTCAGACAGTGGCTGTGATGTTTGAGCAAGTCATTCAAAAATACTTGGCCTCAGTTTCCTGATCAACAAAATGAGGAAGGTGGACTCCAAAGCTTCCAGGGCCCTTTCCATCGCTTAAACTTTTAGCCTGGTAACTAAAGGTCCCTTTCTGGTCGAAATGCCCTTTTCTTTTCTCTGTACGGACCTAAATTTCTTAGACCCAGGCAGGTCAGAAGCTTAAATCTAAGACTGGACTCTAGAGCACCAGGATTCAGTGAGGTTAAGGGTCTGTCCTCGAGTCACCCAGCAAGGTGATGGCAGGGGCTGGACTTGAACCCATGTTTTCCTACTCCAGCCTCCCCCCAGCTCCACCGTAAGGCTGTTTTTTCATTCTAAACGTCTGTAGAGAAGACGCGAGGTGCCCTCCTCGGCCACCATAGCTGTAAGTCGGGTCCGGCCTCGCAGCTCCCGGGAGACCGAGGATGACGTGAGGAGCGAGTTGGAGAGCAGCACCCAAGGACCGACCTCACTGGCTCTTGCTCCTGGCTCCGCTGGCCTCGCCACTGCCCCAGGCACCTTTTCCCCTCCCTTTCGCGGATCCTCCTCCCACCAGATCCCTTCTCTCCCAGCCCCCTTTTCCCAGTCTCTCCCCCAACTCGCGCCTCTCCCTGCTTCCCTGCCCCCTTCCTCCAGCCGCCCTGCCCCCCTCCCGCGTACCTTCCTGACAGCTGTCTCTCCTAGCCCCCCTTGAAGTCCTTGCGGGTCTCCTTACCCCCCTCCCCTGATCTGCATTGCCCCTCACGCCTCCCTGCCCCCCAACCCCGCTCCGAGCTTTGATACCCCCACCCCCCCTTGTTTTGCATTTATCCGGCGTTCCCCTTTCCCCCTTGTGCTCCTTTCCCACCCTTCCCCCAGCTCCTCGCGCTCATCCCTCTGCCCCCCTTTTCTGTTGCCTTGTGCCCCTTTCCCCGTTGAGTTCCTTTCCCACCTCTCTCAGTGCTCCCCTCCCTATTTTCCCTATCTTTCTTCATTAAGCGCCTTACTCCACTGCTCTGCCCCTCCCTTTCCCCGACTCCCTGCGCCCCTCTCCCGGCCCCCTCCTTTATCCCCAGCTCCTCGAGCTAGCTCTCTTGCTCCCACTTCCCTGACCCTTGCTCTCCCGCCCACTTCCCTCCCCATACCCGGACTATTTTCCGCTGCACTAGACCCTCCCCCCCCTTTCCTAGCTGCGCTCCCCTACTCCTCGCACTGCTTTTCCTGGAACCCCTACTGCGTCCCCACTTTCTGCTGCTTCACCTCTGCCCGCTCTCCCTCGTGGGCGCACTCCCTTTCCCCGCATCCCCGGGGGTTACTCTCTTTTATTTCCCCGCATCCCAGGCTCCGCATCTGAGCTTCCTCTCCTTCCCCACATCCTGGTCTTCGCGCTCGGTGCTTTTTTTCCTTTCCGGGCTCAGCGCGCGTACTCCCTCTCCTGCATCCCGGACTCCACGCGCTACATCCTTCTCCCGCATCCTGTGTTCCTCGCCTGTTCTCCCTTTCCTGCATCCCGGGCTCCGCTTCCGCGCTCTCTTTTCCGTATAACGGGCGCCTCGCCTGCCTCCCTGCCCTCTTTCCCAGAGCCTCGCACCGCGCTCTCCTGCCCACTCCACGTCGCGTGCCACCCTCCCCCGGACCTCTCCCATCCCAGCCCCCCGCCGAGTCCCCCCAAAGTCCCACTCCCTCGGGCCGTCCCAGGGGGTGGGGATGGGGCTGGAGATGGGAATGGGGAGGGAGGGGCGTCCGGCCTCGGGCCGCGCATGCGCTTTCCCATCTCCAGCTGGCGGGTGTGGGGGACGGTCGCCTGTCAGTGGAGCTCTAGCAGCTCGTGCACTGACGCCGGTGGCTCCGGAGCAGCCGCGCCACGAGGGGACCGTGGAAGCTTCTCAGCTTCTCTCCAGCCACGGGGCGGAGTGGGGGTCGGGGCCGGGGCCGGAGGAATTCCCCCCTCCGTCCCCGTCCCCTTCCCCGTCCCCATCCCCGTCCCCGTCCCGGTCTCCGTCCCCTTCCCCACCTCCTGGATCCCCCACTTCATGGGCCGCCATCATGGCGGCTCTGTACCAGAGCTCGGACCTCTCCGGCTCCTCCGAGTCCTCGTCCCCGACCAGGCTCCTGGCGCTGAAGGACGTGCGGGAGGTGAAGGAGGACACTACACTAGACGAGAAGCTCTTCCTGCTGGCCTGCGACAAGGGTGAGAGCCGGGCCCCGCCCCCGCCCCCCCCCCCCGCTCGGACCCGGGTCAGACTGCCCGAGACCCCGCCCCCCGCCCCCGGCCCCTCAGGGATCGGGACTGGTCTCTGCTCCTGGCAGCCCCCGAAGTAGCCTCTGAACAGCCTCAGTTCCCAGAAGGGGAAAACCCTCCTCGAGCTTGGGACCCCAGTGAAAGAAACCGTCTATCCCGTCACCCACTTAGCCAGGTCCGACCGATGGAGGTGGGGTGCTTGCATTCGGGAGCTGACGGAGAGAACGTGGAACAGGGATATGGATTTGCCCTATGTCCCGGAATTAAGTGGCAGAACTAGAATTCATATCCATCTCCTCTGTAAAGCCTCTTGCTTTCCACTGAACTACACTGCTTCCTATTAAATCAAAATTTCCCCTTTCCCTCTTCCTAAGCAGCTTCTGTAGCCGAACCCTTATTAGCCTTCGGGTAATGAAGAGAAGAGGTAATGGGGCAGTGATTGCTTTTCTCTGCAGGACACCCAACTAACTGTCATTGATGAATGAAGCCTCCTTGCAAACTAGTTTCTTAATCTAGTTCTTGAGAAAGCTCTCCTAGGAGAGCTTCAAAAGCAAAGGTTCGAGAAGACAGAGCATCTAAAACAAGTATAGAACAAAAATATAAGAGTATGAACTTAGTTCAGTGGGAAAGTGGGAGTCCCTGCTGCTATAAGCCAGCTATATGATCTTGGACGAGTGACTCCACCTCCCTCTCTCTTAGATTTTCTATTAAAAGAAGAGGGTTGGACTAGATAATCTCTTATTTGAAAAAGGATTATTCTATAAATTTAGCGAATGGATTTTTATTAGATTTTGGAGGAAAATTTATTTTATAATTATTTTCATCTTTGTAAATTTTTTTCGGGAAAGTTAAATGCGATAGCCTTTCTAGTGGTGAAGGTCATCAAAAGAATGGGAAGCTGTTTAATATTTGAAAAGTAAGGTATTTGTTTATATATTAGAGAAAATAAACAGAAACTTAAATTCTTTTAGGCTCCTTATATACTTTCAGAAATCTGGCAAAAAAGAAGCATCCAGACTTCAACACTGATATAAAATAATTATCCTAAATATGTATTATTTTATTATGAAAGAATTCTTTGTTTTGCAAAAAAACGTTAAATGATGGATTTCTTTAATAGTCATTCCCACTTAGTTTAAAATATGATTTGATTTACATGACTTACTGAAATATATAGATATATATTTATAACTATATTGAAACAATTATATCTCCATTAGCAGATTATACTTTTGTCAGCTCACACTAACAAAAAGGTATATTCATTTTGCTAAAAATTACATTTATTTATGCTTTGTTCAATATTGCGGGCAGAGCCTTTGATTCAAAATACATTTTTCCCTTATAAAGATTTTGATATTTGAAATATAGGATACTACATTGTTCAGTTAGCACTGGTGTAGGTTTTCTGTGCTCCGAAGTTCAAAACTATTTCAGAGCCTATACTTCCCTCACTCTAGTTGATTCTTTAGAATTATCCTAGGTTTTAAGTTCTGAATCAGTCTTTAGATAAGTATTACAATGAAAACTTTAGTTATAGAGGTTGCAATATATTTGAAAATTGGATCTTATTATAAATGGCATTCTTTTTTCTTCCTATGGAAATACAATTGCTTGAAACAGTTCTGAGAGATTGTAACTGCAAATGTAGCAACTGCTGTCGGATGGCACTTACCTTGGTTTCCTTTATGTCTATTCTTAGATGTAGATGTCATTACCTGGATGAGGGTACTCTTGACTTTCCCTTTACTGCCAAACTGTTTAATTCAATTTGCTCCTTGAGGCACTGATCAGATAATAGAGCAATGAATTTCTTGTCAAGATACTCTCTATTTTGAAAGAATAAGGATGCTCCAGAGAGACATATTGGAAAAAGCTGAAACTTAAAAACTGTAACAGCTGCTAAAACTTTAAAAGCCTTTGCTTTTTTATGATCATTTATTAGATTTTTCATTTCATGGAAGGGGAGTGAAAAGCTGTCCTTGTAGCCACACTTACATCACTTAATGTGTTTTCATACACATACAATAGATTGGATACAATAGATTTAATTCCATAATTTCTTTTCCCTGATTAATTTAATATTCTGAAATGGAGAAAAATTACTTGGGCTTTTCAGTTTGTATCATATTCTAGCACTCAGGCATTCCCATTTTTTTTTAAAATTTTCAAATACCAAAGTCAATTCAGTAATCTAAGTTAATTGGCAAAAAGTTAATGTAATTTTAATCTAACTTTTCATCTTTCAATCACTTCATTGTTATTTAGGATAAAAACTTCAATTCAAGGACATCTGTGCTTTATAAGTAAGGGTCTAGAAAAGTTATATTTTTATTGGACTTTTCTTTTTAGGTTTTATTTTGAGGCCTAAAGCACTTCACACTTCAGGGAAAGAATGAGGGATCTTCTGCATTTAGTTCTTTTATTCTCAAGCTAAGGAAAATAGGGAAAGTGAGAAGCAGGCAGGGCAGGAGTAGAGGAAGAATTGGCTAACTTCTTATTCTTTCCTCATCTCAGGTGGTAGCAAGCAGCCTACTTTTATTTTACTGTTTTGTTTGTACTAGAAGACCAAGAAAAGTCTTTCATGTAGGGATATCCTCTAGCAGCAGGAAATTCTTTTTTTGTTTTTGCTGTGAAGCAATTGGGGTTAAGTGACTTGCCCAGGGTCACACAGTGTTAAGTGTCTGAGATAGGATTTGAACTCAGGTCCTCCTGACTGCAAGGCTTGTACTCCATCCACTGAGCCATTTAACTGCCTCTGGAAATTTATTTTAAATTTTTTTTCCTTAACATGGATAGTTGGTTGGCATGAAATGTCATAAATTTTAACACATGCATTTTGAATTGAGTTTAGATACATAATTTGCCTCAAGTTCTGGTATATTACTTTATTGAAGAAAATCAGCATTTTTAGAAGGTATAGTTTTTATAGTTTACATGCTTATGTGATAGTGGTGATTAAGTAGTTTTCCTAAATTTTTCATTTTGATAAACTAATTGTAAAATTTTTTTGCCTTTTAAAGGAAAATATACAAATACATATGACTTAAATATTGACTTAAAAATTAAAATTTGAAAAGATGAAATAACAAAGATGATTTTCTATATTTCAGGCATTTTAAAAACACTGAAGTTGTCTTTGGAATTAATTTGGAGAAATGGTATATCTTGTACAATTATTAATCATTAAATTTTCATTAAAATGTGACTATATAGCCATACAATTTTTCCTTTTAAACTTTGTGCGTCCTAGAGCCACACTAAATAAAAATTGTGAAAATCTACTCAAAATAGCTATAATTTGAATGGCCACTTCAAATAAAACAGTACTGTTTCCAGTGCAAAGGTGAACATTTCTAGATTAAATTCTCTCATTAGCAAGGACCACAAACTTCTTTGCCGGAAAAGAACATGTTCAAAACCATTTGTTTAGAGGAAGACAACATAGTCCCAGTCAGAGTGAGTTTAACTTGTTTTCTATATTATTTTGAAAAATGAGTTTTAGCTTATTTGTATTAAATTTAAACAGCAAAGATAGAGAAGCAAGCAAGATATTCATAGTATCAAAGCAAATATGTGTCTAGGGAATTGGGTGGTTGTTTTTTTTTTTTTCTTCAAAGAATCATTTCATTCTGTAATAAACCTTTTGTTTGTATAAATTTTCCCTGTTGATGAGAACTCTTAGAACACAATTGCTTGGTTGCAGTGGGCGGTAAATTCCTCTTTACCCTTGTTTATCCTATCATAGGGGTTATCGTTTATACAGATGCCAGTGAAGAGAGGAATATACTTGATTAAGTTAATGAAGAATGAGAATGGAACCATAAGTAAAAAACAAAAACAGAGATAGAAAAAGGAGAATAACTTTATTACTGAAAGGTACCCCCTCATTTTATGGTTGGGAGAATAGAGATCTATAGAAATTATTGGACATACAATTAAATGACAGTGTCAGGATTCAAACCTAATGAAATACAAATCTATAAAATACATTCTTCTTTGAACTATACTATGATGCTTCCTCACAGAAGAAGTAAGCCAGGGATCTACACTTTGGTCAGTAGAATATTTTAAGAATGTGGATATATCTTCTACAGGGACACCTGAATAGAATCTGCCCAGGAGTACAGCTTTAGATGGGCATTTAGTTCCAAACTGAGATAGAGTTAGTCTATAGAATAGATTTTGGAGCTTCTTGAATTTTATTAATCAGAATTACTAGATTTTAGTGAAAAAGAAAATTGTGATGGAAAAATCATTGACTTCAGAATTTTAGGAAGGCAGTATAGTAATATAGTGTTGAATATGTAACAACTATCTGCAACAGTTCAACAAATGTCGAACAGGAGACTAAATAGATAAATGAGTGGACTGGGCTAGATATCTACACTCTCGTAGCTTACAAAAAGAATGCTCTTTTCTAACTACTTGGTAACAAATGTACATTTCTATATAAATTCTGCAGGAAACTTTCCTGATTTCTCTGACTCCTAGTGCTCTCCCTTACAAAATCACCCTGCATTTATTTTGCATACACTTATTAATATATCTGTCTTCCTAAATAGAATGTAAGCTCTTTTGCAAGCAGAACTGTATTCATTTTTGTCTTTGTATTTTTAGTGCTTTGCACAGTGCCTGGAGCACAGCAAACTCTTATTGATTGTTGATATATAATGACTCTGGATTAGTGTGAAACAGATAAGTCCCTCTAGAGAATGGCCCCCTATTACTGCATAATTATGTCTCTGAATTGTTGTAATCAGTAATATATAGTACCTTATTATGGCATAAAGGGTGACCCCCATTTCTTGAAGGATGTGCTGGTAGAATACAACCTCTAATAGTTTCTACTAAGCTGAAAATACTTTGCTCTAGTGACAAAACTGTCTGCTTTTCAAAGATCAACCCAATTAGGATTCATTACTAAGAAAATTGAGCGTCGGGTAACACATTTTCTGACAATGACATCATGAAACAAATTAAAATACAAAACAGTCCTCAATGTTGTACTGCCCCCTAAAGCTTTCATAGAGCAGGATAAGGAATTTGTTGGATGGTAAAAATTACAGAATTATGCAGAATATTTGCAAATGTAAATTTAATCATTGGTAATTCTGGCATATCATCTTTGTTTAGTAAGCGGTGAGCCACTGAACAAAGTGAACCATGCTACCTGGGAAACTGAGTCACATGTATATCAACATTCTTGTTTTCAATGAAACCAAAGAGCATAAAGAAATTAAAAATAAATGAAGGATAGCTCCCAGATACTTTTCAGGGGCCCATAAAGAGGGTAGTTTCATGGCATCTCAAATGCAAAAATTCCACATTTTATGAAACATGTGTTCATTTTTCCTTGCATCAAAATAATCTTAAGCAGGCCATAAAGACATATTGGTGCATAAACTGGATTTGTTGCTTTATACTCAAAACACTGAATACTAGAAATTTTACCCAGGAAATGACAGAACAAAAATGATTACCTGAGAATTTTACTCAGGATGAATAAAGAGAGATTAAGAAGACACTTAGCCACCTTTGGTGAATTGAACTCATCACTGGGTCCTGAAAGAATTATGTAATTGCTGACCCACTGTCAATGATAGTCGAATAATGGGAGAGTTACTACAAATTTGGAGAATGGGAAAATACATCACTTTTTAAAAAAGAACAGAGTTTACAAAATACAGACCAGTGAACATGATTTCAATTCCTGGAAAAATTCCACAATGAATCACCAAAGAAATGGTTGTTGAACATTTAGATAGGCAAGCAGTGATTACAAAGAGACAACTGGGTTTCAAGAATAGGCCATGTGAGACAAATTTTCTTCTTTTTGACAAGATTATTAAACTAGAAAATTTGAAAAATGCTGCTATGGCTACATTTATCTAGAGTTTAGCCAAGCTTTTGGTAATATCTCATACTGTTCTTACAGATAAAGTGAAGAGATAGATTAAAAACTGATTGGATGGTTGTATCAGAATAACTGACTTAAAAAAAATTAATTGACTTCTCTTCCTACACTATGTAGATTTTCCCTGTATTCATCTTACCAACTACTCGGTTATCCTTCAAAGAGAAGTTTTTTAAAGCTTCAGCGTTATTTGGCTGGAGGTCTCCAGTATAATACTCTGAGGATCTTCATTTGTTGTTTTTAACATTTTTATCACTGATTTGGATTAAGAACATAGATGGTAAACTCTTCAAATGCACAGGTGACAGAAAGCAAGAGAGGGATACTTTCAGTGGATAACAGAATGAGAATATTTTTTGTTTGTTTTTGTTTTTGTTTTCAGAATTAGAATCTTGATGGGCTGAAGTGTTGGCCTAAATATAAGATGCAATTGAATACATTTTATTTGAGTGTAAATAACTAACTCAAGTTCAAGATGATGGAACATCACACGCAGGTTCTCTCATTAAAGATCTGGGAGTTTTAGTGCCCTACAAGCCCAATATGGGTAAAGTAGCAACACAAAAAGTTAATGCCATCTTGAAATGCTCTAACAGTTTACAGGAAGAGGAAGATGTGATGGTCCATTATACTCTGTGCTTGTTAAATCTCATCCATGGTGCTGTGCTTAGTTTGGGGCACCATAGTTTAAGAAGTATATTGATTAGCTGGAGCATGTTCAGAAGAAGGCAATGTGAAGAACCTTTAGTCCATAATATGATAATTGATTGAATTGAGGAGATTTAGCCTGAAGAAGAGAAGATTGGGGAGGGAAGTCAGTTATTTGTGATAACTGTATTTGAAAGACTTTCAGATGGAATAGGGATTGGATTTATTCTGTTTGGCTTCAGATGATTGAGCTAGGAACAATGGTTGAGTGTTTCAGTTTAATTGACATCAAGAAAAGCTTCCTTAACAATTAGAACTGCCCCAGAGTGGAATGACTTATCTTCCATGATGTGTATGTGGGGAGGAGGGAGGAGTGAGTTTCCAGTTTTTTGTAGGTACTCAAGCAGAAGCTCAATGAATACTTGTCAGGTATGTTACAGTAAAGATTTTTTCTATGTACAGATTAGACTAGATGGTTTCTGAGGTGACGTCCAGCTTTCAAATTCAATGATACTTTGCTATAGATGAAGTAAAAAGCATATTGATAATACCATATACATATACATTTCTCTCTCTCTCCTAACTTGTTCGTTCTTTTCTCTTTCCTTTCTTCCTTTCCTCCTCTCCTTTCTTCTCTCTCTCTCTCTCTTGTCTGTCTCTTTATATATATATATACAGAAAGACATATGTATATATTTATCTCTAAGTATTGCTAAACACTTTAAACATTTTATTTGATCTTCACAACTCTGTCATGTAAATGCTATTGTTATCTCCACTTTATAGATTAAGAAACTAAGGCTAAGAGAGGTTAAATGACTTGCCCTGAGTGTCTGAGGCAAGATTTGGATTTTTATTTACCTGAGAAGCACCTCACCTAGATTCCATGAAGAATATGACAAGATCCAAACTAAGCATATACTCTGTGAATTTATATACTATGTGAAGGCAAGCAAAGGGGAATACATCAGAAATAAAGTTCAAAAATATGATTCATATTCAAGAACTGAAAGAGGTCCAAGACTTGATTAACTAGAAACCTCAAGTATAAATATTTTCATAAATCTCCTTGACTATTTTTTAAAATTAATTTTTATTTTCTTTTCAACTCTGAATTCTCTTCCTTTGTCTTCTCCTCTCCCATCCATTGAAAAGACAAAAAAAGCAAAACCCATTAAAACATATATAGTTATACAAAACAAATTCCTACATTATCTTTAAAAAAAAGAAAAGAAAAGATGCCTTAGTTTCCACTGAGTTCATTGACTTTCTAGCTGGACGTAGATAGCATGTTTCTTTTGGAATTGTGGTTGACCATTGTGTTGATCAAAGTTCCCAAGTCCTAGAATTGGTTATCTTTACAATATTGTTGTTATTATATAAATTGTTCTAGTTCTGCTTACTTCACTTTTCACCAGTTCATATAAGCCTTCCTAGATTTTTTCTTTGAAACCATTTCCCAATCAGTGAGTATCCCTTCAGTTTCCAATTCTTTTATTACTATAAATATTTTTGTACATTTGGATCCTTTTCCTCTTTTTAAAATCTTTTGGAGATATAGACCTAGTATCTATACCATTGATTCAAAGGATATGCACAGTTTAATAGTTTTTGGGGGCACAATTCCAAATTGTATTCCAAAATAATTGGACTAGTACACAGCTCTACCCATAGAGCATTAAAGTATTTGTTTTCCAATGGCTCATCCAGCATTTTCCATTTTCCTTTTTTTTTTTTGGTCAGCTTACCAATCTGTTTGGTGTGAAATGATATCTCGAAGAGTCATTTTAGTTTGTAGTTCTTTAATTATTAGTGATTTAGAGTATATTTTTCATATTTGTAATAATAGCTTGGATTTCTTCCTCTGAAAATTGCTTATTCATGTTTTTTGTACATTTATCAATTTGGGAATGACTCAAATTTTACTCAGTTTCCTCTAAATTTTAGAAATGAGATCTTTATCAGAGAAACTTACTGCAGTTTTTTAAACCTAGTTTCCTGCTTCTGATCTAGTTTTAGCAGAGTTGATTTTGTTTGTGTAAAACCCTTTTACTTGACTATCTTTTAATAGTGTTAGAGAAAGAGCCAACCTTAGTGTCAGAAGAACTAGTGTTCAAGTCCCTGGGATTTCCCCTCAACTTCTTAGTGCTCTAGGCAATTCTCTAAAACTCAGAGAAAAAAAAACCTTCAGAAAAGGTCCTGACTTCCTGGCAGAGGGAATATTCTTATCCAAAAGTTCCTTTCATATCAATGGAATCACAGTACTCTTATCGTGCCTTTTAACTGGCAGAATAACTACCAACATGAGTTATTTTGGAATCAGCTGTCAGTATATATTCTGATCATGAACTGGTTAGAGAAAAAATTAAAATCAATGCTGCACTAGAAGAAAAACAAATATGAGAAGCATGTACTATTTGCTCTTATTACAATAGATCTAATTTGACTTTTTAAAACTGGCAGCTGAAAAATAAGAAATAGACAAAGTGAAAGATAATGATTCAAAGTCTTCCTTAGAGAAATTTAACAGATGGAAAATAATCACCATAATGATGAAGCTGAGAGCCACAAATTGTCTTAACCATGAAATACTTTGTCTCCCTAAATAGTGAGACACAGCTGAAAAAAGCAGCATTGGTTTAGAATATTACATCCGTTATGGAAGATTGTAAACAGTATTACTAAAATTATGAAAAAAAAAACAGTTGATAGGGGAAACCAACTTGCAGAGAGCTTGGCATGAAGCTCAGGCAATTTTGTAAATAAAACTAGAAAGGGGCACAACAGATAAACAGGACATGGAATTAATCTTCCATCATTTCAGTTGTAAACTTTTCACTGGTTAAAAACAATAAAAGAATCACTTTTGAACTCTAACTCAGAATCCACTGTAAGAAAGTGGCTGTGGCATCTAAGAGGAAGAATTTGGGAAGATCAGGACCAAATCTATTAGAAATTTGTGCTAAATAGTGACACCATTGGGGAAAGACTTGAAGATAGTAGTTTTTGATCCAGGTAGTGGAATGAGAGATTGGAAGAGAACCAGGTTATCACCTCTCAGAAAATGGGCAAAATAAAGAAGCAATACGATTCAATATTATAGAGAAATAGCTAAAAACAGGTGGAAAAAGAAGATGTTGGCTAGCTTCAGTTGCCCTAAAAAGTGATGCCTAGGAAAAGGTATTAAGTAAGAAATAACATTGTTAAGAAAGTTGTGAGCAAATTAAAGGGGAAAAACTTCAGAAAAGGAAGTTATTGGAGAAACAAAAGCAAAAATTAAAAGATGTTAAATAAATTGGAAGTGAGTATGAAAATCACCAAAATGGAGCACATAGTAGATTTTTCTAAATAAATAATAAAAGATTACATAAAATAATGGAAAAATATAAACTGAATTTTATCAATGCAGTTAGTATAAGTAGGATTGAGAGGTAAGGCAACAAACACTATAATGGGTAAGAATACTGAAATCAAGAGGCAGGAAGAAACTGGTTTGAATGATCCCAGAGACACTATTATTTCTGGCAAATCATTTAACATCACCTGGCCTCAATTTCTTAATCTGTTAAGTAGGGGGGGTTAGACTTTGACCTCTAAGGTTCCTTCCATTTCTAAATCTATGATCCTGTAAACCAAATGACAGCAACTAACAACCCATGTCATTGCTTTCTATTTCTATAAACTTAAAAAGTGCCTTATGTACCTATCAAGGATATACTTGAAAACATGAGAAAGGAACAGACTGGCTTTTGCATATACTTTCCTAAAATGTGTCATCTCTACAGTCATATAACTTATGCAGTGTGGTGAATAAAAGATCATGCTGAGTTTGTTGTTTGAGTTTTTTTTTAAAAAAGCATTTCACTTGGTAGAACAAAATGCAACCATAAGGCTTGCTTCAAACTCAGTGTCTTCTACCCAAAAGAAAAAATCCTGTTTCCGTCTTTGTTCAAGGAAATTACTTTGATGTATTATCTGCTGAGTATCAATTGGAGGTAAGACACAAAAACTCAGGTTTGCCTTGTCAGTATCAAATAAAAAGATATCTAATTGATGGCAGGCTGGCTCCATAATTGAATAGAAGGTGGGGAGACCAGGCTGGATCACATTTGGGAATTGTGCTTTTAATGATCTCAGGTGTTTTGTTGCTACAAAAATCCATGGGAAAGTTATATAACTAGATCCTTATATAAGTTATATACCTCTATTTTGGTTTAATGACCTCTAAGGTAATTCATAGCTTTGAAATTCTTTGTGTGACAGGAAAGGAAAAGGCTGTCAGTAAAAGTGAATAATAATAAATGGGACAGCTTAAAGTTGTATTGCCATCTATTCAATATTTAAAAAACCAAACCAAACCCAGAAGCCTTCCATACATCAGATAGATCCTTTGGGAGGGGATTTATGTAAATAACAGGGTCATGCCAGATGAGAAGATATGCAGGAATTGAATAAGCAAAGTATGAGATTATTCACTAAAGTACTTTGCTTGGTGCCTGGTACTGTGATATACATAAAATATTTAGGGTAGTAGGCATTAGACTAGGAGGTACTTTAAAGATGACCTAGTCTTTAAATTCCCTGATTTTGAAGAAGAGGTTGACTTGTGCAGGTAGTAGTAAATAGCACAGTTGGAATTTGGGCCCAAGTTTTCTGTTCCCTGATCTGATGACCAACTTTCTGAAGCTGAGCTTTTTAGAATTTAGAAGTCTATTTCTGGGGCAGCTAGGTTGTGCAGTGTATACAGCACCAGCCCTGAAGTCAGGAGGACCTGAGTTCAAATTTGACCTCAGACACTTAACACTGAGTTAACAAAGTCCAAAGGTGATGATTTTATTGTCATTGCCATTGGGAACAGATTACATTTTTAATGAAGCTAGAGCCTCAGAACCTTTATGAAGGTTATGATATACTTTCATAACCCAGAGAACCTAGAGTGACCTCCAAGCCAAGGAGGAAAAGGAGTTCAGTGGAGGTTATACATTATAGGAGCTTACTAAATGTTTGCTGAATTGTTAAATTAATTGAACTCTGACTGTAAATACCTTGCAAATATTTATAACCTTGTATAAAGTTAATGTATTTATTTGGGAGGCATTCTCTCCAGATCTTCTCCAAGGCTTTCTAAGCTTTCTAATTAACTTAAGATGAGTTAAGCCAGCTAATGAAGTAAATAAATATTTTTTTCCTCCTTACAGAGAGAAGTATTTGGAGAATAACCTATGAATATTAGGGAGATCAGAAATTTGTTTTATTTTGTAATTTTCTTAACTGTTTGATGGGGAATTCACATGTTAAACCACTGAGTTTGGCAACAGTATTAGGTATAGATAGAAAAAGCAAGCCACTTTTATACTGTGATTTACACAGTTTGGGGACCCTTAATGTTTTCATTTCAGCCTGTTGTTGATGGCTCAAGAGTTTCCATAGTATTTTAATTTATTTGAATTGAAATAAAACTTGATTCCTTTTAAAATTCAGATAACTTCTTAGAATGCTAATATACTAAGCTGCTATTTATTAGCATCCAAGTATAAATTAAATTTTTCAAAGCTTTCCTAGGTATATGAGAACATTTTGAGTGGCAATGGAGAGGGACATGGAGAAAGAGGCTCAAAGCATAGAACACTGTTGCCTCTGGCAGGTCTTGCATGAGGGCTCAAGGTACCTAGCAATGAAAATATTAAAAGTGCATGAAGTAGAGAGTTATTAAGAATAAAAAGCACTGAGTAACATTTTTCTGTTCTAATCATTGTTCAATTAAAAATGGAAAAATTAGATAGCTATTTGTGGGGGGGGGAAGTGTTTAGAAGCACAAAAAATTAATAACCAAATTGGCAATTTAAATATTAAAAAATTCATGAAATACTGAAAAAAGGGGTTATATACATATCTTAATTATAGAACTTAGGCACATTTTTAGTCTTCAAAGAGAAGAAATAAGCAGAAACAAAATAAATGGGTTTGATTTTATTAAGACTAAAGGATTTTGCTAAAGAAAAAGCAATTTCTTAATGGAATGGGAAAGAATGAAAAAGCTATGATAAATGAATTATAGAAGCCAAATTGTCTTATGTACTACCATTTAAAAAAATTGCCTTCCATTATACTTGAAACAAGGGAACATGTGTTTAGTGTTTCTCCCTACCAGTTTTGTAGAAGCTATCTCTTAACAGGCTTGTTATCTAATTTAAAACTTTGAACAATCTGAATTGCTAATAGAAGGTTGGTATTTATTCCATAACCACATGTTATGGACTATTGTTGAATGCCATGAAATGATAAAAATGAGGAACTTAGAGTAACATGTAATGATTTATATGACCTGATGAAAAGTGAGGTAAACTCGAAAGAATAATATACACAATAACTACAACAGTGTAAATGAAAATAACATTAAAAGGCAGTTAACTCTGTGTAATTGGAAAAAATGAAGAGATAACACAAATAATGAAACATGCTTACATTTTCAAGGCACTTCTAATTTGGTCATTACTTTGATAAAATATACATTTTTAGTTGGAGGTCTTATTGGATATTTTTGTATGATTTTATTTGGCACTGATGAGAACTCAACCTGGAAGAAAAGGAGAATTTTTCCTCCCAGAAGTAAGTGATATAAAGACATTAATGCTTTTTTTTTTAAAGGAAATTTCCTTAAAAGAAAAGAAAAATTGGAGAAAAATATTCACTGTAAACATAATAGACAAAAGTCCATTACCCAGAATCTAAAAGGAACTGACCTTTATAAAAATACATATAAAAATACATTTTTCAGTGGAACAATTTTCAAAAGACTAGACAGTTATAATATATATATATATATGTATATATATATATATAATGCTTATTTTTTAATTCATTTGATTCTGCCTCATTGGTTAAACTGTTCTCCTTGGTCTACATGTTCATTTGATTGTTTTTGTTAATGTTAAGTATATAAAAAGAATAGTTAAAATATTCTTTTGTAATCCTGAGTTTGTATTTTTCTTTTGGCAGATTATGTCAGTTTTGTCTCCTTGCTAGCTAAGATGACTTTCTGAGATACTATCATTCATCATTCCATATTCTAATTCCTATATATTTCCTTGCTAGTAGTATTTGGTTAGTTCAAAAACTGTTTTAGCACTGCTACTAAATAGATATATGCCATTAAGTACTTTCTGAGCTTTTTGTACCTGTGATAACAGTTTTGAAAGATGACCTCTTTACCCCATGGTCTTTTTAACCCTTTCCCCTTGTTTTTCAAAACTACATTTTTCTTTTAATATTTTATATCAATTTTTCTTATTCTCATCATTTATTTCTGTTCTTGTGAAACCCATATTACTTTTCTTATCTGTATATATATATATATATATATATATATATATATATACACACATATATATGTTTTGGTCATACTGCATTAAATTCTTCATATAATGACAATAACATTTTTATCTGTATATGAATGTATTGTACTTATTTAAATAGATCTTTTAAAATTCTTGGTTTTTATGTTTCATGTGATATGGATCAATAGGATTTTTTAAAATGAGATGGCAATTTATTATGAGCAAGAAAGTACTCAGATTTTTCGTTGCATATTTGTAATAGGGTTTTTTCTAGTAAGAAAGAATTTGCTTTTTTAGTACCTTAAATCAGTAAAATAATTAACTACTTTTATTTTTACAGCAATTTACTAAATGTACTATTGTTATTGAATCATGTTTGTGTATTGGTTATTTAGGTGACTATTATATGGTTAAAAAGCTCTTGGAAGAAAACAGTGCAGGTGACATGAACATAAATTGCGTAGATGTTCTTGGAAGGAATGCCGTTACCATAACTATTGAAAATGAAAACTTGGATATTCTACAACTTCTTTTGGACTACGGTTGTCAGGTACAAGGCTAAATAATTTGATTTAATTACTGAGATAACTCAAACATTCTTTGTTTTCTAAATTCTTTCTTTTATTTTCTGATTCACTTTTTAAAAAGCTTTTTCCTACAGAAATTGCATATATTATACTTGATTTCTTTAGTCCCAATTTCCTTTTAATTCCTCTCAATAGTGTTTTATATATATATATGCTATGGTCACAATACCATGCTTGATATGCTGAAAGATTCTTATTTTATTTTTGTGTTTTTATCAGGGTACTTAATAGTATAGTATATTTGTTCACAAGAATAAATGTTTCTCTAGAATAAAGAGAACAAGTTTTCTGTATCTCAAGACAATTTTAGTGTTGTAATAACAAATTTTATCACTGTCTTTTAAAGCTGTTTCCATTCTGACCATTTTTCTCATGTTAATTTTTATAAAATTTTCTTTTCTTTCTTTTTTTTTTTGCCTGAATTCTTATCTGTTTGATCACAGATCAAGGTGAATGATCTTTTCCTAGAAAATTTGATCTTTTCCGTTTGTCTTCAAATCAGCTCAGGTAGGAGGACAGGCATGAGAATGTATATTTACCAAGTCCTGGAAGAATTCAGTTAGAGTTCCAAAATAACTTATTAAAATCTAATGCTTTTCTTTTTTTAAGTTTTAATGACAGTGCTTCAGATGAATTATTTGTCTGCAAGAGTGTATTATTACACTCTTGGTAGTATGATGGTAAAGTAATTGTTTTATATACACAATTTATGAAAACAGTTTTAGTATTTCATTATAATTACATTTCTTAGCTTTATGTACAATGGTACAAACTATTTAATCAAATAGAAAAAAGAAAAGTATTGAAAACTATGAATTATACATATATACATCTATATCTTTCTATGTATATCTTTCTATATAATTTATTGGTTAGCTACTTGACATCCATACAAGCATGCTCACACATATACACGCACATACATGTGAATATATGGTACATGTAATGGGGTTTCTCACGGTACACACATATAGATACATGTGCATGCATATACATATACATATGTGTGAGAGACAGCTTGACATAATGCATAAATAACTAACTTCAGACTCAAAAAGACTTGTATTCAGCTCTTGTCTTTGGCATGTTATGGTAGCTGTGTGATTATGAGAAAGTCGCATGTCACCTCAGAGTCAGATTGAACAATAACAACAAATTTAAGATGACAAGGAAATGTAGAATAGACTTAGAAAAGGTTTACATGAAAAATGGTTAATATAAAAGAAAAACTTAAAGGATAAAATTCAGTTATATGGAAAATTACCTATGTGGGGCCTTTCATTTCCTTGATGATGATGGAAAAATAATTTTTAACTGCATTTATCTGTGTATACTAAAACACATGTAGTGTTTATATATGTTTATGTATGTGTTTATCCTATTATATATATAGTTTATACTACCTAATTCACATAATCATCTAATCAGTTGACAAATATGCAAGGCATTATTGTAAGTGGATGTTAAAAAGAAATAGAAGAAATAGTTCCTACCTTAAAGGGACATGATTTGGGACATAAGGCATATAGCTATAAGCACATTTGATGAATATGAAATGAATAGGAATTTAAATGATGAAGAAAGTATTATGGCATGGGATACTTAGGAAGGGGTTCATGGAAGCCTTCATGGAAATCAAATTCCACTTTGAAGGTAAATTGAGAGGAGTGAAGTAAACACATGTGTGGAGAGAAGAATGACAAGTTTTGCTTGTTAGGCAGTGTATAGACTCACCTGTTTAGAACTAGAGAATTGTGGAAAATAGTTCAAAGATGATTTGAGGCCAAATTCTAGAAAATTTTAAATAACAATCCAAGGAGTTTGAAATTTTATTCTTTAGTCGCTGGGAGCTATTGATGCTTTATGAGCAGAAGAATGTGATAAATAATAGGAAGATTAATCTGATGGATTTGTGTAGAATAGATTAGTAATCAAAGGATGAGGTAATAAGAGCCTGAATGTAATGTTGGCATTGTGAATTTAAAGGGAGGAATAAAGATGACAGATTTTCTGAGGCACAAATCACTAGGACTTGGTGAATGTTTGGGGCAGGTGAGGAAGGGAAAAGATTTGAGGAACAGAGAGAAGTCCAAGACTTCTTGGAGTTTCTGAACTTGGATGACTTTGATTATGATGGAACTGTTAATATAAATAAAAAGTCAGGAGGAGGAAGGTGGTTTTAACTTATTTGAGTTTCAGACAATGAAGGAAATCTAAGAAATATCCAAGGCATTCAGAGATTGCAGAACTAGAAATGGGGAAAAGGTCAGAGATAGAGATAAGAAAATGTGGGGAATCATATACATAGAAGTGATGTTTGGAACTGTAATAAGTGAATGAGATCTTCATTGGAGAGATTACAGAGAGCTGAAGGCTAAGGACTCCATTTAGGGAAGAACATCCATGTTTGGGAGGCCAAACAAGGAAGACAAAATAGCAAAAAGTGCGAAAGTTATTAAGAGATTGGGGGAGAATCAAGCATCCATGCCAAGCAGAGAATTTCATGAAATAAAAAGTGGTTCACATTGTCAAGTGTTGTAGAGGACAAGGAAAATGAGAACTAAGAAAGGGTCACTGGATTTAGTAGTAAAATCATTGGTTATCTTCAAGAATATAGCTGAGGCATAAAAATATTATATTAAGGAGTATATAAAGTATTTTGTAATCCTTAAAATGCTATAGAAATATCCATTTTTATTAAGAAATGTATGGATAGTGAAGAAAAAGAGGTATCACCTTTGAGGAAGTTGACAATAGGAGAGGTAGCTAAAATGGTAGATAAAGTAAGGGGATTAAAAGAAGTCTTTTCAACGTAGAGGAAACCTGGGCATATTGGTAGGTAGAAGAAAGATACCAATGAAGAAGAGACAAAAATTTGATAAAGAAGACAATTCTTAAAAAAGAGCAACTGTTAGAAAGAATAAAGAAATGGGATCAGTATCAGAGGTGAAGAGTGAGGTGAACTTTGAAATAAGAATATTTCTGTGAGAAAGAATGCAAGAATGGGAGTAGAGATCAGTTTGAATCAGAGAGAATGGCCTTGGTTATTTCAATAGAATAAAAGCAGATGAGAAGAAGACTGCTCTGTGGGGAAATGTGGGAGACAAAGTTAATGGAAAATGTTGTATGTCTGTGTATTTAAATCCTTATGTAGTCTTTTGGGAATAAAACTATATGAAGTAAGATATCTTATTACAAAGTAATAATAATGTTTCACTTATCTAACATTTGATATTAGTGTATTTTATATAGAAATAAATCTTGCTTCCTTAGGTATCTGAACTTTTCACATGTAACCATCTTATGGAAATTTCTCCTAAAATGTATTTTATACTTGTTGGATTAGGCCTGTGTTTGTTTGAAATAAATTTAAGCTTGATGAATCAGGTTTATAATTATGAACTATGAAATTTAATCATTTATTATGCTGCATTTAGTGCAGTAATTTCTATTGTGTGGCCTATTCTCTTATATTTTAACAAAATGGGTTAACACAATGGGATTATGGAGGTGTTACTCCATTCATTAAGTGGCCTCAGTCTGCTGTCATTCAGATCTGTCCTTTCTCATTATTAACTATCATTTCTCAGTATGTCAACATTTAGGAATCTTACTTCCAGTCTATGCTTCTGCATTGTCCATCTTTTGGCAATAGTCAGGAGTAGACTTTAACTAGAATTTAATTTTTCACATAATTTCCAATCAATAGTGAATCTGAATCCACATTTTTGACAATAGAAAATCCACGTATTTTATTTTGACAGCCATTTTCTTTTTTGTTTAAAGCAACAACAATCTGATTACTTTTTTCTCTTATTTGTAGTTCTCTTCTAAATTGTGGAGTTGCTAGATATATGACTATATGATTGTCAATTAAGTAGGATGGAATTTTAGTTGTTCATTTTACTTATTTGTATTTGAATCAATGTTCATTGGTTAGTTGTAGATAGAGCAATAATTGTTAAAGTTAAAAAGGAAGCAATATTTGCAAAGCATCAGAATGATGTGATAATATTTTACTCTTATAACATAGGCTTACAACTAAAACAACAGCAACAAAGTGCTTTCTCACCCCTTTCTTGAATATGACATTTCTGCTTTATAAAGTTTTTGGGTTTTGTCCTTATTTTTGGAGTAGGGGAGAGGAAAATGTGAGAGTTGTCAATAGGAGGCCAGATGTATCAATCAGGGATTTTTATAATGTGTAGGATATAGGAAGAATCTAAGCAGGTTCATTTTATTTTGTGTATCAGCTCTAATTTTTTTCTGTAGAATATAAAATGATCTATTAGGTTGGCTTACTTTTGAATCCTTAGGCAAAATGGAGAACTACATTTTATTTAATGAGTGTTTCCTAAGTTTACGGAGTGATTATAAAGTATATAAAAGATGTATTCCTTTCCTAGTCTTGAGAGAGAGAATTATAATTAGTTTTGAATGGTCCATTCTAGTGAACAACTTTAAAAAAACCTACATTTTAAAAAGAAATGTAAAAAATATATATTAGTAGGGCATTTTGTTAGGTTAATCTACTATTTGTGCCTAAGTTTTCCCTCCTGAACCTATCGCATCTCTTCTTTTCATTTATCTAATATTGTATTGGCATAGCCCAATTTATCTTTGATGGTTAGAAGGCCTCTGATTTTATTAGCTTCTTACTCATTTTTTGTTCTAGATGAGACTAAATGTCATATTAGGGTGTAATTTGGAAAACAGAAGTTTTCAAGTTCTCTTATTTCTATTTCCATCTTTAATGGTAGCAGAAGCCTAATATTTGCAATCTCTGCTTTGTATTGTCAGATTGGTAGCACTTAAATTAGGCATATACATTTTATCTATAATAAAAGAAAGTTTTTGCCTTGGTGACAATATATTTTCTATTTTTTCAGTTCTCATGGCTGTATCAATGATCATTTTTCTAAATTAAATAGAGTAGTTTTTGTTCAGTAATAATTCCTGGCAATTTCTCTTATGATAAATTTGGACTATGATAATTTTGAATTTCTTTTGGTCCAGTTCAGAAGTAAAAATCTTGAATAAATTTCAACTTTCTGTACTGTGTGGGTCAGCATATTTTCACAATGAATAGTCCCATTAGTCAAGTATCAGTTACTTAATTAGCTCATGAACTGAAGCAAAGGTAGAAGTAACATATTTTGGTTCATCGAAATAAGTGAAGGCAAGGAAACATACAATTCATAAAGTCTTAAATTTTTTATATTCATTATTACTGTATGTAATACAGTTTTTAAAAATTAGTAGAGTTAAACTAATTGTAGTTCTGAAACTACTAAGGAATAGTATACCTTTTAATATTTTCTAATTTCATTTTAACTTCTTTTTTTTCTAAAGTCCACAGATGCACTTTTGGTGGCTATCGACTCTGAAGTAGTGGGAGCTGTTGATATCCTACTTAATCATCGACCAAAACGATCATCAAGACCAAGTATAGTAGTTAGTACTCTTAAATTTTTTTTTAATTTAGATTTTAAAAATCAGAACTGAATCAGTAGAGTAGCTCCCGTGCCTGTGTGCACCTATTGATTCGTCCTCCAAACTTTTTTTGACTTGAAGAATCATATTCAAATCGATTCTCTTACCATGCAAATTAACTCCCTTAGTGTAAGTTAAGTACTTTGAAGGTTACTCACTGGTGCTTTCAGGCATCTAGGGTTAGGCTTTTAACTACTGAGCTGACCTTTTTGACTGAGAGGGATGCCCTCAGTTTTGTAGATGTGTACCAAAATTATTGGCTTCATGGTACTAATAATCTACAGTGAATAAAAACCTTGAATCAGTAGCTTATCTATAGATTGCTTTTCATACAGGATCTGAGAACCCTGATTCTTTTCTTCTGGTAACTGAAACCTATCTAGCCACAATTTAGGGTAGTTTGAAAAAGTAGTGAGTATGAATCTTGCTACTGGCTCCATCTCTAGCTTAAGTGGGTAATATAAGTGATGGACTTAGAAAGGTGAAGGAAGATTGATCCTACTATAGGCTTAGAACTACCTGTGCTAGCCACTTCTTTCTATTTGTTTTCCTTTTTATGATACCTGTATCCTAGGTTATTCTGTATTCTTTGGTCCTGAGTTCCAGACCTTAATCTTCTTTCCACAACTTATGCTTCAAACTTGTTCTCTGCAAGGATCTACTTATTGATTGTAAAATAGTAGAGGCATTATTCTAATATTGCCTGCCACTATTTCCAGCAGAATCACAGAATCTTAGATTTGGAAGGAATCCCTTTTACATTTGTGAAGAGTAGTCATCCACTCTCTTTTCAAAAGTGAAGCTCATTACTTTCATGGTACCCCATTATATTAAATTTTAAGTAGAGAATTGAACTGTTTCTTCCTGAGAGCTTCTATCCACAAATACAGGTTCTCTTCTTTGGGTCCCAAGAAAAATATTCTCTCTTTCACATGATAGTCCTTTAGGTGTCCAAAGTCTACCACTCTACTTCCTCTTAATTGCCTATCCTGCCCTGTTTTCATTACAATTTTTCTTTCAAAACCTAACTCAAGTCCTATATATTCTATGAAGAATATGAATTTTAAAAATCTGTAGATAATGTCAAACATATTAAAAATGTTTAATGACTATGGATACAAAATTCTATAGTTAATGATTAAAACTTTTCATGTAGCTTATATTTGAAAATTGTTTTTCAACTTTGAATTATAGGTAATGTTTAGTAAAAGGCAAAAATAATAATGAGATAATTGCATTTTCAGCATAATGTGTTCAAATCCTTAATCTGCTTGTGTGTGGTAAATTAAGGATTAGTACAAAGATATTTTGTACTTTTGTCTGTTTGTTTATCTGCTAGCCTCATTTTCCTTGGCAGTAAATGACTACTTATTTTGCATACTTTCTTTTCTAAGTTCAGTGAAACTTGTTGAGTTTCTATTCTTATAGTGAAACTGGTCTTTTTGAGCAGTGGCCTTCAAGTACATATGGTGCTTATATATAGTTCTTATTTTAAAATATGAAGTAAGATATTTGGGCTTTTTTGTGAAAGTATTCTTCAGGAGAGTTTTACAGCATATTTCTAAAACCAAATAAGAACTTTTTCTTTGTGATGTGGTAGTGTGCTGCTCTGTCACCACCAGTAAAGATATGAAAATCAAGGCAGTGTAGAAACTCTGTACTCTATATAATAAAAGTATCCTTCTGTAATGTAACTTTTGGATTTTATAATGGAAGCTAATTGAATTTCTTTAACATACTGTTCCCATGATGATTTTGTCCCTGTGACAATGTATATTGCATGAAATGTATATTTTTTAAGCTCTTCCACTCCTATTGGCTGCTAATCTTTTACTTCCTCTTGTCATTACCAGACACCTCTTTATATTAGCATTCATGCTTTTGTGTAACCATGATAGAAAGACAGTGAAATGATGACTACAGAGCATTTATGTAGAGAATTGTGAACTGCTAAGTGTTGCTAATCCTCCCACTCTTCCATCCCACCATCTGGGTTTTGTGGTATCACCATATCTGGGACTGGAGTAGAGAGTTGGAGAAAGATCTCATTTTTTTCCCATCCATTTATGTTACATAGTTTTGTTATTTTATGTATTCATGCAATTTCTTTTTTTTCTAAGTTTGTTTTGATATCACTAAAATTGTAAAGAGTGTTTTCCTAGAAAATAAGAATTTGGAGAAAGGGATTTTTAATATTAGTATATCTTGCATACTATTAAATTAAATTAAATTCCAGAAAAAATAAGCAAAAAAGATTTTATGGATGATAGTTCAGAATAATATTGTCATTAAAAATGATGTTGATCAGGACAATATTATGTGAGAAGTACTTCACATTATTTCATGAGAAATTTAGTATAATTCTAATATACGCATATATATACATATATTACTAGTATACTATTAGTATATCATTACTAGTATAATACTAATACTTAATGCTAATATATAATAATATTTAAATATGTTATAATATTTAAATATGTATAAATATAATATTTAAATATATGTGTTTATACATACAAATGTAATGCTGGTAGATGCTAACAAGCATGTTTTACAACTAAAAATCATAACATTAAAGAGCTAATATTACATTAAAGGTCATTCAGTTTAATCCCTTCATTTTATTGATGAAGAGATTGAGTCCTAAATGATTATTTGATTGTCATGAGTTCTTTCAAGCTCATATAATTTTGAGAATATGCTTTATTATATTAGGATTCCTGCACTGCAGTGTATTTTCCCATGAAATCATGGAAAGTATTAAAAATCATTGTTTATAGTACTTTTTGAGAAATTTCCCTTTTCTGCCTTAAAAACCTAATTATTTAAGTCTTCTGTTTTTGAAATTTTCTTGTTGGCATGATTATATTTCATTTAGATTAAAGTTAAGTTTTTGGCTTCAATTATATGAAAAAACAAATAGTTCCAAGAGATGTTGATAATAATTTTCACTATCTTTATTATATTCTTCAGGTTTCTAGATGTTTTTCTTCTTCTTTAGATCTTTCTCACTTGAATCTCTTGGAAAACTTATTCTATCAGCTGCAAATTATAACCTCTGAATATTGACATAAATATCTTTCAGAAACTAATGGAGCGAATTCAGAACCCTGAGTATTCAACAACTATGGATGTTGCTCCAGTCATTTTAGCTGCTCATCGTAACAACTATGAAATTCTTACAATGCTTTTAAAACAGGATGTATCTCTACCCAAACCTCATGCAGTGGGTTGTGAATGTACACTATGCTCTGCAAAAAACAAGAAGGACAGTCTAAGACATTCCAGGTCAGAAAATTAAGGTGTTAATCAATGAGGTACTTGATAGCTGTGATATAGTATTGTGTATCAGTAAATCAGTTACTTGATTGTTTCGTTTTCTGGTTCTTCATATTTTATTGGAAAAACTATTTTTGTACAGCTCCTTTTCCTTCCACAGGGAACTAGTGGCAGGAGAGTCAGGGAGTGCTAACAATGTCACAGTTCTTAGAATTGTGATTTTAGTTGTTAGTATTCTTAATGTGCCGGATCTCCAGGAATGAACAAGTCAGTAAGCATTCATCAAGTTCCTACCACATGCCAGGTACTACCCGATACTGGGCATACAAAGACAAAGATGAAACAATCCTTGCTCTCAAGGAACATATGATCTATCTGGAGAGACAATATATATATATGTACATGCACAGTGTGTGCAGAGCAAATGCAGGGTCAGTGTTTTTGGTGGGGCAGGGCACTAACAGCAAGAGGGCAGGAAATGCTTCAAGGAGAAAGTGGTGCTTGAGAAGTTCTGAAGGAAATCAAAAATGTTAGGAGGTAGAGGTAAGGATGGAGTGGTTTCCAGGGATGGAGGACACAGTGCAAAGAAGTAGTGATGGGGCATGGAATGCCATGTGTGAAATAAAGCAAGAAGACCAGTTTGGCTGGACCACGTAGTATGATAAGGGCAGAAATGTGTAATAATATGAGATCAATAATATGGGGTCAGCCAGGCTGAGGAGGTTTTAAAAGTCAGGCAGAGGAGTTTATGTTTGATCCTGGAGGCAATAAGAAGCCATTGGAGTAGATTGGAATTGATTGAGCAGGGAAGTGACGTGGCTATATCTACACTTGAGAAAAATTGCTTTGACAGATGTGTGTAGGATGGATTAGAGAGGAGAGACTTGAGGGAGGGAGACCAGTTAAAAAATTATTTTAATAGTCCAGGAATGAGGTGATGAGGGCCTGAAATAGGATAATGACCAACCAGTGAAGAGAAGCGAGTATTTATTGTTGTAGATGTTGTAGAGGTAGAAATAGCAAGATTTAACAATTGATTGGATATGTCAGGGGATGGCTTATGTGAACGTGAAGAGTCAAGAATAAGGCTAGAATTGAAGATTTGGGTAATGAAAAGGATGATGATGCTCTAGATAGAAATAGAGAAGTTCAAAACAGGAGTAGCTTTGGAGGAAAAATTAGTTCAGTTTAGGATTTGTTGAGTTCGAAATATTTGTGGGACATTCAGTTTGAAATATCCAATAAGCTTTTGGAGAGATTTAACTGGAGCTCAGGAGAGAGATTAGTGCTACGTATTTGAATTTGGGAGTCATTGTCATAGAGATGATAAATCCATGGGAACTGTGTGATCGAATATAAAGAGAAAATAGAAAAGGGTTTAGAGCAGATTCTTGGGAAATACCGACAGAGTATGATGTGAATGATAAAAAAAAGAATGGTCATTGAGGCATAAAGAGAACCAAGAAAGGGCATTGCCATAAAAATCCAAAGAAAAAGAAGTATCTCCTAATCAAATACAATTAGTATTGTCATATGCTGCAGAGAAGCTGAGAAGAATGAAGATGGAGAAAAATTGCATCAGATTTGGCAATTAAAAAATCTTTGGATGAAGAAATAGAGAGAATTTGACAAGATTTTCCAAATGTTTCTCTAAATCTTTTATTTTTATATTCAATGACATGAATGCAAAAGTAGATACAGGAAGAACAGCAGAAGCTAAATTGGAAAATAGGGCTCAGTTAAAATCAAGATATGACAGTGGCTAATGCTTATAGACTACTCATAAACACCATACTTTTACATCATGAACATTTTAATTAAGAAAAGAATTATATGGTATTCAATAAGATGAGCATCTAATGACAATATTAAAAATGACATTTTATTTTTAATAAACAGAACATTACTGTTTTCAGATATAATCCTTTTAGAATCAGTTTGTGTAGTCAGAGCAAAGAAAAAGGTAAATACCAAATCAGAGGAGATAATAAACAGAGTATACTATGTATCAATGAATAAGCATTCATTAAGTGCTTACTGTATGCCATAGCATCCTCTAACTGTCCTAACAGTGTCAAACAGTAACATTAAAATCTAATTTTTTTTAGATCAAGAAGAATGAGGATTGAGAAAAGGTCATTGGATTTTTAGAAGATCATTGTTAACTTTGGAGAGAATAGATTCAGTTGAGTGATGAGGTTGGTAGCCAAATTTCAGAGTTAAGAAGAAGAGAATGAGAAGAAAGGAAGTAGAGACTTTCAAGGCAAGATGATTTTCTCAAGGAGTTTAGTCACAAAGGGTGGAATTATGTGGGAATAATTAATAATGATAGATAAAAGAAGGGATTTTTTATAAGATGGGAGAAATGTGTACATATTAATAGGTAACAAGGAAGAAGTCAGTAGACAGGGAGTAATTAAAGATTAGGGAGAGAGAAGGGATGGTAGAGAGGGACAGTCAGCTGCAGAGGATAGGATGAAATGGGAATCACTTGTGTATGGAAAAAATTATACTTGGCAAGGAGAAGGGCCACTTCTTCATGTGAGGCAAAGATGAAGGAGGAGATAATATGGGAAGACAGCTGAATGTTGCATGTGAGGTGGAGGGGAGAACGGAAGCTCTTGGATTAAAACCTCAGCTGTTTCAGTGAAAGCTAAGTGGCAAGGTTCTCAGCTCAGAGATTAGAGGAAGGGAGAGTCATGAAAGGTTTGAAAAGGGCCAAAAAGTTTTGAAAAAGTCACTACGGTGAATATGGTAGTGAATTATTAGGGATATATTGAGAAGTTATCTTGCTCCTGTGAGGGTCCAGTTAAATTATGTAACATTAACCAATCAATCAGTAAATGTTTTCAAATGTATATACTAGGTTCTAGTCCACTGTGTACAGCTAGTTGGCATAGTTTAACCATTTTCTCTACCTTTGTTCAGCAAGCAGCATGTGAATTGGAGCATAGTGGTATGATTGGCGTCATCCAAGACAGACTTGCCAGGGCAATATTGGTGATTGAATAAGGAGGCAAAGGATTCAAGGGTAGTTTAGTAGAGCATAGTTTGGAGTTGAACTGATTCTCCAAGAGGTGAGGATGGGGAAAGGGGTATGTGGCCAGAGAAGGGACCATTGCCTAGGAAAGAACTGAGGGATTGAGCGTTTGGAGATCCTAGTAAATATGAAGAATGGGGTTAAGGGCAATCATGCAAGGGAAAAAATAGAATGATAAGAGATGATTATTAAGTAAGGGAGTTTCATGAAGATGGAAGTGAAACACTTATGGATCATACTAGGATCAAGAGTGTGTCAATCTCTGTGTGTAGCTAAGGTAGCTGAATATGAAGTAAAAGTGATGAATAGATTTAAGAGATTAAATCTGGTGGATAGAGTGCTTGAAAAACTATGGACAGAGGTTCACAATATTATACAGGAAGTATCAACAAAAAAATTCCAAAGAAAAAGAAGAGTAAAAAAGTGGCTGTCTGAGGAGACTTTAACTGAGGAAAGAAGGAAAATGAAAGGTAAAGAAAAAAAAAAAGATACATACTCATCTGAATGCAGAATTCCAGAGAATAGCAAGAAAAGATAAAGTTTTCTTAATGAGCAATGCAAAGAAATAGAAAACAATACAATGGGAAATATGAAAGATATCTTCAAGAAAAATTAGAGATAACAAAGAAAAGTTTCATATGTAAAAATAGGCATGATAAATGACCAAAATGATAGAAATTTGTCAGAAGCAGAAGAAATTAAGAGCTGGCAAGAATACACAAAAGAACTAAGGCAGATCTTAACATTACAAATAATGGCAATAGTGGAGTTAATGACATAGAGCCAGACTTCATAGAAATGAAGTCAAATGGCCTTGGGAAGCATTGCTAATAATAAGGATAGTGAAAGTGATGGAATTCTAGCTGAACTGTTTACAACTCTAAAAGAGGATACCATTAAAGTTCTGCACTCAATTTGCTAACAAATTTCAAAAACACAACAGTGGTCACTGGTTTGGAAAAGATCAGTTTACATTTCAGCCTTAAAGAAAAGCAATGTCAAAGAATGTTCAAATTACTGAATAATTATTGCTCTTAATTTCACATCAGCAAGGTTATACTTAAGATTCTGCCAGCAAGGCTTCAACAAAATGGGAACTAAAAATTACTAGATGAGCAAGCTAGTTTTCAAAGAAGCACTAGAGATCAAATTGCTAACATCTGCTGGATTATGGAGAACACAAGGGAGTTCCAGAAAAATATCTACTGCTGCTTAATTGACTATACTAAATACCACAAAATGTAGCAAGTCCTTACAAGAGATGGAAAAACAAAATTCTCTCTCCTGAGGAACCTGTATGTGGGCCAAGTAGTAACAGATAGTACCAAAAATGAAATACCTGATTGGTTCAAGACTAGAAAAGGAGTGTGATAAGACTATCTATCTAACTTATATGCGGAGTACATCATGAGAAATGTCAGTCTAGAGTAATCAAAAGCTGAAAATAAGCTGCCAGAAGAAATATCAACAATCTCAGATATGTAGATAATACCACTCTGATGGCAGAAAGGAAAGAGGAATTAAGAAGATAAGGGTGAAAGAGGAGAGTGTAAAAATTGGCTTGAAGCTTAACAGCAAAAACAAAAAACAAACCAAAAAACTTAAGATCTTGGCAACTGGTCCCATCACTTCCTGGCAAATAGAGGGAGAAGAAATGGAAACAGTATTAATGGGCTCAAAGATCACTTCAAATGGCATTGCGTTAAGACACTTCCTCCTTGGAAAGAAAACTATGGCAAATCTGGACAGTATACTAAAAAGCAGAGATACCACCTTGCCTACAAAGGTATACTCAAAGTTATGGCTTTTCCAGTAACAAACAATGTATTGCTGTGAGAGTTGGACTATAAGAAAAGCTAAGTGCTATAGAGTTAATGCTTTCAAACTGTGGTGCTGGAGAAGACTTTTGACAGTCCCTTGGACAACAGATCAAATTAGTCAATACTTAAAAGAAATTTACTGGAAGGTCAAATACTGAGGCTGAAGCTGCAATATTTTGGCCACATAAAGAGAAGATGGAAGTCATTGAGAAAAAGCCTGATGTTGGGAAAGATTGAAGGCAAAAAGAAAATGAGACGACAGGGGTGAGAGAAATACATGGTGTTAATGGAAACAACGAACATGAACTTGGACAGACTTTGGGAGATAGTAGAGGATAAAGGGCCTGGTGGTCACAGGGCCACAAAGAGTTAGTCACAAGCGAACATCAGCAAGCTGAGGCAGAATGAAGTAGGGCACAGTCAACGAGCAAATTGAGGAATTGGGAAGCTAAGGTTTTTGAAAGTGCATTAGCAGGTATGCTAGAGTCTCTTAGGTTAAAGGCTTAAGTTTTGGAAGAAAGACAATAAGCCAGGGCCTGAACTCATTAAAGAAGTCAGGAGGTTGTTCTCAAGGTCGATAGAAAAGGCTACTAAAATCTTGATTGGATGGTAAGTGTGGATGAATGAACTTCAGAGGAGGACAGGTTACTGACTGGTGGTGGGATAGGGGGATTCTGGAAATGGCGATAGAGAGCTTGGAGTATTCTGACTCTCCACTAGGACGGGGGCAGTACGGACAGTGACATCAGCTCCAAGCCAAGCCTACTTGGACAAAATGTTACTTCCCCCAAAAATCAGGATGTTAACTGTGATTAAAAGCTGGAGAAATTTAATGTAAAAGAGTTGCCATAGTGAGAAGACTGAAAGAGCTGAGGAAGTGTCCCCGCCAGAAACACTTGCTCTCCTTGCCAGAGGTAGCATGAGCTTGGCCAAAAAGCTCATGTGTAAAACAGAAGCGAGTAGAACAGGATGTATTCCCCTTCACGTTCAGTTCAGCCAAACTGGCCTTGAAGCCATTCCCTTTCTACCATGGGCAGTCTCTGTGCAAGCTGCCTTTGGCACCTGGAAGACTCGTGGTCTCCAGAACCCACTCAGAGCCTACTTTGCACAGAAAGCTTCTCTGATGTCCCCTTGTTAGAACCTCCTCTCTACAAATGGCTTTTCATTTCCTTCATATACATCTGTATGTCCTTGTTACTATACACTGACGTGTTCATGTTGTGTCGTCTCCTCCAAAAGGGAATAAGCTCCTTTCCAGCAGGAATTACTTGATTTTTGTCTGTGTCTCCAACTCCAGCACAGTGTAGGCTCTTTATATTCTTTTTGATTGATTGAATAGTAAATGGGGCTCTATTAATGAAACAAAGTGCAAACTCTTTGGGGAGAGAGATTCTGAGGTCTCTCAAAATTATCTCTATTTTTGATATGAAGAAAGGAAGGTTGGTTAACTTTGTAGTGAGATCCCCTAAAGATACAATTCCATCATATAGATATTAGAACAAGAAAGTTCTGCCTTCCTTACCTTTTGGGATAACAGCCACAGGACTTGAGATATTTTAATGTAAAGTAGCTGGTGAGGAACCTGCTGCTGCCTCATGTGCCTCTGGAGACCGACAGAGTCTTCTATAGTATGAATATGATTAACAATTGGGGGTAATACACCCTTCTATTCAGACAATTTGGTTTTTTTCTGTTAATTTTCCAGAAAAAAGAACAACTTATACTTTTCTTATGAATATTTTGTATTTTTTCTCATGTGTATTGTTGCTGTATCTTGTATTTTTAGTTCTTGTTATCTTTTTATGTAAATGGCCGATAACATTAAGTTAGTGTTTAATGCTTCACATTTTATATACACATGAGAGAATTTATGTCTTATATATGTTTTAGAGATTTAAAAAAAAACAATCACTTGGTAGAGAAACTTAAAAGCTCATCCGATTTGAAGTTGGAAAAGATTTAATGCTTTACTAATTTCAATTTGACGTCGATTGTAATATTATTCAAGCTGACTTCATCATAATTGACTTTTGTGATGTTTTATTTTCTATTCCAAATTTTTTTTTTAAATTGGCAACTTGGATAATTATAGAAAGGTAGAAAGCTATAGCAGTAGCTTTATTTAACTTACAGGTGATTTTTTTTCTCTATCAATATTCTATATACTAGTTTTTCAGCTTTTCAAAAGTGGAACATTTTTTAAAATCTCTAAATAAAGATTAGGGATAAGGGATAGGAAATGGGCTGATGCTTTCATGACACAGGTTCTGGATGGATACTATTGCAGACTGGTGCTTTCTCTAGGACATCAGTGTCACCTAAAGCACTGAGATTTAATGGATTTTCCCAGGGATGCACAGCCACTACGTCTCAAAAGTAGGTCTTCCTGGCTTCAAGGCCCACTTTCTAGTTATGCCATAGCTGTGTCACTCTAAGTATGGTCAATAAATTATCATATTTAGTCTTTTTAAGAAGAAGTAACTGGACACAACATCCTATGTTAAACTTGAACTTTCTATTAGATGACATAATTCATTTTTTATAAGAAAGGGATGTAAATATATTCGATTTGTCAAGTATTTTAACATAATTAACATGTAGTGGATTTCCTGCTATCTAGGGGAGGGGTGGGGACTAGGGGGGAAAATTCATAACAGAAAGCTTTGTAAGGGTCAATGTTGAAGAATTACCCATACATATGTTAGGTAATTAAAAAGCTTCAATAAAAAAATTAATTAAAAAAAAGAAAGCAATGTAAACATCCTTCTGATCAAATCTGACTTCATAAAACAGGGTTCTAAATCTAGAAAGAAAACCAAGGCTTAGATATTAAAAACACATCAATTTTTGGTCTTTAACCTCTTTGGGACAGATTCAAAGTATATTAAACTCAATAAATGTATTTATGATGGCTGATCAAATTTTCCACATGCTTTAAAAAAAGTAAATGTTTTATTATACTTAACTGCAATTTTAGAAAAAATATATTAAAATTACTAATTAGGTAAAGCATGTTTATAATAAGAATGGGCAATTTCATTTTTTTTTACCACAGGTTTCGACTTGATATCTATCGTTGTTTAGCCAGCCCAGCCCTAATCATGTTAACAGAAGAAGATCCAATTCTAAGAGCATTTGAACTTAGTGCAGACTTAAAAGAGCTAAGTCTTGTGGAAGTGGAATTCAGGTAACATTGAAAGAAAACTTTAAATTGTTTAATGCCTTGTCCTACTTGACATCAAGTATTCTTTTTACAATATAAATAAATTAGTATCTTCATAAAACATATTTATTCTTGAATTTTATATCACTTTGGATAAACTTGTTTTTTTTAATATTGATAGATATAAAGAAAAATCTACAAAAATGGCATTTTGTGTCAACTGTGATCTTAATAGTATTAGTATTAATAAACAAAGACCATTTTGGGAAAAAAGACAAATGACTCTTATAGCAGTTTGATTGTTTTTTGTTATGTGGATTCTATTTAAGATTTGAATCATAGACTTAGAACTGGAAAGGATCGTAGAGATCATTTGTCCCAAAGTGAGGCATTGAAGGCCCAGAATAGTTAAGTGATGGAGGTTAGCTCTCTGGACCTCTTCTCCAGGGCTATTTGACAGTAAAACTCTGCAACCCCTAAAGTGATCATTAAATAATTAGGTGATCTATGATTAGTATACCAGATATATTAAGTATTCCTTTTAACCTGATGTTCTAACTTGGAACTTTTTTTTTGTTACGATTAGAGGAAGGATGTGAATCCAGTCCTTTGACTCTGGAGACACAGTACTGTCTACTGCATCAGAGAGCATGAATTCGTTAATATTAATACTTAGGGGACTGTTGTTAGAATAAACCCTGTGCCACATGAACTAAGAAAGCAAAATAGGAAAATCAGTGTATAACAAAGTAAGATGTGAAGAAAATGTGAAAAATATTTTTCCAATGCCTCATAAAAACAGTGCTCTAATATGATTGTTTAGCTATTCTAGCCAAACATTTGATTCTGTAGAGCAATTCAGAATTATAATATAATATAATAATATGTTGAAGGTATTTCCGAATATCTTCTTTAGTTCAGTATAATGCAGCACATTCGACTTAAAGATTAATGAGTATCAAGTTTCTATTTTAATTTTTAAGGTATATTTGAAGGCAATATAATCATTTTAAAAGTAGTTATTATATACTAATGTATTTTATAGGAATGATTATGAAGAACTAGCTCAGCAATGCAAAATGTTTGCCAAAGATTTGCTTGCCCAGGCACGGAATTCACGGGAGCTGGAAGTCATTCTAAATCATACATCTAGTGATGAGCCTTTGGATAAACGGGGACTTTTAGAAGAAAGAATGAATTTAAGTCGTTTAAAACTTGCTATCAAATATAATCAAAAAGAGGTATGTGACATTCTATGTTGCACTGGATTTACCTTTTACTGACTTAATAGTTAGGTCCTATAATGTCATATTGAAAAAAAATCTATGTATTAAACTGTGGATTAAATTAAAATTTAAACTTCAGTGTAATACAGTCTTGATCTGGTAATATTTCATTTAAAAAAGAAAAAAATTATCACCTTTTAAAAATAAATCTTATTTACTATTTGTATCAAAAATGAGGATAAGACCATAGAATAGCTGAATTGAATCTAACTTTGTATAGATTTTTAGTTGTATAACAGAAAATGCTTTTGAAATTTTTTTCAAGATTTACTTTTTTTATAATCTAATCAAATTAGGAAAAAAATTTACCAACAATTCTAAATCACTCATGATTGTGCAAAATCCAAGAGTAGGTATGGCTCTTCCTTTTTTTTTTCCTATGACCAAAGTACTTTTAAAGTTGCTGTAATTCAGATAAATAGTATATCAATTCTGCTTTATCTTCATTCCTCACAAATTAGAAATGTCATTCCCAGCCCTTTGTTCAATACAGAAGTGTATTGAAATGAAAAGGTTTGGAATTTGTCATAGGATTTAACATGGACATATATAATGACTAATGTGTTGATTGGTCATTTTAAAATGATGGATATATGTAATGACTAGTGTGTTGATTGGTCATTTAAAAATGATTAAAAAAAAGAAAAGTTATAAGAACTGGATGCTTATAAATAAAATTATTTCTTTTTTTTTTTTTTGCTGAGGCAATTGGGGTTAAGTGACTTGCCCAGGGTCACACAGCTAGGAAGTGTTAAGTGTCTGAGACCAGATTTGAACTCAGGTCCTCCTGACTTCAGGGCTGGTGCTCTATCCACTGCGCCACCTAGCTGCCCCTATAAAATTATTTCTTTGTCCTACAAATTGGGCTCTAACTATGGAAATTATTGTACAATGTATCAGAGTTTTAAATGCCTCCATAGAAGCAGCCTCTAGAAATGGAAATACTATATTTGATGTTTTTTTTAAATGATGTTTGTAACATTAAAAAGATGGGTTTTTTAAAATCATAATTTCTTTCCTATCTGGGCCTCTTAAGAACTTGCTTTTTCCTGACCTTTGTTAAAAAGCTGTTTTAGTATTTTTTATAACTATGACTTTTAAAGAAGGGATAAAAAGTGTATTTTATCATGAGATATGCTCTGTTTTTCATAACTAGAGAATTGTCTGTGATATTGGAGGATTTTTAGAAAGCCATTAAAGTATGATGCTGTAGGCCCTATGTACCCAATGCTATACATTGGTGGATCCCCAGTTTTGTCAGTGAAATACTCTCCAGAGGCCTTCCTCTTGTTCTTTAAGCTCCTGGGGGAGTAACAATGTGCCATTCAGATTTACCAGTTGTTCCCTCTGCATGACCAGTGCACCTTGTTTTTAGATATGCATGTCCTAAATAATGTCTTTTATGCCACTTTTCATGCAAATATTCATTGATAATGTGTGGCAGCTTATTTACACATACTAATCTGCTAACTTAGCCTCTCTCCAGCTTCTTAGACAGTTTAGTTCTTAGAAAATAAGTTTCTCATTCACTCGGTTTTTCCAGTGGTTAGACTAGCTTCTTTCAGGTTAACATGTTTTCACTAAGGGAGTTTAATAATTCACCAAGACTTGATTTAGTTAGTTTTGTAGCCCAATATGGAAGCATATTCAACACCGTATTATTTGTAAGAAATATTTATTTTCTTAAGACTTCATGCAAAACACTAACTGGGACCCTGGTAGACACCTTTGGTGAAAAGATGTCATTCTGATATCTCCCTTGATATTTTATATTATCTCTCAAATCATCTTTCCAAGAGTCTTTTATGATTTTGATGTAAGTTTGGGAGATACCTTGTTTGTAAAAAGGCTTAAAGTCTACTATTTTTTCTCCTGAGTTTAAAAATATGTTCCAATTGGTTTAGTGAATAAAATCAGATCTTATATATTTTTTACAGTTATCAATTATGTGACTGTAAATTCTTCTTCACATAATCCAATTTCATTTATAGTGAGAATATTAATTATACTTAGATCTAATTTATATCCTCTGATAAAATATATCCTCTAGATGTTGGATGAAGGCAAAATATTAATAATAATGAAAGTTAAATTGTAAAAAGTTTTGTGTTTTTGCCATTTCATACATGGATATCAATGTCATTACCTAATATACCAAGTCAAAAACAAAGAATAAAGTAAGTCCAGATAGTCCAAGTTTAAGATATCACCTCTATGGTAAAAAAAAAAAAAAAACTGAATATAAGATCAGAATTACTAGTTATAAGCAATTACATTGTTAGGTTTAATGTGTAATAAGCTAATAATATGGCAGCAATACCGAGAAGTAGTTTTATAAGTAAAAATAATATTGGGGTAAATTGACAGAAATTCAGAATGTAAGAACTTGTATACTTTGTATTACATTGCAAACTTTGATCACATGTTCCACAACCCATGGTGGGTGTATGAAATGCAAAGATTCATTGAAAGGCTGGGTTTGAAAGTTGGACTCAGATAATAATGCTGTTTTAAGAAGAGGAGGTAGGGAGGCGGTATACATCTTTTTTTTTGGTTTCTTGGTTTCTGAAGGAGGTTGACCAGATGCTTCCACTGAAGAAAAAAAAAACAACAAGAGGAAATAGAAATCAAGAGTGATTTAGACTATATAAAAAAAATAGATTTTCCTAAAAGGAAAGAACTATTTTAAAAGGTTACAGAGAAAATATTATGGAATTTCTGCCTTCAAATAGTATAGATTTTAATATGTTAGTATAGCATATAGATTTTAATATGAACTGGGTATAGCAGAGAGGAATAGGAGAACATCCAAACTTGTAATTCCTTTTTGGGGGGGAAGGAGAAACTATTCCTTTAATTCTTTGAACTGGAAAGTTTATTGGTAGACAGAAGAGAACATATCTCTCAGGTACTCCATTATTAAGTATGTGTGTGTGTGAAATTATTCATTTTGGTCATTAAGAGTGATAGAACCAAGTGCCTAAATAGCACTTGTGATGAATGGTATGGTATTTTTGTTCATACAGTGTCCTTTGCATAATTTCATGGCAATCACATTGATTAGTTTATCTCTTTCCTAAACAATAAATGTTTTTCTATAGTGTATGTAGAAAAACAGGACACAGAGTGATCTCTAAATTGTTTTTTCTTGTCAAAAAGAAAATTCAGACCTTTTTCATGTAAAAGGTCTGAATAATTAGTTTAATTTGAGTTTATAATTTTGTTTTGGAGGCAGTCAGGTTTAAGTGACTCACTCAGGGTCACACGGCTCATCCTCAGATCTTCCTGACTTCACAGGCCAGTGCTCTACCTAGATTTCTGGTTGTCTAAATGATTTCAAAGCACTCTGTTTTACTTTGTATATTTAGCCTTGGTTTCATGTTAGTCAATCTAGAGTTATCAAGCTACTTAAGTTACATTATACTTTGAAGGCATAATACATTGGAAAAAGCTTGCCTATTCTAAACTGTGAAGCAATTCATAGGGAAAATTAGTCTGTATTTGTTATTGCTAGATAGGGAAAATAGTTTTCAATCCTTTTTTAAACCTTGGTTTTACTTTGTCTCAGTGTGCATATTTTAGCTTAAAATTTAAAAAATTATGCCTTGCTTACATTTTTAGATATAAAGTTTAGATTTGAGTTTGGATTTCTTATAAGTGATGTTTATTCCATTAAACTAATAAGATACTTATTGTATTTGGAAGGTAATGAATGTTTACTATTTTTCTCAGAAGACATTTATGAGCTTTTATATTTCATAAAACAATTCAAGAAGATTACTTTTTACTTATGAAATAAATGCTATGAAATTATTTGAAAAGACATGTATTATAAGATTTTTTCTTTGCTCTGGTTAAAAAAATCATTTTTCTTTCTGAAGAATTTTATAGTATTGACTTTTAATCTTAAAACCTTAAATAGCAACTTGAATAATGGGTTTAATGGCCAGTATTCGGATCCTTTATTTTAGTTTTTTTTCTTCTTTTCAGTTTGTCTCTCAATCTAACTGTCAGCAGTTCCTCAACACGGTTTGGTTTGGACAGATGGCAGGTTACCGGCGTAAACATACCTGTAAGAAGATATTGACAGTTCTGACAGTTGGCATCTTTTGGCCAGTCCTGTCACTCTGTTATTTAATAGCTCCCAAATCTCAAGTTGGTCGAATCATCCACACACCTTTTATGAAATTTATTATTCATGGAGCTTCATATTTTACATTCTTGTTGTTGCTTAACTTATACTCTCTGGTCTACAATGAGGATAAGAAAAACACCATGGGGCCAGCCCTTGAAAGGATAGACTATCTTCTTATTATATGGCTGATTGGTAAGTATCCAATTGATCTGAAAAATTCTGTTTTCATTTAGTTCAGTAGTCCTCATTTGCTCTGGGCTATTTATAAAATATTTGATTTCTAATTCAAAGAAAGAGTAAATTGGACTCTTTTGGAACTATTGATGATGACTTCAGAAAGGACCAATAATGAATTTGTCTTCATATTTGACAGATGAGGAGTTAGAATTCTTCTTTTAACTTGAAATGATGAATTTCTTGAAATATTATTTTATTTCCTATGAAACTTAAGATTTAAACAGCTTGAACATTTTTAATGAATCACTTCAGCTATGTTTTCCTTTTGTCTCTTCTTTCATAATAATTTAATTTATTGTAGTAACATTTACATTTAGGATAATATAAACTTCTAGTGTAGGGGTTATTTATTAACTTAGTGTCCCATAAACTTATTTTTAAATATTTTGATAACTTCATTTAAAAATAATTGGTTATCTTTTTAACATTATATATTTTTTATGAATTTAAATAGATAATTCTGAGGAGTTGATAAGTTTCATGAGATTACCAGATTGTTCTGTGGCCTAAAAAGATTTGTACTTTATTATTCATTTTTCATTATGTTCTTACTGATGGTAGATATAGTCCCATATTTTCAGATTTTTAAAAGTATTAAATGAACTAAAAACTGTATTTTTAAAAAATTATGCTTATGAAATAATATATAATATACTTGACAGAGTAGTGGGGAGGGAAACCAATTAGATTTTTTCCATTATCTAGAAGACCACATTCCCTTTTTCAATCTTTTAATGACACCTTAGTGTTTTTATTGTGGGGTGGGTTTTGTTTTCTTGTTTGTTTTGTCTTTAGAGAAACAGTACTACCTTTCTGACACTCAGCTTTAATTTATAATATCTTTCTTCTGATGTAAAAGAACTCTTGGATTTTTATTCTTAATATAAAATAATGTTTTATTTTAAACATTTATTCCTCATTCATTCCTTTCTTGACTTTCTAGAGTTGTAGTACAATTGGGAAAAATAAATACACGTTTACCTTTTGTTCATCATTACAAAAATTTATACAATTTATTAAAATTTTATTTTAAAAATTAATTTTTTTGACAATCTTAACTGAGAATTTTAAAAGAGAGGAAAAACATTAAACATAAAGTATAAAGTATGAGAAGATTGTAAAGGTAATAGGTGTCTTGGCAGGGGGTAGGGACAGAGATAGATAATGAATGACTTTGAAAACATAGGCTTTTATATTTGATTTTGGAGATAATAAGGAATCACTGAAGATTATTAAGTAAGAGGTGATGCAATCAGGCCTACATTTTAGGCAAATCATTTTAGTGGCTAAATGGATTGGATTAGGGCTGGCAGACCAACAGCAAACTATCAAGATCATTCAGGCCTGAGGTGATGAAGGCTAGCATCTCAACTGGCAGTGTTAGACACCAGAAGGGGCCACAGGTGAGAGATGGTGCAAAGGTGAAATTGATAAGCCTTGGCAACAGAATGGATATAGAGAGCTAGAGACAGTGCAGAGTAAAAGATAACTTCTAGGTGGTGAGCCCGTGAGAGTGGGATGGTGATAGTGCCATCATAACATGGGAGTTTAGAAGAGGGAGACTGTGGGGAGAAAACTGAGTTCATGTTAGATGCACTGAGTCTGAGACATCTGGTTTGAGACAACTACTAGGCAGTTGGAGATGGCAAGAGGGAGGTTAGCTGAGAGGCTAAGGCTAGAGAAGTAGATTTAAGACTCATTAGCATATTTCTTTTTAGGGATTAAACTTGGTTCATTTTAATATTAACATTGTTTTAATTTATCTTTTTAAATTTTATTTTTAAAAATCCAGCATCTTTCCACTTAAATCTGACTTTTTATATAGAAAGTTTTCAATACGTGAAATGAGTATGATAAATTAAAAGTGAAAATGTTATGTAAAGTGAAATATTCCCAACTAATGTCTTCCTCTATTTTCTACATTTTTTGCATTCTTGCCATTATAACATTTTTTATTCTGAAAACAAAGGGAAAATATGTTTATTCCCAATATGTAATACTATAATTTGTTTATCATTTATGAATGAATGAATGAGGAAGCATTTATTATACATATTTGGTATGTGGAAAGCACTATACTATGTCCTGGGGATATAAATAGAAAAATAAAGATCACTTATACTTTCAGGTAGTATACATCTTTTTTTTTTCCTGAGGCAATTGGGGTTAAGTGACTTGCCCAGGGTCACACAGCGAGGAACTCAGGTCCTCCTGACTTCAGGGCTGGTGCTCTATCTACTGAGCTATCTAGCTGCCCTGGTAGTACACATCCTAAAGGAAGAGGCATTTATGAATAATGTGATTGAGTACAAAAATGTGAAACTGAAAACCTTTGAATAATTGAATCTCTCATGCTCCTCTTTGTAATATTCTTCAAAATATTGTTATTAATTATTATATTACATTATTATTAATGATCAGGCTAATAGAAAAAAATTTCCCCCTGAGGCAATTGGGATTCAGTGACTTTCCCAGGGTCACACAGCTAAGAAGTTTCTGAGATAGATTTGAACTCCAGTCCTCCTGACTTCAGGGCTGGTGCTCTAACTACAGTGCCACCTACCTACCCCAGAAGTATTTTTTATATACCAGCCTTTTGCAATCTTAGACTTTAACAACTCTTAAGAAGGAAGTTTTGTTTTTTTTTTCTTATACAGTTTATGCAGTTCCCTCTTGTAATTATAGCTTAAGTAATCATAAAAAAAAGACTGTTTTTGGTTTGAAAGGGAGATTTGGCTTTTTTAAGTCTTTGTAAGATATGTAATCAATAAAATTCTTACACATTTGCACTGAATAATAGGTATTATAAAAGGGATGCTTGGCAAGTGCTAATTTTTGTTAGACAATTAGAAAATAACATCTATGTATTTATTGGGAATCATCTCCATGTTTTATCTTAGAGTTTAGTTTTGCTTCACTAATTAAATGCAATCTTAGAAAATCTGTAAAGCTCAAATTTGCTAAATCATCTTCTTTGATAATTTCAGACAATTCCACTAAAAAGTTTTTGGTGCTAATTATAATAAATAAAAATTATATTTAAGAATCCTAATGTTGACTTGAAAAGCAGTTTTCTAAAGTATTGTTAAGTGGATTATCCTTGAAGTCTGGAAGACAACCCTGAGTTTTAAGGTCTACCTGTGATAATTAGTTGTGTAAAAGTAGGAAAGTTACTTAATTTCTCAGTGTTTCTCAGTAAGATGATAAATTATATACTCTTTGGAGCCGTTGATTTGAATTGATGATCTTTCCAGACTGATGAATTCATAGGTCTGAAAGCTTTCTTCACCAAGTAATAAGCAAGCATTTATTAAACAATTGCTATGTGCCATGTGTTATGCTAGGCAGAGAAGATATAAAGGTAAACGCATTTCCTTTGACCTCAAGGAACTCACATTCTAGTGGAGAAGAAAATGTATAAATAATTAAGTACAAAGAAGAATATTTGGAAAGTTATCTGAAATGAGAGGTGTGGAAAGCTCAGAGGAAATAGAAAGCCTCCTGCAGAAGATGGGCTTTGAATATAGTCTTGAAAAATTAGAGGCAGAGGTGAGGTGACAGAGTATTCCTGGCATGGGGGAAAGCTAAACCAAAGGCAGAGAAATAGAAAATAGAATGATGTATAAGGAAATAGCAGATGATCAGATTAGGAAATAGTAAAATCAAGCAAATGACTGGAGTATACAGTATGTGAAGAGTGATAGAGAGAGGGATAAAGTGTATAACAATACTAAAAACTGTAAGAACACAGAACCAGGAAGGGTCCTGGAGAGAACAGTGTTTTGATGATGAGGTCAGAAACTTGATTGCACCCCCCAAATAATGTTTGCATCAAGGAATATCATGCTTTGTCATTGTCCATGTTCAACTAAATTTCCAAAAAAGCTATTTAAGATTAGTTGAAATAGAAATTTAAAACCACGTAATCCATAGTAAAATAGTAAGCTGCCATAGAGGAGCTATCTATATCTTTTATTTTATTTTATTTTTTTTTTTGGCCAGGCATTTGGGGTTAAGGGACTTGCTCAGAGTTACACAGCCAATAAGTGTTGAGTATCTGAGGGTGGATTTGAACTTAGATCCTCCTGATCCAAGGGCAGCTATATCTTTTTTTTTAAATTGTCTCAATAGCACCATTCTTTCCATATGATATGGCTTGATAAATGCTTATTGAATTGAACTTAGAATATGACATCTTTATGTCACATAGCTAATTTTCATTTAATTGTTAGGACTTACTGAGTCAGTGGAACTTAAGTGTTGAAAAACATTTATACCATTTCTCCCAGTATTTAACATGTTTATTGAGTGAAAACATCCTATGACTTTCCAGAAAACTTGCACAATTCAACTTTGACTGATTTGCACTAATAATGGCCTCAATAACATTACTTTAATGAAAAGTCTACCCAGTAAAAAAAAAAAAAGGTTTATAAATACTTAATGTTGGAAATATTGAATGAGTCAGTAGAAATCTTTGAAGATAAATTCATCTTCTCAGAGCAGGCCTTTATTTCAAAATACTGTACCTGAATTTTTAATGGATTTTCTGAGATAGCATAGATGCAAATTACATCACTTGTATTTTATTTCATTATATCAATCTGACTTGAATCATCAATTCTTTTAGTTTTTTTCATCTTTCATTGTAAGATTTTATTTACAGACTATGTTGATGCAAATTTTTTTTGCCTTTCACCTTATCTTCCCTCACTCTCTCAAAAGGGAATACCTATTTATAACTAACAATATAACCCATATAAGATAGTTAAATTTTGAACAAATTAGATAAATGTATAGAATATCAGTGTTGTAATGTTTCATTTTAATATTCAGTCAATAATGAGAAAAAAGTGCATTTCTTCATGCTATAATGTTACTAATCTATAAATTTTCTATAGGCATTAATAAGTTAGAACTGAAAGTGATGTTTTAGATTCTAAATATGATGTTTTTCTTTTGCTATTTAAAAGTTTTTATTTATATACTTTTCTTATTGATTTTAATTCTTATATATTTCTCAAGTATAAAATTGTTTTGAAGCCAGAGAAATGCAAGTAAGTGACCTTGGCAGATGTTTTAACCCACAGTGTTTTGTTGTATATTGTAATATAATTTTCAAAAAGAAGTTTTAAAAGCCTAAATTTTTTCCATTCATTGAATTAAGGATTTATGGTTCATTTTTCCTGCTAGTCTTGCTTTCAGAAAAAAAAAAAGCTTTGTTCATCTGGATATGTGAGGGGAATTAATAATTGCTAATAAATGGTGTCACTTTAGAATGCTTTAATTTGACTTGAGTATAATATCTGCACAATAAAAAGACAACTCAAAATAACAAAGATTTACTATGGAAAAACTTAAAGTTAAGACAATTTATCAAATTTTGTTGAACAGGGGCTTGTCATTTTGCAAGTGCTACCATATTTATACTGATTTCAAGGTATGCAGAAGTAAAGATGAATATATGTTTGTTAATATATGTTAATAGCAAGTTGAATATTTAAAAAACTTTATCTATGGAAAATCAAAGAAGGAAGCATGGAATAGTAGTTAAAAGGTGACCTTAGAATTAGCATGCCTTGGATTCAAAACCTGCATCTGACACATATTGGTTTTGGGACCTGAGCAAATCCTTTGTTATTAATTGCTCCAGGAAACTCTATGATATTCTGTTAGTTGCAAAACAGTAACTGTCTTCATTGGTAGTGGGAGTTTCCTTACTGAAAATATCCTGCACACAAAATCCCAGAAACTAAGTTTGAATGGTTAACAAAGGTGGAATGAAGATAATGATCATTAGTCCCCTCAGTTTTAAATCTAATGATTTAAATAAAAATCAATGATAAAAGTTTTAGCCATGCTTGCTTCATTATTACTAAATTTGTTATTTATTAACAATAAATTTAAATCGCAATTAGGTGTATTACAATTGCATATCCTGTTAGACTAGAACTATGTCTGTCTGAGAGGCCTTGAGAGGAAATATGGGGCAGTGGGAGAGAGACCTGGCCTTGGAGTCAGGAAGACTGAGTTCAAGCCCTTATTCAGATATATATCTCCGGGCTGTGTCCCTGGACAAGCCACATAAGCTCTTTGTGACCCCAGCAACTTACTAAGACAAAGTTGCAGAGCCTGATACCCACCTGCATTTTATAGAAGGAATTTTCTTCCTGAATGTTATTTATACTAAAGAAGTTATAACAGATAGTCCTTAGCATTATTCCAACTTTTTAATCTTCCTTATTAACACATAGACCTATACCAATTAAGCATTCCAAGTTTTTCACTCAAATTTTTTTTCTTTAAGGATTAATTTGTCCCCTTATAGGCTTTTCCTAACTGAAAGATTTATTTCAGAAAATGGACATTATATTAGGGGAAATCTTAATTCTTTTTTTAAAACTATATGAAGAAAAAAATGATAATCTTTTTTGATTTCAATAATTTTAAGTCAATGGTTTCAAGAACTTCAGACTTCCATGAGAAATATCTCTTTAGTGGAGATATTTCTTGGGAAAAAGAGGGAAGGCTTCCTCTGAAGCCTATATATAGATTCTGACTTGGGATAGTAATTATAGATAAAAAAAGACATCTTCTCCATCTTGAAAACTTTGAAACAGGTCTTAAGGAAAGTATTTCAATTACTACAGCAAAAATAAATATCTTCTTTTGGGCAATTAGGTTTAACATTTTCAGAAAATGGCCATTCTCAGTCGTATGATCACACCTTGAATATCTGTAGGTCTTTATTTAAAAAAAAAGTTTTGATGATCAGAAATGTACAAGTGTTTTGAAATTTTCTTTTTTGTATCAGATTTTCTAAAATACTTTTCCATTGGAATTATTGTGGTCATAGAAAAGTTGGAGTTTGATCTCCTTGGGTTAAATAGTTTTCCTCTCTGTTTATTTGTGAACTCAGGTTTTTGTTACTTTGTGTTCTCCTAAAAAGCATCCAAATAGAGGAAAATGTCATGAAGTTCCTTTAATTGTATCCTGTTTGGTACTTACGAATATTTGTTTACAGCTCATTCATGGAACATTTCTGGCTATTAATAGTTACTTTTTAAGCATGAAAATCCATGCTTTCAAGTTTTCCTTAATTATTTTTCCAATGTTATCTCATTCTCCAATATAGATTATGATTATATTTTCCTAGTTGTGGTAACTTTTTTCTTCTTACTAAAAAGTCTTTTATTTTATAAGACTGCAGTGACCCATGTACTATTTCAGTTATTTATTCTACTTTAAATATTTTTCTTCTTGTGTAGTAGAATTAAGTGTGTACTGTCTGATGTTTCTTCCCATCCCACCACCCCCACCCCCTTTTAGGAATGGTGTGGTCAGATGTTAAAAGACTCTGGTATGATGGATTGGAAGACTTTTTAGAAGAATCTCGTAATCAACTCAGTTTTGTCATGAATTCACTTTATTTGGCAACTTTTGCCCTCAAAGTTGTTGCTCATAACAAGGTGACTATACACTATGTCATTTAAAAATGCAATGAAGTTTATTGGGAAACACCAAAAATCTCTAGCTTTGTAACCCCAAAATAGCAGTAGTTTAGATCTTTTTGTCTCCGGAAATTAAGGGGGCTATTAGCTTAAAACAATGTGGATTGATGGTGTCATATTCCCTACATAGGGCTGAACATGCTTACAAGGAGAGTACAAAGTAACTCAAAACTGAATTGTTAGTGTTGAATATTTGTCTTACCTCAGAAACTTAGTGTTCAGGCATTCTTTCTCTGAATATAATGTTACATAGTGTGATTTGCATGTCACACATATATGCTGACTTTCTTTTGCAGCTTAAAGGTCTTCTAAACAAGAAAAAAAGATTCTGTTTAGTAGAAGATTTAATTCCAGTTAAATAAAACTCTAGCCCCAATATTAAAGCATGTGCTTGTTAAATATGGATAATCATTCTAGTTTTTTACATTAAAATTTTAAGCTCTATCCATCCCATGGTTTCCCAATATAGGATATGGACTCAGAGAATGTTAGATTTGGAACTAACTTCAAAGATCATTGATCTAACCCCTCCTTTTACAAATGAGGAAATGGAAAATAATATCATCCTCAAAATCGCCACTATGTGGATTGTGGATTTAGAATTGCTAAGGATTTTATAATTTTCACCAGTCTTTTTATCTGACAGTATCACACAGGTAATACTGGAAGAGCCAGGATTTGAATCTTGTTCCTTTGACCTTGAAAGCCAGGCTTATCATTGCTGCCTCTGGCAAATCAGCCCAATATGGCCTTCTCCCAGGACAGCCTTCTGCCCTAGAAGGGCCAACCTTGCCTGGCTAGAAAGGAATCAAAGAAGCTAAGCAGATTTATAGACAGCAGGGACTCACCATTCTCCCTGTACTCTGTCCTTGCTCTTTTGGAAAGATTTGTGAGTTGGAGCAGCAATGGAGATGTAGCTATGCTTTTAAAGGATTAATAAATGGAGAGGATTCAGGCATCAACCCTGGTGCCCCTCATATTCAATATGCATGTGTCTGAATACCATTTGACCTAAAAAAAAACATTTAAAATGGTAAATTAATTCCATATTAGTCTCCTTTTATACTCAGGATAGAGACACTGGAAGGGTTCTTTGCTTTGTGAAAGGGAGAACTCTCAGTGTACAGTGGTGGAAGGAGCTCAGCTTCTGGAGGCAAAGGACCTGGGCTCAAACTTCTGATACTTCATGCCTGTCTGACACATGCCTTGGACACATCATTGGACCTCCATGAGCCTTACCTTCCTATTACATAATATGAAGGGATTGAGCTGGATGATCTCTGAGCAACCTTCAGCTCCTGATCTGGGATTCTTTAAAATAGCATTTTCTTTTAGTTTTTTTTAAGTAATCAGGTGATAAAATTTTGGTTCAAAAACAGCTCATATTTGTATAGTACTTTATAATCACAGAGTGTTTTTAATGCTATTTTATTTAATTTTCCACATAACCCTATAAAGTAGTATGGATATCCTCATTTTCATTTCACAAAGGAATTAAACCAATTAAACCTGTCCAAGGTTTAGCCAGGCAAGCTAGCTATAGAGCTAGAATGCAGATCAAAAAATTCTTGATCTTTTGACTTCAATTCCATTAATCTTTCCATGATACCAATCTTTTCTTTCCCTTCCTTCCTTCTCTCCCTCTCGCCCTCTCTTCTTCCTCCCTTCTTCCTCCCTTCTTCTTTCCTCCTTCTTCCTCCCTTCCTCTCTTCCTCCTTCCCTCTTTTTTCCCTCCCTTCTTCCCTTCCTCCATTCTCTTTCTTTTTCTTTTTTCTTTCTTTCTTCCTTTCTTTTTTTCTTTCTTTCTTTCTCTTCCTTTCTTCCTTCCTTCCCTTTTTTCTTTCCTTTCTTCTTTTTCTTGTTATATTTCCTATTCCAGGTAGAATTTAAAACTTGGCTATTTATTCAACAAAATGGAATGGAAATGCCTTTTTTTTTTTAAGTGCAAGGTAACAGGCATTTCTGATATACCTACCAGGAAATTAAGAATGTCAAAAGGCCAAAGTTTGAATCTTGGCTCTATTTGTGTGACTTTGGGCAAGGTATTTAGCTTCTTGATACCTCAGTTTCTTCATTTATAAAATGAGATATTATACTAGATGATCTTTGTCATCCCTTCCAGAACTAAATCTATGAATTCTGTTTTCCAGGATTCTAGTGAATAAAATATACTTCAGAAAACCTTTTAGCTTATTAAAAATTCTATTTTCTTAGCTGTCTAATGTTAAAGAATATGCTTTACAGCTATGGAACTGTTCTGAGAGAGTGATCCATGATCCATACAGTAAATATTTGTGTATATACCCATGCACATTATATTCTGTACTTTCTAGATTGACTTTCAACTGTCAAAGTGTTCACTTTTGTTTAACAAAATAGTAGGCCCTGCAATTGACTTTTTTTCTTCTTAACTCCAGTTTCATGATTCAGCTGATCGAAAGGATTGGGACGCATTTCATCCTACATTAGTGGCAGAAGGTCTTTTTGCTTTTGCTAATGTTCTGAGTTACCTCCGCCTCTTTTTTATGTATACTACAAGCTCCATCTTGGGGCCATTACAGGTAAAAGATTAAATTTCTGCAAGAGAATTTGAGAGATTTGTTGTTTTATAATTAAATGTCCTTTGGAACATAGTACATTTAAATGACCTTCATATAATGTTTTACATACTTCTCATGTGAAAGGAAAACTGAATCCCTTATTTCCCGTAGGATTTAACAAATGAAAAATTTGAATAGATTGTAACTGTTGTCCTTATTTGTGGTTAAATTAGTTATTTTCTTTAAAGACATTTAAATTTTATTAAGGACATCCTTTCATATGGTCCTAAGTAAATTTATATGTAGCTCTTCTCTAAAATATGATTTGGTAGTTCTTGTCATGAAATTTTTTTTTGTTACTACTATATGCTTGAGGTATTAGAATATTGATAAGATCAAGAAAAGCTGTGTTTTTCTGGGGGAGAGAAGAAGAAAACTGAGGATGAATAATCAGTTCATGAATATCAGAAGGTAAGTAGAGCTGGCAGCTGGTCTAGGAAGGATTAATTGGTGACAAATCATTCTTTCTCAGTAAATAGGTTAAGAATCCGATTAAAATTTTAAATGATGTTTCATAATAATTTGAAAAAAGGAGATATTATTTCCAAGTATTCTGTTTTCCCATTTTCCCCTATTAAATATTAGATATATAATGGTTGCATTTTTAGTTGAAATAATGGGGAATTATTTACAACTGTTTGAACTTACTAGCAAAAGCTAACTTAATTCTTTTAAGTGACCGAATTCCATTTAGTTTATGATATTTATTTAAAAAGTCAAATTCATGTAATTATCTTCAACAAATCAAAAGTAGTATGTTAGATCTTCAGTTGCATCTGTATGGGGATTACCTGCTTTTATAACAATTATGACCCCTTCATTACCTCTCACTTTGTGGGATTTTTATTTAAGTTTTCTTATAAAGCTCCTATGGAGGATCTATCCAGTACACTGGGTTTTTTTTTTTTTAATATCTTTGGTTTACCAATATACAGTTCATACTGGACATCTCTGATCTCTTATCCTAGTATGAAACAAATACAGAATTGATCAAAAGCATTCATTAAGTACTGTGTCAGGTACTGTATTAATCACTGATGATGCACAGAAAGGCAAAAACATTTTTTGTCCTCAAGGAATTTGTATTATCATAGATACAAATTCAAAAATAGCTAGGTAAATAAAAAGATATATACAGAATTAGATGGAAGGTAATCTCAAAGAGGAAAACCTTTGCAACTGGAGAGCTGTGAAAGGCTTCCTGCAGAACATAGGGTTTGATGTAATTTTGAAGGAAGCCTGAAAAACTAAGAGGCAAAGGTAAGGAGACAACATTTTTGGAATGGGAACAGTCAATACAAAAGCACAGAAATTGGAAATGGAGCGTCATGTATGAGGAAAGCCAGTGTATAGGTAGAATATAGAGTTGTTAAGGATCGGGGATGAGTAAGATGTAAGAAATGTAGAAAGGTCCTCTATGATAAAATGCAGGATCCTTAGCCAGTCTTATTTCATGTTTCTCCCCTAATCAAGCTGACTTTTTAACTATTTCCTTTGATAGTCCACCTCCCATGCATATGAATTGCACATTTGGTTCCTCATATTTGAAATGCACTCCCTCTCCTTCCCTCCATCACACCTTGAAATTCATAGCTTAGATGGGATTTCTAACATGAACCATTTTTCTGATCTCCCCAGTTGTTTATGTTCTTTCCCTCTTTAAAGGGCTCTGTATTCTTTTGTGCATACCATTTGTTACCCATGTATCTCCTCCATAGAATGTAAGCTTCTTGAGGGCAGAAATTATTTTGTTTTTCTTTGCATCCTTTGCTCTTAGCAAAATTCTTTGCATACAAGAGACGAATAAATGTTTTAGTTGAATTGTTGAAGTGGCCTAAAGGATATGTTTCGTGGAATGTTTAATCAGAAAATGGGGTGTGGACAACTTAAATGTAGCTTAGTACTCACCAACTTTATAAAGACCTGGGAATTGGTCTCTAGAATATCGTGCAGCATTATTTTAAATGTGACGATGACACTAGTAAGCACTAGGAAAAATGCTTTTTAAATAACAGGTTTTTCAGGAATGATGGATTTGAGTACACTCAAACATTCTTTCACCTGGTTCTCTTGACAGTAAGAAGGCAGACTAAAGTGGAATTTATTTTTGTGACCATGAAACAAAGAGTTGCCTATCATGTGCCAAGGATTGTCATGTTTCTAAGGTACACAAAAGCAAAAGTGAAATAGTTTCTACTCTCAAGGAGCTTACATTTTATGGAAGGAAAACATAAACACAGAGAACCTTGATAATTTCATTGGATAGAAATAAGTCTTTATTTACAGGAAGTTGGTAATCACAAAAATATCCCATACCAGCCAAAAAAAACCCAGGGTTTTTTAAAGTTTATTTTTAAGAAGCACAAAGAAGCCCTGTTTCCACCAAACTTATAGAACAAAATTGCTCAAGATCTTCAAAGGAATGTTTGTTGCTTATTTTTTCTCTGCCATTTGGTCTGACTCTTCTGACCTCTCTGTCCTTTCCCAGAAAAAAGCAGGATATTTCTGTGTATGCGCCTATGCCTATATTCATCATTTAATCTGTAGAAAACTTCTCTTTTCTGCTATTTTCCCATTCTATTTAGAAATTTATATTATTTTGAAAAGTTAGAGAATTCCCAAATAATCCCTGTTTACAGATTGTTTTTTCCTATTACAACATTTTATTTTTTTAATCAAAACCTGTTTCATAAATTAATTTTGCAAAATTATTCTTTATGACATAAATTTAAATTATCTTTTTACTTTATGCATGTATTATATTACATATATTTAGCTGTTTTAAAATTTTTATATGAAACAACCATTTTATAATCAGTTGGTTCTGTTTAAGCATTAAATTCTTTTAAAATAATATCTATAAAATATTCTTTTAATTTTATTCAGTTTATCAATTAATTAGAAAAGTCCTACATATTATAATCATACATTAGATTACCTTTTATAAAATCATGCTGACAGATTATATCTCCCAATTTATATGGATCTTTTCTCCTGTGTTCCAACTTTTTCTCCTTAAAATTTTTTCTGTTTTCTCCCCCTTTTTTTAGAGGAAGGGAAGAAAAATAAGCATCTTCTTAATATGTGTCAGAGACTGTGCTAAGATATTATCTCATTTAAAATATGTATTTACATATATAATTTTAGAAATTAAATAATAAAGATAGTATTGAATATCATTAATCTTGCTTTGTAATGATTAAAATTAATTTCATTTCATAGAGTATAATAACTTTTTAACTGCTCCCTTTAAATCCCAATCAGGAATCTTTGTCCATTTGTTCTTTTTCCCCCAAAATCAACTTTATGTTGTTATTTGTGTGTACTCTGTTCTTAGGGTTCAATTTATTTTCTTCTTTGCATTATTTTATAAAGGACTTTCCAGATTTCTTTGTATTCCTCATTCCATGTTTTAATTTCATTATGATACTTTGTTACCTTAATATATCACAGTTTATTTAATCAATCTCCTGTTGTTGAATATTTATTACTTCAGTTGGTTTTTTGTTCTTTTTTATGATTACATGTAATTCTGCTATCAAAATCTTTGTAAATTTAGGTTATCCAAAAAGTCTTACTGCAATTTTATTAGATTTATCTATCAATATATGATGGATATAGATGTAATTGTAAATCTACATATTAAGAGGTGAATCTCAACCTCCCTTTCAAGATATATTCCTAGCAACAGAACAATGAAGTCAAAGGGTGTGATTATTTGTGTAATTTTTAGTTTGTGGGGTCAAACTGTTCTCCAAAAGAATTCTTCAAATTTACAGTACCATTTCCCCACAGCCTCTCTATTATCAGGTTTTGATATTTTTCATTATTTCTCTCCATTTGATTGGCATAAGCTGATCCCTCAAAGTTGTTTTATTTTGCATCTCTTTGATTGTTAGTAAGATTGTGCATTTTAAAGTCATATCTTGTTTATCCTAGATTTTTCAAGATTAGAATTATAATGTGTAAATTTTTTTACATATAAATACTTTTAGAAATTAATGTTTTTATTAAGAATCTTTTATCTTCTGACTGTGGAATTCACTTGACCTCTATTCAACAAGTATTTATTAAGTACCTACTATTTTCATATTACTATGACTATGACTATGGCATTTACAAAAATAGAGACATGAACCTTGAATTTGTAGGACTTAGCATTCAGTTGGAAATTTTAAAAAGCATCCTTATAGGAAATAGAGAAGAATTATAGAGTAGTAATACGCACAAGTGTATTGTAGTCATAACTGTTAAAAGTCTATCTTTAATCGTGAAAGACTTCTTGGATGAAGTGAATATTTTTTAAAAATAAGTTTTTATTGATGACTTCTATTTCTTACATCGTCATAGTTATCCCAAATATCCCTTGCTCTCCCCCTCCCAGAGAGCCATCCCATATAACAAATGATATTTTTTTAGAGAGGAAAAAAATCAACGCAACTGATCAATACATTGAAAAAGTCTGAAAATATGTGCAATTTGAAACACCCGTGGATCTCCCACCTCCATGAAGGGGTAGGTTGGAGTGTCCTTTCCTATTTCTTCCTGAGTTGTGCTCGAATTTTGTAATTTTGTTAATGTTGAATTTTTGGTATGTAGTTATTCTTTCCTTTTACATTATTGCAGTTAACTGTTTTCTTGTCTCTATTAATTTCATTCTATATCAGTTCATATACATCATTTCCGTGCTTCTATGATTCATGTTTCATATAACTTCTTATAGCATAGAAATAATCATTATATCCATGTACCACAGTTTGTTTAGCCATTCCTCAGTTAATGGGCATCTACTTTGTTTCCATTTCTTAGCTATCACAAAATAAGCTTTTATAAATATTTTGGTGCTCCTAAAGACTTTTTTCTTATCAGTGGTTTCCTTGGGAAACAAGCCAGTAATGGAATTTGGTTCAAGGGGAATAGATATGTTAGTCAGAACCAAGTAAATCTTAAAATGATCTTTGAAGCAAGTATAAGATTTAGAATGACAGAGAGGAAGAATTTGCCTCCTAATCAAGACAGGCTTCAAAAGTACACAGATATGGGAATAAACAAAACTTAATGGAAAGGTAATCAGTTTTGTTCAAGAACTGTGTTGGGAAGTAATTTGATAAATTGATAGATAATTACACATGGTTGAAAAATTATTGCTAAATGGCTGCCCATATTTGAAGAACTATTTCTTTGTATTGAGAATTACTGACTTGGAGAGAAAAAAAAGAGAAAGAAAGAATGGGATGGAGGAAGGAAAGGAGGGAAGAAGGAAAAGTCCCTTTTCTCAAGAAGATTACCTTTACATGGTAGAAGACAGTACACAAAGGGAGTTGAAAATGAGACGGTGGTAATATGGAATCATTGTCTTGAAGTCCAGGTTGCATAATCAGATGGGGAATAAAAGAAGGTTTGCCTAGTTCCTTCCCAAAATGTAGTCTCCAGGAAGGCCTTGTAGAGGGATATTTCATGGTAAATAGGCTCGTGGAGGGATTGTATTTCAGGGTCATGAGAATCCAGATACTGAGGGAGATTCCAGGATGAGACAGCAAAAGAGGGGCATGATTTTGAAGTCTATAGGGTAAGGACTGAATTAAGAAAATAGTGAAAAATAACAGAAACAAAGCTTTTATTTAACAAATATTTTGTAAATCTCTTTTTGTGGACCATTAAAGAAGAGGAATAGGATAGGAAGGATAATAACATTGGAAAGAGAGAAAAATAGCTTGGCAAGAGATAGAGATAGTCTGGACCATGAGCTAGAAATTATTTTTTATTGTTACTTTAAATAATACTTAAATGTCAAAACTACATTTATCTCTTGTGTTTTTAAATACAAATATTTGCTTTTTTGGCTCTTAGTGTGGTTGTTAACCCATTTAAAGAACTTTAAGTTATTAGCAGCATTATATGCTTTATTTTATACATATAGAACCAAGAAATAGTGATCCAGAATAAAATCTCTAGAAAAAGATATCCATCATATTTAACATCATCATTTCCTGGCAAGATTATCTATTTAAAAAGTCATAATCTTATGATGATGCTATTTTTTTTTCTTGCTTGCAGTAATTCAGCTAATCTTTAGACTTAGAGGTTATATAATTTATGTGAATGGATAGAAACATCAAGTTAATGAATTATTCCAAATGACTCAGAATTTTCAATTACTGTCAGAGTTGTTTTGAGCAGACATGTTTTTCTCAGCAGAACCACAATTCACACTAACTTAATTACATATTAAAGTCTAGTTCTTACTCCATTAGGAATGTTTTTTTTTTCAGAACAGACTCTGTTCTGTCTTCGATCTTAACTGATTCTCTGTTTTCTGATATTTATTTATATAGCTCAGCTTCATTTGAATGCTGTAAATATACTGGGCTCTCACTAAAGTCTCATATCTTCCTGATAGTTCTAAAATCTAAACCAAATGACTATATCAGAGAATTTTATAAGGCCACATATTTCCCAAGCTGGACTTGGGAACACTATTTAGATTCAGCTTTATTTATTTGTGAATTCATGCAGCCTGTAAAGTAGTCTATAATGTCTTAAAGGGCTATGTAAGTAAACCAAAACATTTTATTCCCTTAATAGCTATCTATAACTTTTAACTTTTTCTCTCTCAATTTTAAAATTCACAATTTAGAAACATTTGGAAAAGCTGTGGGTGGATATAGTCCCAGAAATCAATAATAAGAGAAAAAATACTTTTAAATTTTGAGAAATTTAAAATTTTATTTTAAAAGAATCATCAGTTTTTAAAAGACAACTATCATTAATCATTTATATTCAAGAAATATTTTTTGTTTTAATTTGTATAAAATGTTTAACAAAAAGCAATATTTTATATTTAACAAATATAAAATCTACATAAAAATTAATATGGACTCTAGGTTATTATCATCAAACTAAAAGGAATTTACTAGAATTGATAATTATCTGGAGAAATAACTGGATATAGTTATAGGTTCTTAGAATTAGAAGGCTCCTCAGAATCCATATAGTATAACCCACATTTGACAAAGAACTCTTTCTATCACATCCCTGGCAAATTTTGTTTGTTTCAGAGGTCTTAGTGAATGCCTGTCATTATTATTCTCCTTGTAGAAATATGCAAGGTAATATAATAATTGATTATTTTGGTCTTGTTATTCATCCAAATGAATAATCTTTAGGTCTGCTATTTGCTTTTGGTCAGAAGCATTTTCCATGTAGATTTTAGTGCTTAAAAGGGTATTTTTAAATGAGAACATGACTTCTTACAGGGCTCCCTTTACTCACTTTTGTTGTAGAAAATGGTACTGTGTTCCTCAGTGACTTGTTTGGGCCTATCAGAATGCCTGCTGATTTATCTCATAGGTGTAATATACCCAATATGTAAAGTTCTGAGCAAAATCTTTGAATAAATCTTAAATTGTTTCCTTCAATTTTAGAATGATTTTGAGTCTGATGACTATTCAGGAAAGCCAAATCAGAAATCCAGCCCATAAATAAATTTAACATCAGTTTTATTTTTGTTTTGCCACTTTATAAGATCCACTTTTGTGGAGGAGTGAGTTTCTGGAATCTGGGAATGTTTTGTAGAGCCTAACCTCAGCCATGAAAGCAGGCCTCTGTATTTACGAAAATAATTCCAATACATTTACATAGCCCATGGTATGGGTCTTGTTTCTCTCCTGCACTTTCTCAACCAATCTGGAAGTAAAGGTAACAAAGAACACCTTTCATTTCAGACGACTTATAGCCTCAGGATCTTGGAAACTGAGGAACTGAGGAAACAACTTCTGTGCATCAAAGATGGACACTGCCATGCATTAAAGTGAAAGTTAAGAAGGAAGGCACATTGGTTTCTGGGCCTCACCTAGTGCTTTTACTCTGCACCCAGTTGAGGCCCACCTTGAAATGTGGACCCGAGAAGCTACAACATCGCCTGTATAAGTTAGCAAGAAAAAATGTCTTTGTGTGTGGGCCCTCTTTTTTCATTTACTATCATGAACTAAAATTTCACACACACACACACACACCACTCATTTGAAGAGACCTTTGTTACTAAATGTAGAAAATAAAATAAGTAGAAATTAATTGGTTTAAGAAACACTCTGTGGATCTAGAAAATAGTATAATTTGAAATTGTAGATCATTGACCTGCATATGGTTCAGTTATTTTCAATTGTATCTGACTCTTCTTGAACCCAATTTGGGTTTTCTTGACAGAGATACTGGAGCTATTGGCCATTTCCTTCTTCAGCTCATTCTACAGATGAGGAGTGACTTGCCCAGGGTCACCCAGCTTTTAAGTGTCTGAGGCTGGATTTGAATTCAGGAAGATGAGTTGCGCTGACTTCAGAATATGCTCTCTCTCTCTCTCTATGATACCACGTAGCTTCCCTGATTTTGAGATGATATTCTGCTCTAAATTTATCAAGGATTAGGAAAGGTAGATGGGACCTTAGAGCCCAAAATGCAATTCAGAATATTCTGATGAATTTATTGTTTCCTTTATGTGGATGTTCCCACCAACAGTGCAGATTACAAACCTATCCATACTTGCTCATTTGATTTTATCCATATTTTCATATGTTTACCACAGGGAGGCAACCCAATATGCTATAAAGGTCTTCCTCACTTTCTTTTGATACTATTAAAATACTGGTGGAACCTATGAACAGTCCAATCCCTTGCTTTCTCCACACAATGACTAGAGATTATAGTGTTCTAGGATTAGTAACTATACTTAACTATCAATAGAATCCTGGTATTAACAAGATGGGCCTTAATTTCAGGGAGTAGTGTGGAGTAATTAAAAGAGCTCTTAAATTTCTTAAATTTTCTTAAATTTTGGTCAATCCAAAAAAAAAATCCATATTTAGTTCTGAACCCAACTTGTATATATTCAGTGTGTGTTCATGATAATAGTGAATATCTTCTGTAAACATCTCTACCAAATATTAAAATAATTGGGTATTATTAGGTTTATTTGTATTGTCATATCTTTCAGCAACCCTTCATTATTTTGACGCATAAGGGGAGAAATCTTTTAGAAGTATGCAAGGTAGCTTTTTGATTCACCAAAACAAAAGCTTTTTTTAATAGTTAAAAAATAGTAAACACAGTTGAGCTCTTGTATAGCTTTCTATCATTGTGCCATAGCAAAGTAGAGGTAAGTTAGAAAATATGTCTTGCAAAAGACTACTTCTTCCCTGCTAATTTTCTCATTAAGGATGCCTTAGATGCATGTGTAGATTTTTCTCATAAAATTTTGTATAGATGGGAAAATAGATACAAATCAGTTGGTGATGATGTCTTAGTCACTTTTTGGGGGAGGAATGGCGTTATATCAATAAGGTCATATTTTTTTTTCATTGCCTTTAGTATATTCCTTTTTCCAGTAATTTGTGAAGCAAAGTGATGTCTTCTGAGGGTGAATTCCTTAAAACTTTTCACGTTGTCTGAAGCATGGATGACATATATATACTTGGTCTAATTTAGCTGCTTTTCTCATTTTTTGTTCTCTTCAGTGCCTTTCCCAATCCATATAAGCTCTTCTGGAACTAATGTTAAGAGTCCTGAGTATTCTTCATGGTGAAAAGATTTTATTATAAAAATCTTTGGAATCTTTTCCATTTTTCTTCTGTTGGCCAATCATTTTCATCCTTAAATGTCCTTTGCATAACTTTGCTTAGAATCCTTTGTCTACCTCTCTTTACTTTCCAGTAAAAGTAAACTGGTTTTACTTTTCCTCCTTTGTTCCATTTTCTGTAAAACTTTAGAAATCAGTTCCATTTTCTGTAAAACTTTAGGAATCAGTTTATATTCTAAACTGGTGCTGTCCTTGGCTACTATCTTTTGTATGTGACTAGTTTATCCTAAGACATTTTTTGGCTTTTTTGTTTCCTCATTTTGGCAGTTGATACACATTGTTTAAACTTTCGTATAAAATTATTGTAGTGAATATCCAGTATTTCTTCCATCCACATCCCATATTTCATTATTTCCAGATTTGTTTAAACAGGTCAGGATAGACTTAATTGCGTGCCATGTTATTTTCTCATTTTCGTTTTTTAGTCTGACTTTGTACTAATTTTCCCCCTTTTAATTTAATTTTAAATTTTAAAATATAAACTTAATAATGACCAGCAAACACAAATATTTCAACATACAAAGGATAGAATGGGAGATTGTATTTGAAACTATGAACTTATGTTATGTACTGCTTTCCTCTAAAAACTGCATATTAAATTTAACAAGGTAGTAACAAAATTGCCTTTTTTAGGTACCCATTTTGTTTTTCCTTATATTTAAAAAATGTTTTATTGTTATGTTTTTCTCTTTGGGGGGAAGTTTCTTCATTACTCACCAACTCAAGTTATTGCCAAAACCCAAAGTTGTATCATGAAAAGACAGACTGTCTTAATGTTCTTTACATTTTCATGCCATCTAATATAATGACAACTAGCAATGGTATTCAGTAAATATTTAATGAAGGAGTGAATGTAAATTGATGGGCCAGATGTTCTCTGGATTAAGTATTGGGATAAGGAAGAGATCAGGGTCATTGTCCACATAATTGGAAAGCAAATGCAAACCAATATCTGCCTTGGGTTAATGGGGGCAGTATCATAAATCCTTAAACATCAGCATTTAAGATTTAAAATTGTTTTTATTTTGTTGTTTTCCCATTTTATTGCCAACATTATAACAACATATAAATCATTTATAGCACCCTCTCCGACTCCCTCCCCAGTTGGGCACTTACAGGTTTGTAGTTGGGTACCCAGTGAGGTGGTTGCTCCTATGTTCTTGTGATGTCTTCAGGTGGTTTTCCCCAATGTCTCTGCTGGGCAGGTTGCTCAGCTGATGTCTCTGGGTTGGCTTCTCTCTGTAGCCAGAAAGGGCTCTCCCATGAATCCATAGCCAGCTCACTTTTTGTTGTCAGCAGTCCTGACATTCCTTGAAACTACTTCTCATCTACTGGCTCTTTGTCTGTCCCTCCTTTCCCTTATCTCCCCCTTCTTTTCTCCATCCTCTCATCTCTCCCATTTCCTTTCTCCCTCTTTTTTTTTGCCTTCTCTCTCCCTCCTACCTATTTTCCTTTCTGTTTTGATCTTTTTATGTTTGTCTTTTCTTTCTTTTTCTATCCCTCTCTTCCTCCATCCCTTCCTCCCTCCTATTGAACATGTAACTTTTCGGCAAGGACATCATGGCTGAATGGGAAGTGAACTTGGGATAAGAGAATAAGGAATTATGTTCTATATACCTGTTCCCTTCTTCAGCCTCTACAAAATTTAGTTTTTGAAAGGTCTTCAGGTGGATAGCTAGCCTTCAGCCAGCCAGTGCCAATTTATGTTCCGTTTCAATCAAGGAAACTTTGTACTTCATAAAAGGATGAAAGGGGTAGAATCGTGTGTATTTGTACTGAATTTTACATATTAACATCTTCTTATCTCCTTAATCTATTTTAATTTTTCCCTGTTATACTAAATATGGTAATGAATGGGGGGAAATAATTTTCTCTTTCCCCCAACATTCCCCAAAATCTTTAATAGTAATTACTTTGATAGGAAAATTTATTTTTCATTCCAAACTTATTTGTAAATAAATTTTTAATATCACTCATTGATAAAATGGAGTCTTCCTATTTGTGACATTAGCTGTGTGAGATTATTTTATAATCTTATTATAATCAAGTGAGCCTTATCTGCTATCTTGTATAGGGGGTTTTTCTTGATCCTCCTAATGACTAATGGGAAGGAAGAAAGGAAGAAATAAGCCTTTAAAATATAGCACCTACTATGTTTCAGGCACTGTGCTAAGTATTTACAAATATATCATTTGATCTTCACCACAACCTGTCAGATAGATTCTGTTATTTTTCCCATTTTAAAGCTGAGGAAAGTGAGGCAGGCAGAGGTTAAATGACTTGCTCAGTGTCTCACAGGTAGGGTCTGAAGTTAGATTGGAGCTTGAGTCTTATTGACTCTTAGCCCTTCACTTTATCCACTGCTCCACTTGGTGCCTCACTAAGCTCTCATTCATCCCATTCATCTTATCATATCCCTGCTCCCTCATTATTTAGTCTTTACCTGTGTGTTTTTTTTTTTTCAGGCCCAGACAAATGTAAGCTCTTTAAGGAAGGAGCTATTTGATTTTTTGTCTTTTTACTCCCAGTTCCTAGCACTGGATCTGACACATATTAGGTACTTAAAGCTTGTTGAATTAAAGAGCCAGCAGATATTAAAGTTTATGTGTTAGTGACGGTCCCTTATTAGCCTGAAAGCATTAATGCATCTCAAATGGCAGGCATCCAATTTAATCTTATTTAAAAAGTTTTACTTAGACTAGATCACAATTCAATCAGATCTAGGGTCACACTGTATAAATGTTACTATGCTGGCTGTTTCTTGTGTAGGATAACAAATTGGATCAAATCCACAAAGGTAAGTTTGTGGGAATGGGTTAGTCTTAAGAAGAGGTATTTCATTTTTTCTTAGTTATCTGATATTTGGGAGCGTACAAATTTTGAATGAATATATAAATGAAATAGCATTTATTAAGCACTTTCTAAGTCTCAATCTCTGTACTAAGTGCTAGAGATACAAATCTAAAAGCTAGCCCCTACCTCAAAGAATTTACTAAGGGTTAGAAAATTGGTTGTGGGTATTTTCCCTTCATCCTTTGCAAACCAATTCTATTCTTTATCTCCTAGGGCTCAGTTTGAACTAAACAAAACTGGAGTCCTATGGCAATATTATTCTTTATAGAACTGACTCTGTTTCTAGTAAAATAGGACAGGGAATCACAAAAACCCAACATTTATTTGGTCCTTAGTCTATTTGATATAACCAAAGTAGAATTTACTAGAATAGATTTTTGAATGCTGGATGTCACAACTCATGTGGAAAGAAATAAGCAGTCTGTATATCATGCCATTTCTTCTCATCATTTGTAGGCTGTATCTAAGCATTTGATATTTTCTAATTTATTGTAGCTTTAGTTATAAAATTCCATTTTTATACCTTCCATAGATTTCAATGGGGCAAATGTTGCAAGACTTTGGAAAATTTCTTGGGATGTTCCTTCTTGTCTTGTTTTCCTTCACAATTGGATTGACCCAACTATATGACAAAGGCTATACAGGTCCTCAAGAACAGAAGGACTGTGCTGGAATCTTCTGTGAACAGCAAAGCAATGACACATTTCATTCGTGAGTTGTTTGCTTATTTCTTTTTTAAATACTTTATTTAATATCTTACTTTCCCCCTAATTACATGTAAAAGCAATTTTTAATGTTTGTTTTTAAAAATTCTGAGTTTCAAATTCTTGCTTTCTCTCCCCTCTCTGCTTCCTAGGATGGCAAGCAATTTGAGAGAGATTTTATATGTGTAGTTATCAAAATATATTTCTATATTAGTCATATTATAGAGGAAAATACAGACCAAAAAATACATCAAAAAACAAAGTTAAAAAAATATGCTTCATTCTACATTCAGACTCCATCAGTTCTTTCTCTGGAATTGAATAGCATTTTTCATCATAAATCCTTTGGAATTGTCTTGGATCGTTGTAAGGCTGAGAATAGCTAAGTCATTCATAGTTGATCATCACACAATATTGCTGTTATTATGCGCACTGTGCTCCTGGCTCTGCTCAATTCACTTTATTATCAGTTCATGTTAAGTCTTTCTAAAATTTTATGAAATTTTATGCTCATCATTTCACCTAACAGCACAATAATATTCTATCACAAATATTTACCTCAACTTAGTCAGCTATTCCACAATTGATGGGCATCTCTTCAATTTCCAATTCTTTACCATCACTAAAAGAGCTGCTATAAGTATTTTTGTACATGTAAGTTCTTTTCCTTTCTGGTTTTTATCTTCTTGAAATAACTAATAGTGGTATTGCTGGGTCAAAGGGTATGCATGATTTTGTAGTTTTTTGGACTTGATTCCATATTGTTCTACAAAATGGTTGAATTAGTTTGCAACTCCATCAACAATGCATTAATGTCTCAATTTCCTCATATCCCCTCCAACATTTGTCGTATTCCTTTTCTGTCATATTAGTCAGTCTGATGGGTGAGGGACTATACCTTGGAGTTGTTTTAATTTACATTCTTGAATAAAATAGAGCAATTTGTCATATGATTGTAGATATCTTTGATTACTTCATCTGAAAATTGCTTATTCATATCCCTTTATCAATTAGGGAATGAATGGCTCTTATTTTTTATAAATTTGACTTAGTTCTCTACATATTTGAGAAATGAAGCCTTTGTCAGAGAAATTTGCTATAAATTTTTTTCACAGTTAATTAATTAGTAACTATATCCTCCTTCATTCTATTTCCCCCCTGTTTATCCTACTCTTTCTCTTTTTACTCTGTCCATTCTCAAAAGTGTTTTGCTTCTGTCTTCTGACTGCCCTAATTTGCCTTCCCTACTTTCTTTTCCCCTTCCCCTTTTTTTATCCTTTTCCCCTCCTACTCTCCTGTAGGGTAAAATAGATTTCTATACCCAATTGACTGTGTATATTATTCTTTCTTTGAACCAATTCTAGTGAGAATAAATTTGAAGCACTCCCTCCCACTTTCCCCATCTTCCTCTCCACTGTAAAGCTCTTTTGTGCCTCTCTTATGTGAGATCATTTATCACATTCTTCCTTTCCCTTTTCCCTTTTCCCAGTGCATTCCTCTTTCTTAATCCTTTATTTTCTTAGAAACTATCCCATCATATTAAACTCATACCTGTGCCCTCTGTCTGTGTATATTCTAACTGTCCTATTAATGTTAAAGTTCTGAAGAATTGCAACTACCATCTTCTCATGTAGGAATGTAAACAGTTTTTGAATGGATGCCCATCAATTGGAGAATGGCTGAATAAATTATAGTATATGAATGTTATAGAATATTATTGTTCTGTGAGAAACGACCAGCAGGATGATTTCAGAGAGGCCTGGAGAGACTTGCATGAACTGATGCTGAGTGAAATGAGCAGAACCAGGAGATCATTATACACGGCAACAACAATACTATATGATGATCAGTTCTGATGGACATGGCTCTCTTCAACAATGAAATATTTCAAACCAGTTCCAATTGTTCAGTGAAGAAAGCCATATATACCCAAAGAGAGGGATGTGAAATGTGGACCACAACATAACATTTTCATGCTCTATATTGATGTTTGCTTGCATTGTGTTTCCTTTCTCTTATTTTTTTCTTGTAGATATGATTTTTCTTGCACAACAATGATAAGTGTGGAAATATGTATACATATATTTGATTTGTCAAGTATTTTAACATAATTAACATGTAGTGGATTTCCTGCCATCTAGGGAAGGGATGGGGAGTAGGGGGGGGAAATTTATAACAGAAAGCTTTATAAGGATCAATGTTGAAGAATTACCCATACATATGTTTTGCAAATAAAAAGTTTTAATAAAAAAAGAAGAAAAAAGGAATGTAAACAGTTTAAACTTATTGACTTCCTTATAATTTCTCTTTCCTATTTATCTTTTCAAGCTTTTCTTGAGTCTTATATTTGGAAGTCAAATTTTCTATTCAGCACCGATCTTTTCATCAGGAATGCTTAAAAGTCCTCTGTTTCAGTGAATGTCTATTTTCTCCTTTGAAACATTATACTCATTTTTGCTGGGTAGATGATTCTTGGTTATAATCCTAGCTCCTTTGCTCTCCAGAATATCATATTCTGAGCTCTGTGAATTTTTAATGTAGGAGCTGCTAAATCATGTGTTATCCTCACTGTGGCTCCATAGTACTTGAATTGTTTCTTTCTGGCTGATTAAAATATTTTCTCCTTGACCTGGGAGCTCTGAAATTTGGCTGTAATATTCCCGGAAGTTTTCATTTTGGGACCTCTTTCAGGAGGTGATGAGTGAATTCTTTGAATTTCTATTTTATCCTCTGGTTCTAGAATATCAGGATAGCTTTCCTTGATAATTTCTTTAAAAATGTCTAGATTCTTGTTTTGATCATGGCTTTCAGGTAGTCCAATAATTTTTAAATTATCCCTCCTTGATTGTTTTTCATATCACTTGTTATTCCATGAGATATTTCACATCTTTTTCCCGTTCTTTTGATTTATTATTTCTTGATGTCTCATGGAGTCATTAACTTGTTCAGTTCTAAGTTTTTTTTTAATTTATTTTTTATTTTTAATTTATTTTTGCTTCTTGCTGAGGCAATTGAGGTTAAGTGTGCCCAGGGACATACAGCTAGGAAGTGTTAAGTGTCTGAGACCAGATTTGAACTTGGGTCTTCCTGACTTCAGGGCTGGTAATCTATCCACTGAGCCACCTAGCTGCCCCCAATTCTAAGTTTTAAAGAATAATTTTCTTAATTGAACTTTTGAACTTTCTTTGCCACTTGACCAGTTCTGTTTTTAAAGCATTCTTTTCTTCATTGGATTTTTGTGTCTCCTTTATCATTTTACCTATTCTGTTTTTTCACGTTATTTTTTTCAGGATTTTTTTTGGTGCCTCCTTTACCAAGGTGTTGATTCCTTTTTCATAGTTTTCTTGCATCACCGTCATTTCCTTTCCCAGTTTTTCTTTTACGTCTCTTAGTTGGTTTTAAAAATCATTGTTGAGGTCTTCTAGGAATTCTTCTGGGGACTGAGATCTTTTCTTTGAGGTTCTTTGGAGGTATCTGTTTTGATTTTGTTATCTTCTTCTGAGTATGTATTTTGCTCTTCCCTATCACCACCATAATTTTCTATGTTTAGAATATTTTTGTTTGTTTGCTCATTTTTTCCAGCTTGTTTCCTGACTTTTAACTTTATATTAGAGTTGGGCTCTGCTCCCAGGTTAGAGAAGGTACCAGCCCAAGATTCAGGGGTTTTTTGCTACTATTTTCAGAACTAGCTCTGGGGATTTGTATCCTTCCAGTTCTTTCAAGGTAATATGATCTGAAGAGAGGCCCGTTTACTATTCTCCTGGCCTGTGCTCTCTTTTCTGCCCTGGAACTGTTCCCCTGGGGCAACAGGTGGGCTAGTACTCTTTCTTGCCTAGGATTTAGACCCAGGAAAGCGACCTGGAGCCAGGTATCAGTCGTGTAAAAGAGTCCTGCACTCAGTGCCAGCAAAAAGGCCTTCATAATATCCTTCTTATCGGTGTCTGATCCCTCACAGTCTGTGGGCTGGGGGCAGATTCAGTCACGCTTCCCTCGCTCAAGGACTCCTGGTGTTTTCCTGTACTGTGGCCTGTGCTCCATTCTCACCCCGGGACAGAGGCCTTTTCTGCTGACCTTCTAAGGGGTCATGTTTCACCCCATCCTTTTGTGGGTTCTGCTGCTCCAGAATTTGTTTGAGGTGAGATTTAAAGTTGGTTGGAGGAGAATCAGAGAGCTCAGGTTTGCTTTTCTCCACTATCTTGGCTCCATCCCCATTGACTTTTGGGAAAAAAACCCACAAAAACAACCTGTGAGAGAGACCATATAGCCCTTAACCAATATTCTTTTGGTTTTGAACTGATGATATAAGTCCTTTGATTTCCCCTCTCCTCAGAAAAGCTGAGTTAATAATGTAGATTTCTTCACTTATCTCCTATAGCAAAGTACCAAAAGGAATCCACATGCGATTTACTTTTAGGAATTTTTTTTTTTAATGAGTTACCTTTTCCGTTGAATCCAAAAGCTTCAGAAAGAAAGAGAATTTATGCATAGACCTTGTTTGTGTGTTACATATATGTCTTGAGGAAACAATACAGTCTTTAAGTGAGAGCTCGGTGAATACTTACTGTATGACTGATAGCTATAGAGAAAGTGTTGTTATTCAGTTGTTTTCAGTCACATCTGTCTCTTCTTGACACTGGGATTTTCTTGGCAGTGATACTGGAGTGTTTGCCATTTCCTTCCGTGGCTCACTTTATAAATGAGGAAACTGAGGCAAATAGAACTAAGTGATTTGCCCAGGGTCACATGGCTAGTGAGTGTCTGAGGCCAGATTTGTACTTAACAGAGATGAGTCCTGACTCCAGGCTCTCTCTGCTGCACCAGCTATCTGCCTTAGAAAAATGAACAATTTTAAAAATTAATTAATATCTCCTATTTTCTTTTTTCTTTTTTTTAATACTTTTTATTTGCAAAACATATGTATGGGTAATTCCTAAACATTAACCCTTACAAAGCTTTCTGTTACAAATTTTTCCCCCCTACTCCCCACCCCTCCCCTAGAATATCTCCTATTTTCAAGACCTTTACTAAGGGTTGGAAGATTGGTTGTGGGGTATTTTCCCTTTATCTTTTAAAAACCAGATTATTCCTTATTTCCAAGGGCTCAATTTAAACTAAGCAAAACTAGATTTTTTTAAAAAGAAAAATTAACTTATTTTAAGCATAGATTACATGAGTTCAAATACTGCTGGATTCAAGTCACTATATTTTCATTTTTTTTGCTTAAAGTCCATAAAAATTATAGATGTATGTAATAATAATTCAACATTTTAAGTTCACAAATGTATTAAAATCAGCTCTTGGTATTTTTTTAAGGAAAGAAGAAAAAAAATTAGTGATCATATCATTTCTATTAGTTAATATACTTGGATTTTGTGTGGGGAGAGTAAATGCTAGTTATAGATGTCTTGGAAAATTCCTGGACTGAAGTGTTAGGCCAGAACCATTATAAAATCTTAATTGTAATTAAGCCTTAAATTTGATCTCTAAATGAGAGAAGATCCTTTAGATTGGCAGAATCATGCAAAATTTTATGAAGTTTTAAGACAATTTTATAGGAAATTTATAGCATTTTAAGGTAATTATGATCTACTTTTGTGAACTTATTTTGTAACATCATATTTCACATTATAGATGTATTTTTGAAAACTGAATCTTACAAATGAAATAATTTTAAATCATCCAAGGGATTTTGTTATTTTAAACTTAGTATGTATTCTACAAGAAACTTTATTAGTATCATTTATCTTGTAATTCCAAGTTTCCAAGTATTTTTCTGTTTTAAAGCAAAGCATATTTTTCTAATTGTTTGAGCAAACCAGAATTTCTGTGAACTTCATTTATTAAGTATTTATTTGTAGAATATTAACATTTTCTTTAAATGTTTTTGATAGAAATGATTTACTTATTTTATTGCTTTGTTTAACAAAAAAATTATTGTCTTTTCAGGTTCATTGGCACTTGCTTTGCTTTGTTTTGGTATATTTTTTCTTTAGCACATGTTGCAATCTTTGTCACAAGATTTAGCTACGGTGAAGAATTACAGTCTTTTGTTGGAGCTGTTATTGTTGGCACATACAATGTCGTGGTTGTTATCGTTCTTACCAAATTATTAGTTGCCATGCTTCATAAAAGCTTTCAGCTGATAGCAGTAAGTATTCTATAACTCTAAAAAAAAGTATCTGTGTACTTCTCAGTTAATATTAAATATAGAAAATATGTCAGGAAACAAAAAAGTTTTAAAAATATAGCAGTATCATTATTGCCCTCATTGTTGCACTCATTAATTTTAGAATGGTATACATTTTATCATTTATAGATTTTTTTACAATATAAATAATGTCTGTTATGAATTTCTATACTATAGTATATAGTAATGAGGTAAAATTATTTTCTTTAATGTGTCTGAAGAATTTGATTGTTTAAGGCTACATATGGAGGTTTTAACATATATTTTTTCAACAGTATTTTTCATATGCCTTACATTATAGAACCATGAAGACAAAGAATGGAAATTTGCCCGTGCTAAGTTGTGGCTTAGCTATTTTGATGACAAATGTACACTACCTCCACCTTTCAATATCATTCCTTCTCCCAAGACCATTTGCTATCTACTAAGTAGTCTCAGTAAGTGGATTTGCTCGCATACATCAAAGGGCAAGGTCAAGCGGCAAAACAGTTTAAAGGTAAGAAATTGTGCAAATTTTGGTTCAGCCTATAAAATCTCATTTAAATTTAGGCTCTGCTAGTAAAATGCCTTGTAGGCAAAATAATGTACAATTTCAATATTTGAAAGCCTATTTTTAATTGGGGTAAAATTGGAGGTAAAGGTTTTTATATTTTCTGAGGACATAATTTTTTTCTTTTAAAGCAAAAAGAAATTTTAAATAGTGCAAGCAAATTATATACTAAAGGAAAAGATTTATTTTCTTTGAATAAACAATTTAGGAAATGTTGCAGTAATTTCACATTAATTACCATAGTTTCATGTTTACACAAATTAGTTTGAAATAAACACATTTGAAAGATTATGAAATGACTACATGTAGTTACAGGAGCATAATGGATCAAGAAAAGATAGAAGTATTTAAACTTATGGGATTATATGTTTGTATATTTGAAGATTGTCAACAAAATTTAAAAATATATTTTGTTTGCATAAATATAAATAACCATCACAAGTAGAGATATATTATTCTTTATTTTAAAGGAATGGAGAAACCTGAAACAAAAAAGAGATGAAAACTACCAAAAAGTGATGTGTTGCTTAGTCCACCGTTATTTAACTTCCATGAGACAGAAGATGCAAAGCACAGATCAGGCAACTGTAGAAAATCTCAATGAATTACGCCAAGATCTATCAAAATTCCGAAATGAAATAAGGGACTTACTTGGCTTTCGGACTTCTAAATATGCTATGTTTTACCCAAGAAATTAACTTATTTCTATGCCATGGATATTTATATCATTTGCAACTAAATTTATTAAGGTATGGGTTGGAATGTAGAAATAATGTCAAAGCCATTCTTCACAAACTTACAGGTTAATTATGTATATTATATAAAATATGTATATAATTTTAAAAATACACTGAACATGGATTTTAGTAGGAAGCAATTTAGGAGACAGAATTTTCTAACTTTTTGCTTTACTTTCTCATTCTTCTTTTGGTATGGGGGGATAGTTGTGACGTATCTATTGTTTACAAGCTATATCAAATACTTAAAAGTAAATTTGGATTGATTTTACTCTGTGAGATACATATGGAATGTGGAACTATTGATTTTAAAAATGTAAAAAATTAGCATGATATAGCTGAGTTTAGTATTCTTTTTTTTTAGGAGTCCAGCTTATTTGGGCTATTGCAATCTTTTTCTTTAACCTGGGGAAAGTTCTTATAATTTTTAAATCCAAAACCAAAAATAAGGGTTTCAGATGGTTTTCTTTGTAGTTACAGTATAATTTTTGTTTCTGTGAACAAAGAGAATCTGCTTTTCCAACAATATTCATTGCAGAGGCTTATTTTATATTTGAACTATCTTTGATTTATTGTGTTAAGTATCAAAATATTTTATGCAGTTTAACATAGCTTTAATAGGTATGACTGTGCTTATTTGAAAATTATTCTTTCTGCTTACAATGGGAAATGTTCTTTTCTTTTTTGATGAAGAGTATAATATATTTGGTTATTTTGTGCTTTGTAGAGAATATAATTAACTTTTTAAAATCTGTTGTACTCCTGCCATAGAATTGAAAGGTGGGATTTCCGTTAAGTGGAAGTTAAGCATAATCTTCTCACTTGAATGTTAGCTAGTCTTATGGACATAGGGTGCAGGTAGCCTTAGGTCTATAAGCATTATTGATCCAGGGATCACAAAATAGAAGTTTTAGGTATAACATGTTTCTTCTTTTTTTTCTTTTTTTTAAATGGAATTACTAAACTGCAAGTGCTCCCTCTTTGGGGTGAATTCTTATAAAATATTTATTGTAAAATTATATATTTTGTCTACTATAAAATTATGCACATCCCATTTGGGATTTAACATCAGGATTTTCATTTATTCTAAAAATAATATATGGTAAAAAAAAGATTCTTATTGAGCACCTAGTGTGGACGTGAATTACTTAAGGGAGTATATTTTGAATGATAGTATTGTAAAAAAATAATAAAATTTGACTTTGGATTAATACATTGGCACAATGTTTACCAGTTGTATTCAAATGTACTTCAAAAGCAGAAAAGAAATAAAACTAAGTGAAAATGATAATACCTTGATGAAATTAAATAATGTAATGAAAAATGTATGTAAATTACTATTTTACTACACTATATGATGCCAGCAAACAGGCCAGATTTGACTCAAATTTAATATTGAGGTCAAGAAGCTAATGCTTATTGGCTATTTGTCTGGAATCCATTTCTGAAATTAGCATTCTGGGTTCAAAAGTTGGTATTTTCATGGGTTTCAGGCTAAGAACTATTTCCCCGTCCCCAGAACACATACCCAAAGTGTGTTTGTCAACTTTACCTGGCTCTTTTCTATTTTTAAAGATAGTTATAGACCCATTATCTTGAATTCCTCAGAATTTTTTGCTTTGATGACATGGTAGACCTTTTCTTCTGCAAATATGACCATATATATGGGTTAATATTGAAAAAGAAATCCTGACATTTATGTAATGCTTTACAATTGACAAAGTTCATCTTGACACCATCTTTTGAAGAGAAAGATGTTATCACAATTTTACAAATTCAACATTTATTAAGTGTAGAAGACACTGTGCTAAGTGCTGGGTATACAAAGAAAACAGAGGATGAAACTGCTTTAGAAAGATCAAGAGGTTTATCCAAAATCACGTAGCCAATTAGGGGTGGAGATGTGTTTGAATTCAGGTTTTCTATTTCCAAGTCCAGCATCTTTCTATAATGCTACTCTGCCTTCTTTGGATAATTTCAACATTAAGATGCTCTAGAACCTAAATTGTAACATATATTCTACATACTCTTTCAAGAAAATAAGATAGATCTCCTTTCTTTCCTTATTGACCCTTCTGTTATTTAGATTGAATCATCAATCATTTCTCATGTGGTACTTTGCTAGAGAGAAAGTTTCCAAAAATGTGTAGGGCTTTATATTAGTGTCTGATAAAATGAATTAACATCATATCCTAAAGACAACCATGAATCCATGAGTGACCCATAGTATTTCATCATTCATCATGAATTACATATTAAAAATGTAAGACAAAAACCTTTTTTAACAATGTCTTAAATCTTACTGCTTGATTGATGTACTTATGCACTTATAGCTGGCATCCCCATCAGCATCACTATTATCTTGAATAATAATACAAACTGAAATATATGTTCATTCTATTGAATAGGTTCTATTCTAGCTATTTTGGGTAACGAAGTCATTTGTTCTTTAAAATTGACATTTCATCTCTCTCCCATGCCTATCTGCTAATCTTCATGCTTGGAATGAATATTACCCTCCTCTTTGCCTCTTAGAATTTTTATCTGCTAGGGTCCACTCAGGTGCCATTTCCTCAACAAAGTTTTATGTTATTCCTTCAACTGCTAGTGTCCTCTCTTTCCTCCAGTTATCTTGTATTATCCTTTTCTTTGTATATATACCTTCAGAAGACTATAAACTCCTTGGGGCAGAAATTGTCTGACTTCTTTCTTTGTATTCCCCATTCCCAGTGCATTGCCTTGCATAGAACAGGCACTTAAATAGTTGCTAAGTTGAATCAAATTTATAAACTCTATTTAAAATTATTGGTTTGATTAGCTATTTTGAAAGGGAAAATAGGTAAATAGGTAAAAAGGTTAAAAAAAAGAGGTAAAAATAGGAAAATAGGGAAAATATAATTGTCTTAAAATTTTTTTGCTTAATTAACTTTGTAATAACAAAAGCATACAAACAGATATCAGTGACAGCTTTATCAGGAACTACCATTGTAGCTTCTTCTAATCATCATCATTCAAACATTTTTCATTTAGTGATTATTGTGTACAGACTATATTAAATTGCTTAGAAATATGTGATTTCAATACAACTTTGTTAATTATTTGTAACAAATCCCATCATACATTTTTAAAAGGCCATTGATAAACTGAAGATCATTCAAAAAAGGAAAACCAGGAAAATGATGAATTCAAAATTTGACTGTGTCCAAATTTATTTAGCTATGTCAGATAGTCAAAGGGTTTTTGAGTGGAAGTGGGAATAGGCCGGATCAGCTTCATGTAAACCAAAGCTTCTCTCAGTTATAACTAGAAGACACTACTTCTGGAAGCTATCAGTCGCCTCTTACTGGAGAGGCAATGGTCTTCAAAACCATGGCTGAGTAACTACTTTATGTGTTTGGTAGATGTTGGACTGCAAGGACCCTTCCACTTTTGAGATTCTGCTAGTACATTATTTAGTCAAGTAAATAATGAATTTTGAACATTTTCATTTTCAACAAGATTGCATTTTCTTGAAACCATTTGTTATCGATTGTGGTGTGCTGTATGTAATACTTTTAATTCTGAGCTCTTAGATACGCTTCTAAAAAAGGGACAGGAAGAATTCTGACTGTTATTTAGATATGCAGCATGGCTGCATTTATATCAATATAAATTACAATCTCATCATAGACTTGCCTTGAGATATTGATCACTCCACTGTAATATTTTATATAAATACATTGCTATGTTATAGAATTCTCCTGAGTTCTTGTCACATATCTATAACTGTCTATTGGATATTCCAGCTGTTGTCCCATTAGCATTCCATTTCTAAAATAAATCTTCCCCACCAATCTCTCCTTTTTTACAAATTCCCTATTTCTGTCAAGAGCAGCAGCATCCTTCTAATCTCCTAAGTTTGTAATCTTGATTTTATGTTAGACGACTCACCCTACATATAAAATCAGTTGTCAAATCTCCCATTTCCATATTCCTTTTTCTTACATTTAATAAAGGGCAACCACCCTGGTTCGAGTTCTCATCACCTCTTGTCTGGACTATTGAAAACCCTTCTAATTGGTCCTCCTGCCTCATGTCTCCCCAATCCAACCTGTTCTAATAGCTGCTAAAATGATTTTAAATGCACCTCTGATTGTATAAACCCCAGTAGCTCCCTTTGGCTACAAAAGGCCTTGATCCTTCAAACTGTTCTCCAGACTAATTATACATTTCCTGCATTGTGTGGTCCAGCTGATGTAACCTTGTTGTTTCTCACACATGGCCCTCCATCGCCCTGTCTCCATGTCTTTGCACCCATTATTTCCCATGCCTGGAATATACTCTTTCATGTCTGACTCTTGGAATCCCTTGTTTCCTTCAAAATTCTGCTCAAGTAATTCCTTCCTCCACTCCCAACTGTCCACTAGTACCTTCACTCCTAACTTTTATCTTGTATTTATTTTGAATGAGTTTTGTATATATTAGTTATGCTCATATCATTTGCCCAATAGCACGAACAATTCTTGAGGGGAGGGATGGCTTCCTTTTTGTTTTTGTGTCTTCACTGCCTAACCTGATAATTATGGATTCATTAGCACTGAGCATTTATTGCATAATTATGTTAGTTATAGCCACAATATCTGAGATGCCCCAGGGAACAAGAAGCTTAAATACATACCAGTTCTACTCCCAGTGACATTTTTAATGGGTCAATACACTAGCAAAACAGGGACAGTATCAATGGACAGCTTACAGCTGTACTTGCATTTTAGGTTTGACCCAGCTCTGTTTGGCTTTCATCCTTTACCAGGAAATTCTCAAAAGCAAAAGGTTTTTGTAGCCTGTTTGGAAAAACACTAACCAACCAAACATTCAATCATGGGACATTTAGGTTCTTTCCAATTTTTTTTGCTATCACTTACAGAACAAATATTAACACATTTGTATAAGTATCTCAGTCTTGTTTGAACTTTAACGTTTGAGAGGTTTTTTTTTTTTTTTTTTTGGTCTCATTAGCTTTTTTCCTACCATTCAAGCTTTGTCTTTCCATTCCAAATAAAGCACTGTGTTTAAAGATGCAGGGTCTGTGTTAAAGAAGCAGGGTCTACTTCACTTCTCTTGTTTTAAAATAAATATGACTAATCAGAAGTTGTCTGTGAGACAGCAATTGTTATAAAGTTGGGACCTGAATGTTTAGAAGGAAAAATAAATCACTTTGGTTATGACAATGACATCATTAGTTTGGCAACTTTATGATTTTGCTAGCTTCTGTGGATGTTTACAGGATTCTGATGTGGAAGAGATACTCCAAATGAGTGACACGAAGAGAATTTGAGGGCAAATTTTAAACTGTGGTAGTTACATGTTTTAAAAATAACTATCTTCACAGGATTCATTATTTCTGATGTAAATCAAATAACAGTAGTACAAGTAGCATAACAGCAGGCTTGTGTAGGAGGTAAATGTGGGTTTAAAAAAAGAACTGTCTCAGTTAATCACATATTTGACAGGTAGGCTTGTTTTCCCCACCCCTGCCATATGCATTCTTTAGAGTATATATTTTAGCTTTAGGAAAGTGACCTAGTCCATCCCCCACCAGGAAAAAATACATGAAAAGCTTCCCATGTTTATCAAAGCTTACCAAGAAAGTGAACCTATTCCCCCCCCATCCTTTCTCTTAAAAATCATTATGATATTTAAAAATCTTATCAGAATATTCTTTAACCTAAAACTTCTTATGCTGCAGTTTAAATGTTTTCCTCTTTTTTTTCTGTCCTTAGTAGCATTATCTAGTTGAGTCAAAACAGGAGCAAACAACTAGCTACTGTATTCTAACAGTCCTGCATTTATCAATAGGTGTATTTCATCCTTCTTTAGTAAATGTGAATAATCCTCACTTGGGCTATGGCTTATTTAGATTGTGTTTTTGATTCACAAATATCATTTTTGGATTGATGGGTTAGAATTCATTGGAAACAATACTTCCTTGAAAAATGAAAATGTGAGACACAATTGAGGGTCAGGATAGATAATTATTGAAGCTGATTAATCCATGTGTAATAACTGCAGATGGGACTCCTCGTCTACCTGCTCTACCTATCCAATCCTGGGGTGCTTAAAAGGCTGTTTACTCCATTTGTAGATATGCATCATGTTAAGATAGACCTCTCCTCAAACTTTTGTTTTAAATATATAGATATGCCTTAGCAGAATATATATCCGATCCCTGACTATTTATGAGACCACTTTTACCTGAGACTTTTAATTTTTAGTTCAGAAACAGAACTGAAAGCAGGTCCATAGATGGAAATCACCAATAAGTCTGAAAAAAAAAGTAGGAAGGCAAGGCTGGCACTAATAGCAGAGGTGAGAAAACAGATAAAGTTAGGAATGGAACAGAAGTGATCAGAAAAGAGTAAATGATCTGAATTACTGTGAATTACTATGTCTGGATCCCCTCCTGAAAATTCTGAATGGTCTGAGTGGATTAATTGCTGAACTTGGAAGAGCTCTCTCCAAACATGATGCACATCCAAAATGGAGTAAACAGCCTTTTGAGCACGCCAGGATTGGATGGATAGAGCAGGTAGAGAGGGAGTCTGATCTGCAATTATTACAAATAGATTTATCAACTTATTTGCATTGGTAGAGAGTTATTCCACATTGAAATCTCCTTATCCTCAATGAAATCATATATCTAGTTGGAAAAATAAATTAAATAAAATGTTAATTCTTTTTAAGAACATGAATCCTATAAAGACTTGACCTTCCATATGGACTACCAAAAAACATGTTGTGTTTATGCCATTATGCCCAGCTTACTATAGAGCAAACATAATGACTGCTACATTTTATTTTAAAATATTTTATTAAGCATAGATAAAAATGCAGGAAATCAATATAAAAACTCAGAGCAAAAGCTAAAAGTTTAAAATCATATCACCATAAATATTGCACTTATATAAATCTTCCTTTTCACATCCTCACAAAATTCATTTCTAAAAGAACTCCTTTTTCCAAGATGCATAAATTAATAGCTTCCAAGTTTTCAGAACTTCATACATTTCAGTTCACGCGTGTCTCTAGGTTGGTAATCAGATCTGTGCCTCAATGACGGTGCACAAAATTTCCATCACTGTTAAGTGAGGTCATGTGCTATCAAGCTGATCTTTTGGGAATGCTCAGCATTTAATTGTAAAGACTCTTCCTCCTATTGAATGAAAATAGATCTTTCAGAAGATATACTGGAATGCAGCTTTATTTGATATCATTCTTCTTTAACATCGTTTATTTTTCAAGGCATTCAGGATCTTTTGATTCTTCATCTTGAAATTCATGACAAAACTGTTTGGTGTGATCTTCCCCCGCCCATCTTCATCTACCTGACCCATGATGATGTAATTTAAACCTGCAAGGTACAAAAGTGAAATTATGAGATGAATTTTTTTTTCTGAAGACATTAATGCAATATTTGATTTTTTTGGTAGTTACTGTATTCACCATTCAGTCAATAATTATAGCTATGGAGCTCTCTGAATAGGTACCTCTACATAGATTTAGATCAATAGCTATCTTGGCCGTCCTCCTTATTTGACATAGGATGAACTAAAGCCAAGAAAGTTTGGCTCAAACTATAATTTTGTGAGCAAGTCATTTACCCCCAGGCTCAGTTTTCTCATATGTTAAATATTATGTTAATTATTTACCCCGCAGAGTCATTCTAAGGAAAGTGATTTGCAAAGCTTAAAACAGTGCATAAATGTTAGTTATTGATATATTTATATGTACATATATATATATATAGTTGTGGGTGTGTTTATGTTGTGTGTCTTGCAAAGAAATATAAGAAAGGGATAGTTTCATAGGAACCTGGGAAAACTGGCATGAACTGATGCAGAATGAAATGAGCAGAACTAGAACAACATGTATAATAATAATTGTAAAAACAAACAACTGTGCTTATTCTTTCATTTCCTCTTCAGGAAGTGTGCTGAGATCCTTCCTTGACTTTTTTTTTTTTTTTTTTTTACTTCATATGGAATCCCAGGGCAAGAAGACATGGCTTACTTATTGACCACCTCTTGCCTAATTATTACAACAGCATCCTAAAACATCCTTCCTTATTCCAAAGGCTTCACCATTTCAGTTTCTCTTGGTGGTTCTTTTGGTACAAATCTGACCATGTAACTCCCCCAACTCAATCAAGTGCCTCTAAGATAAGATAAATCTTCAATTTGGTTTTTAAAGCCCCTCCCAATTTGGCCCCAATTTTTCATTTCCTTCATTGGACATTTCTCCCCTTTTGCACTCTGAGATCTAATCCAATTGGGATATTGTCTTCGCCAGTAGACTGTAAGCTGCAGCTCAGACACCTTCTTCTGCATAAAGTCTGTCCTGATCCTTTGTCTCCTAACTCTCAACAGTTAGTGCCCTCCTTCCCAATTTTTTCTGAATGTATTTGTATCATTAACTTTAGTTTTATGATGGATATAATTAGGTAAGTCCTTGCTGTCTCCTCCATTAGAATGTATTTTGCTTGCAAATAGAAATTTTTCATTTTTTTACCCTTAGCACCTAGTACTTAGTAGTTGTTGGTCAATAAATATTTATTAAGTGCCTACTGTATTCCTGGCATTCTTGTTGATTGGTGATTGAAGGGTTGACCATATATCAAGTGTGTGTATAAATCAGAGGCTTACCAGATATCACCAGAAAGTCATCTGGGCATTTTTAATTTGCTGTACTGTAGAAGTTTGACCTAGTTCTATTATTCTGCTAAAATACATTTTAAATTGTCAGAAGCAGGTAGTGTTATACCTGATAATAGCTAATGCCTATAGAGAACTTTGAGGTTGGCAAAGCACTTTATAAATATTAATGATTAGTAATGACTGATAATGTTAACATTTATATAGCATTTACTATGTGCCAGGCATGGCACTAAGCACTTTTTTTTAAAACAACTATTATCTCATTTGATCCTCTATTATTATCCCCATTTTACAGATGAGTAAACTGAGGTGAGCAAAAGTGAAGTGACTTGTCCAGGATCACACAGCTGAGTACTTAGTTGGTTTTGAACTCAGGTCTTCCTGGCTCCAGGCTCAGCACTCTGCCCACTGTGCCCCCTATCTGGCTCAGGGATGTACCCACCTCTTCTGATGAGAGGACACTGCTTACAAACAACAGTGATCTTGGTACTCATGCTCTTGCCAGCTTGCTGAATTGCCAGGTTTCCCTCCTTGTATACATTGATGATTGATACTGTTGCATGCAAGCTTCCACCCTTTGTCATTGTTGTGATAATGGTACCAGCCAGTACTAAGAAAGAAAGCAGTTTTTTAAAATGTAAAAATTGGAGGCACAAAGTGAGCAGGACTGGAAACAGGGAAATATTTTTGTCATTATTTCAGAAGTAAATATTGGAAAACTAAAGAAAAGAACCCGCTCAAACCCTAATGTTTAATTTTACCAGAATTGTGGAAAAATTAAAAGGGTTCATTGTGATGTTATATTTGTTAGATAATGACTATTTGATTGTCTAAGAAAAATCAATCCACACTAGATTAAAGCAAAAGTTAATTATCTATTACAGATTAATTTTATTTTATTTTATTTATTTTTCTTTTATTTTCTTTTAGTTTTTTTAATTAAAGGTTTTTATTTGCAAAATATATGCATAGGTAATTTTTCAACATTGACCCTTGCAAAGCTTTCTATTACAAATTTTTCCCTCCTACCCCCAACCCCTCCCCTAGATAGCAGGAAATCTAATGTATGTTAATTATATTAAAATATTTGACAGATAGAATATGTGTATATATATTTATACAGTTGTCTTGCTGTACAGGAAAAAAAAAAAAAACCTGAGAAGGAAAACAATGTAACTCCAGACTTAATTTTAGCCAAACAGTTTTACATCTCTACTTATGCCTATAGTTGTGAAACTACACCATAGCTTAATAGCAATATCATAAAAGGCCACAGGAGGGATGTGTTGCAATGTCAAAGTATGATTTTTTTTTTTTAAGTATTTTTCAGGGCATGTCTATCTCTTTATGTCTCTTTCCCATGGCTTTTTTCTTCATGATTTTTATCTCTTTCATTACTTCTATTTATCTTTCCACCTATTTCCACTAATTTCTCATTCTCTCATCTATCTGTATGATATTCCCTTATTCTTTAGTATCCCATAAATTCTTTACACCATAATGAAAAATAAAATGTATTTAAAAATTTTTTAAATCTATATTTTTTCCTTATTTTAAAAGCTGATGAATGGAAAATTTTACATTTCTCTCTCAAAAATAAGGAAAACTAACTCAAATGAATTGCTAACTCCATTTCTTGCAATGAATTAGTGACCTTATTTAATGGGGGAGGGGGAAGTTTTCCATCCCTTGTTCAGTGGATAAAAGTTACCAGTTTATTCTCATGGGCCACCAAATTCAATTCTGGAATTCGCACTGCAACCATTTAATGGTGGTGTCCCTTAACTGAATAGAATGAAATTTGTATTTTTTGAGGTTCCAGATGGACCTGGCTGGACAAGATGCTAATTCATTATTAAGGTGCAATAAGCTAGTGAAAGCTCTACTTTGTTGAATTATTCATTCATTCACTCCCGGTGTTGGCAAATTCAGTACAAAATGATTCGACATAAGTGAAATCACATTGTCAATTATTCTTTCTTTCAGAACTAGGATTTTATTAGTCCTTATTTGGTGATCAGTATGTAAATTAGAAACAAATCCACATTTGAAAAATGCTAGTACTGAAATATCTAAAAACCATGGAGTTGACACCCTTTAAAAAGCCACTGTGCCAATGATTACATAGTAAATCATTTATCTGGTGCTACTTGTTATTCCAGAGGTTCACAGAGCCCTGGATATCTCTCCAAGAGCAGAACTGTCCCCCTAGAAGTTTTAACATAGGCCAGAAAATAGCACCTTTGTGATGTGCTTGACACCTAGAAACCTAGTCTAATAGATCTCAAAAAGCACATCTCACCAGCGGTTCATAAACTCTGTCCCACTCCCACCATTCAGTCTTCCCTATAATCTAATTTGTTTTCAACTTGACTTTGTGCTATGAAATGTCTGTCTAGAAATCTTTCTCTGACCTAGGTGCTGGATTTCTTAGTAGTTCACCTGTTCTTACATACCATCTGAACCAAAAAATTATCTAGTGTTTATGATTCTGACCCAATTTAAGGCAAGTTGAAATGTAGACCAAAAAGAAACAGTCTGTTTTTAAGGAGACATTAAAAACCTACCAAGTGGAATGCAAATGCCTCCTGATGTGAATTTTGTTACTGACCATTTACATTTAAATTCTCAGTAATTCTTTTGAGAATAATCATGCAGTTCCCCAGGCCTCCTTTACAAAGAAAAAGCTATTTTTTTTTCCCTTACCAAAGTTACTTGAACAATAATTGCTCTCCAGAGTTCCACTTCTTCTACATTTTTGTTGACATAGAGCTACAGTAGGTCTTGAACCTTTATTCAAAAAAATAAAAACCATATAATTCACAAAAAGGCATGCATGGAAGCATAATTAGTGATTGCAGATTTGACTTTCTCAGTTATCCCCCGGGCACCAATCTGCATACATAGCTAGGTCTAAGCCTCAACAATGAAATTCAAGAGTAATACACAAAAGAGATTACTTCTTTTCATAATTTTTCATTGTTATGAAAAGTTATTCTAATTTCCCTAAGGCAACTCAATAGTCTACTTGCAATTTTTCGACTCAAAGATGATTCAAACAACTCTCTTTGCTTTCTTAATTATTTCAACCGAAGCTTTCCTAAAATAACATTCTAAAAAGCTACACCCTGCTTTAAGAAAGCCAGGTAGATAAAAATCTTATCTTAGAGTTATAACTTGTAAATTATAACAAAAGGCAGGTTAATTAAAGGCATCAATATCAAAAGTACTTAAAGATTTTTAAATAACAGAAATGCTTCACATTTGAATAATTTTTATAGTTTTCAAAGCCCCTTAACAACAAATATATCATCACATTTGATTCTTACAACGCTATGAAGTACATCAAAAATATTATTTTCATTCCCACTTTACAGATAAAGAAAAAGAGACTCGAAGATTGATTTGCTTGAGCCAAATGGCAAGTAAGTTGAGTAGCTGTACCAGAACTTGTACCTTCTTATTTCTAGCCCAGAGCTCTCCTTTAGTGCCTTTAATGTAGGATCCCCTTGGCCATAATTGTAATAATGGTTCACTAAATTTGATGTATCCACAAGATTTTGTAAATCCATCTGTTGTGAAAAGTATTTGAATGATTCTGCACAAATCACTTACTTTTTTGGTGCATTAGGGAGCTCTCTAAGAATCTGAATTGTAGGGAAGGTCACCGACATGCACACTGTTAAAGGGAGTTTCCTATACTCATCAAACATAGGTCTATTTTCCTAGCCTATCTCTTGTATAAAGCAATATAGGCTTATTCTATAATAAAGCTATAATATCAAGCAGCTATACTTTTAGGCTATGAGGAAACATGAAGAGTCATCAAATACATTTTTTAAAACAAGTAAAAATAAGGATGTGTAATCATCATCTGCATAAAAATATTCAATTAATTCAGCAGGTGTTTCCTTGTGTGTTAGTGTGTGGCAGTGTGGGGTAAAACTAAAATGATTTAAACAGCCTCGTCTTTATAGACCAAAGGACCAAAGTAACTTTGTGGAGAGAGTACTGAGCCTTGACTTGGGAAATTGAATTTAAATCTGGCCTCAGACACTAGCTGTATGTCCCTGCACAAGTCATTTAATCTTTGTTTGCTCAGTTTTCTCCCCTGTAAAATGGGCATAATAATACACTCACCTCACAAAGCTGCTAGGAGGATCAAATGAAATAATGTCTGTAAAACTTGATTACCACAGTGCCTGGCATATGGGGAAGGAAGAGCAAAGGAATAAGTATGTGTATAGTCTCTACAGTATGTCAAGCACTGTGCTAAGTGCTTGAGAAATATTTCATTTGATCCTGAACAACAACTCAATGAGATGGGTGCTTTTATTACCGTCATATTACAATTGAGGAAAATAAGTAAACTAAGGTTTCTTCAGAAGTTAAATAACTTATTTAGGGTCTCACAACTTACTAGCTGTGAGGTAATTTGAGCATAGTAGGAGATATAAATGATAACTGTTATCATTATTATATAAATGTTAACTACCATTATTATTGTTAATATTATTGCTGTTACTAATAAACTTCTTAGCATGTAGAGCTGTATCTTTTATGACTGTAGGTTACATTTTTGAAAATAGTTCCCTCTGAACTTGAACTTGCCTCTCAAATTCATATACTCAACTTCTATTTTGAAAAATCTATTATTTTATTGGTTGGATATACCTTCCCATGAAAACAGTGCTCTTGATGAGGAGATATAATTAAAAAAATGCATTTCTGTGACCATCCTTCTGATGATGAGCCTCTCCCCACCTTACATAAAAGACATACAGCTTATCTTCAGGCCCACATTTAAAGTCTTTTTTTTTACTTAGTCTGATAGGATTGAGAACCATTGCTTTTAAGAACTCATGGGCATTTGCCATGGCAAGAATTTTGAAAGCTTACAAAAACTACTATGGGGACATGAAAGCTTTTAGAAATTACAAATTTTAATTCTGTCAGCATGAACTCATTTCTTAATCTCTCCACAGTGGAAAAAAAGTCCAATTTAACTGCATGAATGTCTTTATTTTTGTTTGATTTTCATTTTTAATTAAAACTTTTCCATCATTAAACATTTTTTCCCTCCTATGTATCCCTTTTCCAGTTGAGGGTGGGGGATAAAGAAAAACAAAATCTTTGTAATGGATATGCAGTCAAGGGAAACAAAACTCTCAACATTGGCCCTGTCTAAAACTTTGTATCTCATTTTTTATATTTAGTCCAATTTTGTATATTAGTTATTTTAGTTATTAATTATTTTTAGTCCAATGCCTTTCTGTTCAGGAAGTAGGCAACATTTTTAAAACACATCTTCAATCCTTTGGAATCACCTTGGTTGATCATTGTGTTGTTCAAAGTTTTTATATTTTTCAAAATTATTGATTTGTTTTTTACAATGTTGTTATATAGCATCTGATATTCTTGTTATAACCACCCAATCTTCCCTTGGTTCTGTTCACTTCATTCCTCATCAGTTCATATAAGTCTTCTCTAGTTTTTTTTTTTTTAATTATCCTTTTCATCATTTTTAAGGCTTAATAATATTATGTCACATTCAAGTAACATAATTTATTCAGTCATTACAAATTGATGCGAACAATCTTAGTTTTCAGTTCTTTGCCAACTCAAAAAGAGCAGCTTTAAGTCTTTTTTTGTATATCTTTCTTTGATGACTTTGGGGAGTAGGGTCAGTTGTGGTATTTCTGGGTCAAAGGATTCATGTATTTTAATAATTGTGGGGGTATAGTTCCAAATTGCTTTCTAGGGTGGCAAACCAATTTATACCCTACAATTGATACTCTATGTGAATTGTTTTTAGAAAAAAAACTTTACCCCTTAAGGACCTATCTGTGCTTCTTAGAAATTATATAACTAATGATACTTTCCCTAAGAGAAAAGGCAAGTCTAGTGTCTGTGGCCAAAAATCACTCTTGTGCCCACTTGCAGATTGGCTCCTGCTGCAGAAGGATCCCACTGTTTCAATATATGTTGAGTAGACAAAGGCAGCTTTGGAAAGGCTTAGGGATCCTTGTGAATATGTCACCATCTGAAAGCAAAGCATGCGTCCTCACAGTGGGAAAAAAAAAAAAACAAAAAAAAAAAACTATCAAAATGTTTTTGAAGTTGTGGGCCCACCCAAACATCCAGTCTATGAGGGCAGCCAGGAAAAGACGCCGTGCAATGTATAGGATGATTTCTAGGCTGCCTCACAAGGAGGGAGTCAAGAGGAGCTGGAGTGAATGTAGGGACATGATGGTGGCCCTGGAAGATTTATACTGGACCTTCCAGGAGTACAATCACATGTACTCTTTTAAGCTGAAATATTTAATCCACCTTAACTAAAGCATAGTTATTTAAGGATTAGTGGACATGGTTTTATAAGCAGGTCTAGCATTTTATGCAGTAGAGCAGGAAATCTTATATTCTTGTCAAACTAGGCTAGGATCTTTTAAGATTAAAAGAGATAGTAAATAAGAATTTAAATAGTCTTTATAAAGAGGTGGAGGTATTTAATTAAACCCTGGAATCTTGACAATTTCCTTAGCTTAAAGAAACAGTTCTAAAGACTTGTGAAAGGAAGGAAAAAATTTATTAATGCACTAGGCACATTTGGTTCTTACAACAACCTGGTAAGGCAAGTGCTATTGTTAGACTCAATTTACAGTTGAGGAAACTAAGGCAGGCAGACATCAAGTGACTTGCCACTTTAAGGTCATACCCCCAGTACAAGTCTGAGAATGGATGTGAACCTGTCTTCCTGACTACAGACCAAATGCTACTTCACCATCTAACTGCCAGGGTAGCACCTCAAAATTACATCTACTGGATAGTCTCCTGAGAGTCACTAACTCGACATCTTGAGAACTCCAGCAATGCTTGAATTTATAAGTTACAGAGCAAATGCTTAGATCTTCAACTCAACTAAAATTCAGTTTGAAGTCAGCCCTTCCTCTTCTGGGCTTCTCTAATATTCTTTTGTTTTTTAATCACGTATTGTTTTTAACAGCTCTTTGTTATTTATTAACTGTTATTTAAATCCTCTTGTAATTTCAGATTGTATGTGTTTTTTATGTCCTGTTTCTTTGAAGGTCAAAACCACATCATGCACTTCATTATGCTCACCCATAGTTTTTAGCTAAGTGCTGAATACATGTAACAAGGATTCAGTAACTATCTGCTGATTTGTTTCAACTTGATTTTGGAAAAAAAAAAATTAAAGGCTTACCTACTTAAGGTAAATAGTATCACCTTCTCACATATACAATATTATATTTCTATTTTAGCAAGTTGGTTTGGTTCTCTGAAAAGTGACATTATATGAAGGACATATCGCATTGCTTCCATCTTTATTTGCCGATATTATATGTAGTGAAAATAGCCTTATTCACAAGTCTTTTCCAATATGACATATTTAATAAAGATGCTGTTATTTTCATGAATTTGCTATCCTTTGACATCCATACACATTCCAGTCTAATCAGAATCAACCTCCCTCATGCAGACTAAAACTTTAGTAAATGGTCTTTAAGTAGCTGAGGGGTAGTTAGGTGACACAGTGAACAGAAAATCAGGCCTGGAGTCAGGAAAATCTGAATTCAAATCCAGACTCAGACATTTAGTAGCTGTGTGATGATGGGCAAGTCACTTAACCCTGTTTGCCTCAGTTTCTGCATCATGTAAAATGAGCTAGAGAAGGAAATGGCAAACCACAATAGTGACTTTGCCAAGAAAGCCTCAAATAGTGTCAGAAAAGTCAGACAAAACTGTTTCACAATTGAACAATATCAGTAACAAGCAACTGAGGCTGAAAATAGCCCCTATCTAGTGATGAAGCTCTGTGAACTCCACACTGGTCCTTGCATGACAGACCCAGAGTCTCTCCAGATGGAGATGGTACCTCGCAGATGCTGTGCTTTGCTGCAAACACCCAGGCTCACTTTCACACTGTGATGAAGCACTGGAGGATGATTGAGTAGAAGCAAATGATGGTTGCAATTTTTCTCAGGTAATGTTTTTAAATAAAATCTGTAAACAGTCTCAACCCCAAATCTTCCCTTTCTCTTTAGCATTTTACTTTAAGGAAATAGATTTAATTTATTCTTCTATATGATTATCCATCCTCATCAATAGACATTTATTAAGGCCTGTAGATTTCTCATTTTCAATATCTTTCAGATACCCCCTCTTTTCTCCTCTGACTATCATCAGTCTGGTTTAGGTTCCCATCACCTCAGACCAGCAATACTGTTGGTCTGCCTGCCTCGAGTCTTTCCCCACTCCAATCCATCCTCCATTTAACCACCAAAATGCAGGTCAGACCATGTCACGTCCTTCCCTTCCTTCTCTCCACAACCTCCAATGGCTCCCTGTCACCTCGAAGAGCAAATACAAAAAGCTCTGTTTGGCACTGGGAGTCCTTCATAACCCAGCCTCCTCCTACCTTTCCAGTCTTATACTTTGCTCCCCAGTACAAACTCTGATCTGGTAACATTGCTAGCTATTACATGAACAAGACACTCCATTTCTCAGTGACTTTTCTCATTTTGACTGGCTTCTCCCCATATTTGGAACATTCTTCCTCCTTTGTTCCAACTACTGTCCTCCCTGGCTTCCTGTAAGTCCCAACAAAATTCCCATCTTTTACAGGAAACCTTTCCCAGCTCCTATAAATCCAGGGCCTTCCCTCTTCTTGGTCTGTTTATAGCTTGATTGTACATATTTATCTGCTGTCTCCCCCATTTGATTGTAAGCTCCTTGAGGGCAGGGATGGTCTTTTGCCTCTTTTTGTATTCCAAGTGCTTTTTGTATTCCTAGTTCTTGTTGTTCAGTTGTGTCCAACTCTTCATGACCCTGTGCACGCCAATATGTCTGTGGGGTCTTCTTGGCAAAGATGCTGGAAGTGGTTTGCCATTTCCTTCTCCAATAGATTAAGGCAAACAGAAATTAAGTGACTTGTCCAAGTTTACCCAGCCAGTAAGTGACTGGGGTCACACTTGAACTCAGGTCTTCCACAGTATTCTGGAATTGGACTTAGTACTCTGTCCAGTGAGCTACCTAGCAACCACCTAGCTGCCATATGCCTGACACATAGTAGGTGCTTAATAAATTTATCACATGATAAGTGCTCTGTTCCTATGGTTTTAAACATTTCAAGTGTCAGAAATTGTTTCCTTTAAATAAGAACACTTTTTCTTAAGCTTAAATGTTCTTTTTGAATAAACCCAAGAGAATTTCTCCTGTCCTATTAAATCTCATGGTCTCCTGCAGAAAACTTACTTGTGGGCACAGGAGATGATGTTGTAACAGGAGGCACTGTGGTTGTAGGCAACTTTTTTGGTCTGAATTTGTAGTGGCCAATAAAACCATCAGCAGTTAAACTCAAGTCCGATAAGAATTGAATGAGAAGTTCATTTCGCTCAGACACAATGGGCCTAGAAGATGAAAAAGAAGCACTCTGTTACAGAAAATTCAGGTACAGGTAGTGCCTGTGCAGGAGGCAGAATGAAACAAAATCCCCCTTAAAGGTTAAAAAGTTGCATGAAATTTTTTTTAAAAAAAGCTTTTTATTTTCAAAATATATGCAAAGATAGTTTTCAACATTCACCCTTGCAAAACCCTGTGTTCTAAATTTTTCTCCTTCCCTTCCTCCCTTACCTCCTCTCCTACACAGCAAGCAATTCAATATATTGCAAGAAATTTTAAAAACAAATTTCCTCTGTTATATCATTGTTTGAGATGACAAACTTCTAATCATTAGCACATACATGTAGTCAGACAGTAGTTTAATCCTAACCTGGGACCTCGAACTGGCTTCAGTCCCAATGAGGAAACTTTTTCTCCCACTCCAAATAAGCAGCTGTTCAATAATTTATATTATGTATATAGTATTAAAAAGCTGTAGTGGTTGATTGTTAAGAGATAGGTTGCATGGGGAGTGTGATGGATAGAGTGCTGGGCTTGGAGCCAGAAATACCTCTCTTCAGACACTTCCTAGTTGTGTGATCCTGGAAGAGTCACCTAACTCAGTTTGCTTCAGTTTTCTCATCTGTAAAATGAGCTGGCGTAGGAAATGGCAAACCAGTATCTTTGCCAAGAAAACCCCAAATGGGGTCAAAAAGAGTCATAGAGGACTGAAATGGCCACACAATGCTAACAATAATAAGAGAGATATTTAAATTAAAAACAAGAGCTTTCTCATTGTAAATATAAACAATAATTCCACGTCCCATCAGAGCCAGTGATTTATTCAGGTGGTAGCTCTCTGATCCTAAAAGAAAATCTAAATATGGTCCATTCAGTGAAAAGCAATCAGTCAAACAAGTCACTTAATTGAGCTGACCAGATACTTACATGAGGGAATAAATACAATTAATTTCTTCTTTTTTTGTTTGTTTGTTTGTTTTTTCTGAGGCAATTGGGGTTAAGTGACTTGCCCAGGATCACACAGCTAGGAAGTGTCTGAGACCAGATTTGAACTCAGGTCCTCCTGACTTCAGGGCTGGTGCTCTATCCACTGCACCACCTAGCTGCCCCTACAATTTAATTTCTTGCAATATAAAATGCAACATATGAATGTGGTAATTATCATTATAATTATCATCAACATCACTGTTGTTCTTCTGAATTGACTAATGTCTCCACAAAATGTTCAAAATGGCAGCCCAGAGTCAGCACAATGAAGGGAACTCTCCACAAGCAGCTCTTTTTGGTTAGACTCCTTGGAACATCATGCTTCCATGCAGGATATCTCCTCATATCCCTCCTCTCCCCTGCTTTTCAGCATCCTTTTGTGTATTGTCTTCCCCTACTAGATTGTAAGCTCCTTGAGTGCTTAATAAAGCCCAGCATTAATAAATGTTCACTGAATTGAATTAATATATCCCCCTGTTAATTTAGTGAAAAAATACACATCAAAACATCTGCGTGGCGTCATGTAAATTAAACAACAAGCTGTTGTTTGAAATATTCAGACAAGTTGGATAAATACATAAGCATAAATATTGAAAAACCTTATTAATTTGGGTTTCACTAATTTAGAATTTGGAATACTTGGCAGGAGATGACTAAATTGAAGTTGAAAAGACTTACAGAATAAATGAGTCATGTACAAACAAGATTTTAGAGGGAATGTTTAAACTTTTGGTTGCTTTGATGTCCTTCCAGACTGGAACCAATTTCCCAAGGTGCTGCCTTCTCTGAACTAAATAGTGTTCCTTCTGAGCAAAGGGGTAGAACATTTAAAAAAATAAGCAAATATTCATAAATATATATATATATAACATATGCATGAACACATAATTTTTGTTGTTGTTTTTGAGTTATTTCAGTCATGTCTGCCTCTTTATGATCTTGTTTGGGGTCTTCTTGGCTAACACAGTGGCCTGGTATATTGTATATGTATATGTACGTGTGTATATGTGAAGTTTTGTTCACAGAAATCATTGTGTGGATGTGGCTTTTTCAACAATGAGATAATCCAGGCCAGTCCCAATGGTCTTGTGTACCCAGAGAGAGGACTGTGGGACTTGAGAGTGGATCACAACATAGCATTTTCTTTCTTTTTGTTGTTTGCCTGCATTTTATTTTTTATTTTCTTTCTCATTTTTTTCCTTTTTGATTTGATTTTTCTTTTTTTTTCTTATTTTCTTTTTTTTTATCAAAGCTTTTTATTTTCAAAACATAATTATGGATAATTTTTTAACATTGACCCTAACAAAATCTTGTGTTCCAATTGATTTGATTTTTCTTGTGCAGCAAGATAATTGTATAAATATGTATGCATATTTTGGATTTAACATATATTTTTTAACTTTTTTAATATTTATTGGATTACTTGTCATCTAGGGGAGGGAGTGGGAAAAGGGGGAAAAATTGGAACACAAGGTTTTGCAAGGATTAATGTTGAAAAATTATCCATGCATATGTTTTGAAAATAAAAAACTTTAATAAAAAAATCATCATGGAGAAATAAAATATAAAAAGAAGCAGCACAGTGGAATGAGTATTCTGTTGTTTGTCCTTTGTTTTCAAGGAGGACCAAGGATATCACATCATGGGGTGGTGTTTTGACTTATTCATGAATTATATTGAAGTGAAGCAGAGTTGCACAAAGTTGTCAGCCTCATTCTCTCTTCCTGAGTCATCAAAGTGCAGTGGCAGGTCAAAAATCAGGATGATTGGTGCTGGCTAGGGGACAGTGGGTGATCTTGGAGCCCAGATGTCTAATCAAGCTCTAAGCACTGGACAGCGCCTGCTTCAGCCACTTCCGTGGCCATTGAACCAAATTGTTCTCCTCCAACCATTCTGTAGGGAGAAGTCTTCATGTGCTTGGGGGAGACATCCCCCTCACTCATCGATGGATTTGAGACCCATCAGTTATCCTCTATCTGGTTTATCTCATCTACAGAGACAGTTTTACCACAGTGTGGCTACTGCACATGCTATGGCTTCTTGGAGCCACAGGTGAGTTGGTTGAATGAGGTAGACACCAAAGGTGGATGAGCAGCCCTGAAAAGGGCTCACCTCATAACTTAGAATCAGGAAGACCTGAATTCAAATTTGCCCCCAGACATTTACTAGCCAAGGTTCATCAGCAAGTTGCTTAGCTTTTCTCAACTTCAGTTTATTCAACCATAAAATGGGGTTGATAATAGTACTACCTCCCAGAGTTGTTGGGAGGATCAAATGAGATTATGTATATATAAAGAGTTTTGGCAACTTTTAAGTGCTATATAATTGCTAGCTAGTATTATGATGATGATGACCTACAAAGTGGTGATGTGGATGGAGCACTGGAGCTAGAGTCAGGAACACTCAATTTTGTGAGTTTAAGTCTAGCCTCAGACTCTTACTGTCTGTGTGACCCTGGGTAAGTCACTTAACTCTGCCTGAGTTTTTTCATCTGTAAAATGAGCTGGAGAAAAATGGTAAACCAGTCAATATTTGTCAAAGAAATCCCAAATCATGAGTTCAAATCTAGTCTTAGACTCTTACTAGTATATGAGCCTGGGTAAGTCATTTAACTCTGTTTGCCTCAGTTTCCTTATCTATAGAATGAGCTGAAGAAAGAAATGGTAAACAGTCCAATTCTGGGAGCCAAGGACCCTGCATGGAATGACAAGGTCTCCACAGGGCCTGACCCCACCTCCCCCATGTGTGCAAGGCCAAGAACCCTGCCTGGAATGACAGGGTCTCCACAGGGTCTTGACCCTTATGTATTCAAGGCAACATGAAGAAGCCCCTACAGAACTAAGCATTCAGGAATATATTTGGTTAATGATTATCTGCTTAATTTCTGTCCTAGGAATTCTTAGCATAGCTGTATGTATATATCCATCCATCACAATGAGGTGAGCACGAAGCCCTTCACCCCCAAAAAAGCCCCTTTGTACTTTCTGCCTAAACATTAAAGGTTTCTTTACTAGTGAATCATTAAACAAACTTAGAGACTGGGAAACTTGGGAAATTGATAGCTTTCCCCCAAAAACTCCAAAAGAAATCTCCAGTTACTCCCTCTTGTTTGAAACAATTCCAAATTCAATCAACCTGGTTCTTCACTCCCCTATGCAGAGCTTACATAAATAATGATATGATGAAAAGAAGAGTAAACATCAGTGATAGATGGACACGCTGGTAGCAAGAAAGTCACGGGAAAAAAGTAAAGAAAAGTAGGCCATTGCATGGTTTACTGATCCCTACACAAAACAAGCTATTGTATGAGTGATTAATAAATGGGCTGAGGGAAATAAGTTCTTGAGAAAAAAAATGTTTCTATTCTAAAAAATCTTATGACCATGTTAAAAAATTAAAAAGCATTGTCTAAGTCTTGGAATAGGTAAATGTGACATTTTTAGAGAAGCTCATGTTCTGCCAGATATGACGTGATGACCACAAGGTACATTTACCTTTAGTTAAAGTTTCACTATTGTTATATTGTTTGATGAATTTATTCTGTACATTCTTTTTTTCTAAGAAACATTGCACCTGGGGTCCTGGGAATTTCTGGGCCCCAAGAAAATCTTGTAATCCTAGCCAAATAATTGTCCTATCTCTAATCAACCCTAACTTTGTAAGACTATAAAAATCACAAGCTTTCTTGAATAATTTGAACAAGCTTTTGCCAATAAATTGAACTTGATGACCACGCCATAGAGTGTGCTGTCTCTTGTTCCACTTCGCCGACTCCAACCCTCCATTCAAGAACCTAGTTCCCCGCGGAGGCTAGATCTCTGCAGTCCAATATCTCTGGTAAAGAAACCCCAAATCATGAGTTCAAATCTAGCCTCAAATACTAATTGTGTGAGCCTGGGCAAGTCACTTAACTCTGTTTGCCTCAGTTTTCTCATCTGTAAAATGAGCTGGAGAAAAATGGCAAACCAGTCCAAAATCTTTGCCAGAGAAACCCCAAATGGGATCATAAAGAGTCAGGTAAAACTGAAATGACCGAACAACAGCAAATTGGAATGCCGATTCCTTTGAAAATTTCAACTATAAAAATTTTGTGGGAGCTAGAGTAACAGCTTCCTGCTTTGGGGAAGAAATAATGATCACTCCATAGTGCTTTATGATTACCATGTGCCTTTACATACATTTTATTATTTGGCCCTCACACACTTAACAACAGTCCTGCCCTAAGATTCTAAATAGAGCTCCTTTGTTTAAATGAGAGGAGAGCAGCTGAGAAGATGTGCTATGCTTGAGCCCTTTCTTAGCCAGCATCCTGGGTCTGATGCTATAATTACTGTGATTCTTCAGTGCCCTCTTTTTAGGTCAGACTTTATCCTTAGAACTATAATTTTAGAGGCAATATGCTGAAGTTAAAACTCCTAGAATATTGTAATTATCACTACAAGGAAGACTTATTTCCTTACTATTTGCTGAATCTTAGAATTAGCGGGGACTTAGAGATTGACATTTATTTCATGGGGAACAAGACTTCTACCTACAGATTCTTGTCAAGCATCTGGGAAGAAAGAAGGTAAGACTTTGGCGTGGACTTTTTCCCCTGATAAACTGGAGTCATGGGCCAGGAAGTCATTTTTTCACTTGCCTGTATTGCAAAATACCCCACAGGAGAGGCAGGTAGCATGTGACATTGGCTCGGACCAAGGCTATGTCTACTGATACATTCACCAGTGAGGAAAGCACCCAACTGGACTCTCCTTATCCTGGCCCTCTGCCATTGTGGAGACCTTGATACTGAGCAGAAATATTCAGTGGGGGGGAAATGCTGCCCTCTGGTTTGGACCTCCATGACTCTGAGCTCAAGACTGAATGGAGGGAGAATGAAGGAAAAATACTTAGGAAAGCCCAAGAGGCAGAGTGTGATCCTTCTGGGTAAAAGTCTCCCCTGCAGAAATGCTGTGGATGCTCATCCATTAGGCTCTACAAGTTGGGGATTCAAGAAATTCATAGAATAGTTAAAAGAGGGCCAGAACACACTTAGAAGAGCTGGGTTTGAGCCCAGACCATGATGATGGTTACTGGCTGTCACTCTAGGTAAGTCATTTCATGTCTCTGACTCTCAGTTCTCTCAGTGATAAAACAGGAATGATAATCTTGCTACTACCAACCCCACACTATGTTGTAAGGAAGTCCTTTGCAAATCTCTTATATAATGATAATGAAATAATAATATTAATAACCAGCATTAATATAATGCTTGCTATGTGCCAGGCACTGTGCTAAGCATTTTTCAGTGATTTCATTTGTTCTTCACAATGATCCTCGGAGATGGATAGATGCTTTTATTTCCCCCATTTTATAGATGAGAAAAATGAGATAAACAGATTACATAGGCTCACATAACTGGTGGTCATTGTTGTTATTGTTGTTAAGTAGTTTTTTACTTGTGTCCAATTCTCTGGGACCTCATTTGGGATTTTCTTGGCATAGCTGCTGCAATGGTTTACTATTTCCTTCTCCAGCTCATTTTACAGATGAGGAAACTGAGACAAACAGGTTAAGTGACTTGCCCAGGGTCACATAGCAAGTAACTGAGGCTGGATTTATACTAAAGAAGATGAGTTTTTCTGATTCCAAGCCCAGTGCTCTATATCTAGTACAGCTAGTATCTCTAGCCAAATCTGAACTTATGTTCTTCTGACTCCAAGCCCATCATTCTATACATTGTGAAAAAGCTGCAAGGGAAGAAGAGGAAGAGGAATAAGAAGAGGAGAAGGAAGAAGAAGATGAAGAAGAAGAAAGAAAAGGAAGAAGAAAAAGAAGAAGAGTAAGATGAAGAAAAAGAAGGAAGAAGAAGAAAGAAGAGAAAGAAGAAGAAAAAGAAGAGATGAAGAAAAGGAAGGAAGAAGAAAGAAGAAAAAGAAGAAGAGGAAGATGAAGAAAAAGAAGGAAGAAGAAGAAGAAAGAAGAGGAAGGAGAAAAAGAAGAAGAGGAGAAGGAAGAAGAAGAAGAAGGAAGAAGAAGAAAGCTAGCATTTATTAAGTGCCTACGTTAGGCACTGTGCTAAGTGCTTTCTAATTATGATCTCATTTGGTCTTCACAAGAAATCCTGGGAGGCAGGTTCTATTATTAGCCCCATTCCACAGTTGAGAAAACTGAGGCACACAAAGGCCCAGGATCGCCCAATTACTATATGTCTCAAGCCAGATTTGAACTCAGATCTTCCTGAGGCATCTATTATAGATTAGTAAATGCTTTAAAAAATTAAGATATATTTAGAAAATCTGAGAATAAATGAGTTTCAAGTCAGGTTGAAGCTGATGAAATAAAAAAGACTTACGCAGGTGGTCTGTCGCCACAATATTTTCCGATTCTTTTAGCATCATTGATTTCTCCCCCATTGAATATGGCCACATAGTCATATCTGCAATAATTATCTTGTTCCACATCAAACTTCTCAAACTTGACCTCTATTACCTGCAGATAAAGAACAGCATTAGACAAAATTAACAGATAGGAATGGTGCTAGTGTGCTTCCCATAAACCTGCATTTCCCCCTCTCCCCATCTGGAGTCTCAGCAAGAGACTCCTTTGAAATACAAAATTTTTTGGAATTCCTTTTCTTCCTACTTAGATCTTTTCCCTTCCAGTCATGCTTGTTTAGATTTCATGAACTTTTTGATTTGGTTAACAACTTTATTGTCTTCATTCTCTTAAATTTTTAATCATTCCAGAAGGTCACTCCAATTGCAGTTAACACAAACTACAGGTATTCATTGCTTTCTCAGTGTGGCTTTAGGCTCAGGTATCTTATTTAGTTCACAGTATAGTAAAAAGCACTGAATAATGTAATTCTAATGAACAAATGAAATTCTAGCTCACCTTCATTTTCTCCTGAAGAAATATCATATACATAAAAGTATGGTCCAAGGTCATTCCTTTGTGTTGTGAATGTGAAGGGGCAGAGAGGATATCATTGGTGTCCTTTCCTTGATGTTGGCTATGTGTTTATTTTGCAATTAACAAATCACAGAGACCTTTAAAAAATTTTTTATTGGGGGCTCAGAATTAAAACTTATATTTAGACCCTGGCCCCTATTTATGCTGTGAATTTTTCTACCCTTTCTACTTTCTCCATCCAAACTTCCAGAGGTTCTGTTTTCCAGGTACACTGGTCTTGTTGTTCCTTTCACCCACTGTCATTTTCCCTGGCTGTCAGTCATACCTATTGCTCTTTCCTGTCCATTTTCTCTCAGCTTATTTGGCTTTCTTCAAGTCTTACCTAAAATCCCACCTTGTGAAAGAAGCTATTCTCCTTAATCTTAGTATCTTCCCTCTGGGATTATTTTCAATTTTTCATAGATATATCTTGTTTTACATAATTGCATACTCTCTTCCATGTTAGACTGTGAGTTTCCTGAGGGACTGTCTTTTGCCTTTCTTTGTGTCCCCCAATGATTAGCACACTGTTTGGCTCATAGTGGCTCCTAATAAATTACTCTTTGAAGGAATAAAACAGACAATTATAGGATCATAGAACTGGAAAGGATCTTACAGGTTAAATCTAATGCTGCTACCTGATACAAGAACACTTTTTAGATTCTAGTCTCTTTGAAAGCAGAGACTGTGTTGATATTCATCTTTAAATTCCCAACATCTACATACAGTGTCTTTGACGTAATCATCATCATCATCATCATCATCATGATGTGTCTTTTGAATTGCTGAAATCTCTGTGAAAGGTGTTCATCCACCCTTTGATCTGTTCCAATGACAAGAGAAAGTCGTCCTAACAAGGAAATCTGTTCCATTTTTTTGATTATTCTAATTGTTAAAAAATTTGCCTCAACTCACAGCTGAGCCCTCTTCTAACCTATACTCATTGGTCCATTTCTGACTTTTGCAGAGATAATTAATAAGACTGCTCTGTTATAACCCAAGGGTACCTAATATCACAATCTCCAAATCCCAGGAGAGAAATCAAAAAGCTATTGCATCAATAGGGGACTACCAGAAGGAAGTAGCCAGTATTTCCTCACAATGGCCATCAAAAAGAGTCTGTGGCAAAAATAAAAATCAGGATGTTAGCAGTTCTGAAAAATGGGGGGGAGTATGAGAAAGGGGGGAAATGTTGTAAGTACTCAAAGCCAAGGTAGAAGATGCAAAGAGAATATATCTCTCAGTTTCTAGCACAAGAGAAGCAAAGCATTGGATTTAAGCTAAAGCAGAAGCCATAAGGCACATAGTCCCTCATACTTAAATATTCAAGAAGCCTGTAAAAAGTAAATTGAATTGACCCCAGAAGTCACTAGTCTAATCCATTTATGAGTTGGGATCTCTTATACAATATCCCTCCTCAACCTCTGCTTGAAGATCATGAGTGATGGAGCACCAGGGGAGAAGTTTCTTTGATGATGAGAGCCTAAGCAGTTTGCATAAGGGAAGAAGGGGACTGAAAGGTTATTTTTAGGAGAAGATTCACTGTGAGGATTTGCTCCACTGAGGAAGAACACAGTGATTGGGGATCCTGACTCACAATTCAATCAACATGATGAGAATAATAGTAATAACATTTATAAAGCACTTTAAGATTTGCAAAACAATTTTAAAATATTATCTCATTAAGGAGGAAAAAGGACCCATATGTGGAAAAATGTTTGTAGCAGCTTTTTGTGGTGGAAAGGAAATGGAAATTGAGGGAGTGTCCATTAACTGGGGAATGGCTGATGAATATAATGGACTTTTATTGTTCTATAAGAAATGATGAACAGGCTGATTTCAGAAAAGCATGGGAAGAATTATATTAACTAATGCTGAGTAAGGTGAGCAGAACCAGGAGAATATTATACACAGTAACAACAACAACTATGATAGATTTAACTCTTCTCAGCAATACAGTGATCTGAGTCAATTCCAATATACTTGAGATGGAAAATGCATGCAAAGAAGGAACTAGAAGACTGAATATGGATTGAAGTAACCTATTTTCATTTTTTTTTCTTTCTTGTAGTTTTCCCCTTTTGTCCTGATTTTTCTTTCCCAAGATGACTAATATGGAAACATGTTTAAAATGATTGTACCTATGTCAGATTGCTCACTGAATTGAGGAGGGGAAATGTAAAGGAGGAAGGAAGAAAAAAAACTGAAGCTCAAAATGAAATATTGAAAACTGCCTTAACATGTAATTGGGAAAAAATGCTATTAAAAATCTTTTAAAAATCTTATCTCATTTGATAGTCACAATAACCTTTGAAAGTAGGTGCTATCATCCTCCTTTTATTTATAAAGAATTTAAGGTAGATAGAGTTTAAGTGATTTGCCCAGATTCACACAGAAAGTGTCTAAGGCAAGATTTGAATTTATGTCTTCCTGATTGCATCATTTAAGTGAGATAAGTACCATAGTGATCCCCATTTTACAGATGAGGAAACAGAGGAGGATCAGAGAAGTTAAATAATTTGTCCCATCTGGTAAGTAACAGAGGCAGGTCTTCTAGACTCCAATTTAGCATTTTATCTATCCCCTATATCATATTTCTTCTGAGGATACACTTGTGGTTCAACTCCTTGTATTGAAAGAATTTTATGTGAGCTTTAGTCCAGAAGAGCAATTGTTTTTGTCTTAAAGAGTGTATTGAGTCCACTTACAGAGATCAAGGCTAAAGAATCATTCATTTTTTTTTGAACTGGGTCTTCAAATGGCATTGTGACGTGATCAAGAACACCATGACTATGCATTATTACCTGATGTGGGACTGCAATCTTGTGAGACTTTGGAGTGGGTGTCTTGGATGGTGTCAACAACTGGCACTAAGGGATTGAATCATACCAAGAAAATTCCTCCAAAAGAAAAGAAGGAACTAATACAAGTTTTCTGACAATGAAGGTCCAGGAAACAGGACACATAGAGCAATCAATTATATGGGGTGGGATCTGGAGCTCTCAGAGTCAGGGGCGGGCTGTGTATTCTCCAAGCTTTGTACTCTGAGGGCTGTTCTTACATATAGGTACAACTCCTGGCCACCTGTGTCTTTGCTAATTCTCTACAACTGTGCTGTCTGGCAGTGACATCCAGATACCACCCCCACTACAATGGGACCTTGCCAGGACTCAGAGCTGGAGCTCTTAGAGATGCTCCAGCCACAAATCACCAAGGATCAGTAGCAAGAGTACAGGATTTGGAATAAGGAGAGATAAGAGTTTGAAGCCTTCAGCCAACAGTCTCAGAGGCAGCTGGGTGGCAAAGCAGATGGAGCTCTGGACCTGCAGGTGCTAAGATAAAAGAGAACAGTGAAGGGTTTCTTGTAGAAGATGGAACTTTAGCGGAGATTTGAAAAAAAATCGGAAGAAAATATGAATAGGAGAGAATGCCAGTGAGTGAAAATGCCTGGAATTGAGAGATAAGATGTCACTTAGAGGAATAATAAAGAGTTTTTCTCAATCAGAGTACTCAGGGGCAGCAGGGAAGGGGAGTAAGGTGTCTGAGGCAGGTTGGTGGTGCAGTGGAGTCAGGAAGATCTGAATTCAGATCTCAATGTAGATAGTAGCTATGTGACCCAAGGCAAATCACTTAAACAATCTGCCTCAGTTTCCATAACTGTAAAATGGAGATCACAATAAGACAAAGCTCATAGGATATTATGAGGATCAAATGAGATATCTGTCAAATGCTTAGCATAGTGTCCGAAACAGAGCAAATGCTTAAGAAATGCTTGTTCCCTTCCCCAGTATTTATTAAAACGTAGTTACAAAGTCATTTAACCAGGCTTAAGCTTCAGCTTTCTCATCTGTAAGATGGGAACAGCAACAATAACAATACGTATAATATTTATTTATGGGCTATTGTGAGGATCACACATGAAAGCTTTGCAAACTTTGAAATGTTCTATCAATATCAGCTATTGTTGTTTTTATTCAGGACACAGAAGACATGCACAAGATGAGGAACTTTGAAGTTCTTGATGAGCTCCCATGCTCATCTTCATCTGTCACAACTGTCACATAGCCTTCCATAGCGTTTACCAAATAAAGGAGCTGTGTCCCAATATTAATATTTTAAATGAGGGGATTAAGTTCCAGCTTCCCAAGGACTGAAGATATTTCTGGTCCATCTGATGGCAGAGAATGGAGATCAGCATCTGCTTGGATTGTAAACCTATAGCCCAGAAGATGAAGTGCAAGCAATTATTGTACCCTAGCACTAGGAACAAGAAGAAAGTGGTAAGATATTGAGGGAGAATTTCCCAATGGTTATCCCCCAGCTTCTTAAACAATAGTTTACAACCCCATATAGGAGTCTAGTAACTGAATGTGGGGTTGTAAAATTATAATTTTTATCAGTAAATGTTTAATTTGTATATCTATTTTATATCTATACCTGGGGTCACATAAAAATTTCTTGGGCAAAAATAGTTCATTAGTGGATAAAATTAAAGAAGCCCTAATCTATACAAGCAAGCAAGAATGCCTTTAAATTAAATTAAATATCTACTATGTGCTGGTTTCTAGGTCATATAGTATTGAGCAACTGTGCCTAGGAAAAAGTGACACAAATCAATAGTTAACAATAGTTATGGGAGAGATATAAGATTGATTCCTCTCAATTCAAAGTCAGACCAATAAAAAGTTCAAAAAATCTCATTGAAGTTCATTTGATCCAACAATAGCATCCAATGGATTTGACCAAAAAACAAACAAAAAACAAACAAACAAACCTCTGAGATTCACTAGCAAGAAAGAGTTCAAACCAGCTATATTTAGTAAGAAGGAGCTCAAGGAAGATGATTTCATCATAATGTGACCTGTTTGTACCTGTCACTCTTACTCTTTCTGTTTTTTTTTTTCCTAGCCCCAAAAAGGGTAGATAGTCTGGTTGCGTTTTCCCACAGGACAAGTACACCAGCTTCCTGAACCAGTCTAAATGGATTTTGTGGGACCAGATGCCATCTTACTGAATTGATTCCTATAGGTCATCTCTAGGGTCTAAGTGAGGTGCGATTGAGGAAAAGGATAGACAAAGCTATCAGGACAATTCCTATTCTGCATAGTGTATTAACTACCTAATTAGAGTGGGCAGGGATGTGTCATCCACTTCCCCTCTTGTGAGTTCATACTTGATCTATAAGCTGTTGACAAATTTGTACTTATTCAAATCTATAAACTGACAAATTATTCCATTAGAATGGCCTTGTTCCAAGCTAAGTCATGACTCACTGTTTGGAATGGATTGAAGTAGTTGTGGTCTGGTAGAAAAGAATGTTGGACTGAGTCAGAGAGAATTAAACTAGTATCCTAGCCTGACAGTTACAAGCTTGTGACCTGGAAAAAGGCAGTTACTATCTTTGGATCTCCAAGCCTGGCACTTAATCTACTATGCCACCAGATGTTAGCAGTCCAGCTGATCTTGATCACTAGAGATTTTGTAGAAGTGGAGTCTAAGGCATAGTGTGATGAGTGATCTGAGCCAGGGACCCAAAATACTCTTTTTCAATCAGTGGGGAAAATACCTTTAGTGTGCTAATCCAAGTGGCTGAAGTTTGGAGGTTTGGGGAGATGGGATTCTAACAAGTCCAGCAACGACTTTTCTTTTTTGTTAGTGACCATCTAAGCCTGGAGGCTGATGGTTTCAATTAGGAGTTACTACAGTGGAAGCATAAACTCTTTTCTGTAAGGTTAATGTGGCAAGGGGGTGAGGAGAGGAAGGGAAGTGTTACAGGGTGCCATAGTCTCCATTGAGGCATCTCCAGTTAGGAGGGTTGTGAGAACTACAACCTGTGGAAGCATTTAAGATTTTGTGGATGGATGGGGGAGGCATTGATATCCAAGGCAGGATAACTTAGAGGATGCTGATGGGGTATTACAGAGTAAGGTTGTATTGTACTGAAGGGATTATCCAGCAGAAATCAAGAAAGACAAATGTAGGTTTTTACTAAGAAGGGTTCAAAGAATCTTTACTGGGCAATTGGCATCAGAGTTAGACCAGGAGAGATTAACTCTTCGGAAACCAGGAATATTATTATCATAGCTTTTGGCCAAATTTATAGCTGATGGGCTATCCTTACAGGCAAATGCTATGCCTACCTGTGTTTGTTTGAGTTAATCTTCCATAGCTCTGCTGTCAGTGAAGCCCATACATTAACAGTCCTAGTAAAAGCAACCTTCTTATTTGGAAAATGGATTGGGCAAATAATATATGTGAAATAAAGCTATGGCAAAGGAAAGATGGGAATGTGCTTTTTATTATAAGGCAGAGAAGACTAAGTTGATGGAGAGATAGCCAAAGCCAATTGATAGATGCTGTTCAAGAAATCTTTTAAGGAGAGAAGAAAAAGGAGATGAGTATTTCTGTTAGCACTTCCTATATTCCAGCAACTGTGCTAAGTAAGCACTTTACAGATATGATCTCATTTGATCCAAGTGTAATGTATAATTACTAAGTATTTGTGATGTAGAATGCAATGGCAATGACTTTATTAGAATATAGTTCAGGAAACACCAATTCTGGATTCAGTTAGTGTCTTCTTAGCTCATTTAAGTTTATATATAACTCCTATGAGTTAAAAGTATTTCTGTATACAAACTATTCAAAATCAGGATATGGAAAAAGGAGATTGGCTCATGGGTCAATTTCAAGGGCAAAGAATGAATGTCATGGATGGGGAATTCAAGCTCACTTGAATGCTAGGAAGTCACTGTGGGAGGTAGTTAGAGACCAGAAATAAATGAAGTGGAAAGAACACAGAGAAAAGGCGTAGGTAGTAAGAAAAAGTTGAACCTGAAGAAAATACAGTATGGTGTGTGTGTGTTGGGGTCATGGTGGGGGATAGGGAACATAGATAACAAGACTTTAGAGGGCAAAGATTATATCTCACCCATATTTTATCCTTTAAAGCAGGGTTTCTTAATTTTTTTCCACTTGCCCTCCCTTCTTGCCCAAGAAATTTTTACGTGACCATGGTGTACATAGGTACATAAAATAGAAATACAAATCAAACATTTACTGATAATAAATCATAAAGAAATTGATTTTACAACAATTCTTTGGTAGCCATATAATTTTACTGTTTATTAAAGATGAAAGCAAATTTGCACACTAATGAGATGAATGTGCTTGTTTATTTTTACATAACAAATTAAATCTTAGCAAAACACTTGATACCTTTAAGTGTTGCCAAATTTTTGACCCTTAGATTCAACTATGTGACCCTTTGTGGGGTTGCAATCCACAGTTTAAGAAACTTTGTCTTAAAATGCTCAACCTAGCATTTTGCACAAAGTAAAGGCCAAGGTGTCCAATGCTTGAATTTACTCAGGACCTTCTCCTTCCAAAGAGAAAGTATGAGTTCAGTGGTCCAGGACTCAAAAATGCTATATAAGTTGTGGTTTGAATATAAGGAGATATTATTGTGCCAAGAAAGTAATGAATTGGGCAGCTTCAGAGGACACTGGGAGGATACCTATGAACTGATACAGAACCAAAAGAGCAGAAGGAAAACAAATCTAGATAGTGATAAGAACATTAGTGAAAAAAATCACTTTGAAAGATATTATAACTTATAGATGCAATAATAAACTAAGAGTCCAAAAGAATGAAGATGAAACAGGACACTTACCTTCTGATAAAAAATGATAAACTTAATATGTAAAAAGAGAAATACATGGCAGATGTGGGAATTTATTATCTCCAACAATGCAACTATGTAGTGTAGATTTTTTTTTGAAAGAGGAGAGATGCTTGTTTTGTTTAATTTGCTCCCTTGGAGAGGCAATGGGAGGGTCAGATTAATAAAATGCTTGAAGAAAAAAAGTATTTTTTTAAAGAAATACTGTACTACACATAATGCTCATTCCATATTGATATATAGGATGATGGAGGAGAGAGATTATAGCAACCAGATCAAAGATGGCAGCTCACTTTCACTGTGCAAAACTGCCAGAGGGGAAGCAGCTATACAGTAAAACCTAGAAGATTCCTGTTACTCTTCCACTCCTTACTGTGACTTAATGGGACACATCCAGTCTGGTTTTCCCTCTCTCACATCAATCATACAGCTAAGGCAACCACTCTTCCTCTGAACAATTACCTCACCTACTCAAATTTCACGTAAAGGAAAGGCTCCAGCTCCATACTCTTACTCCTCCATAGAAACTTTCTTTCTAAGATCTGGAAAGATTTATATAAACTGATATATAGTGAAGTGAACCGTACCAGAACATTGTTAACAGTAACAGCAATATTTTTCATTTTTCTTTTTTTTTTTTTTTTTTTTGCTGAGGCAATTGGGGTTAAGTGACTTGCCCAGGGTCATACTAGCTAAAGTGTTAAGTGTCTGAGACCAGATTTGAACTTAGGTCCTGCTGACTTCAGGGATGGTGCTCTACCCACTGCACTACCTAGCTGCCCCTAATAGCAATATTTTTCAATGAAGAACTCTGAATGACTTAGTTATTCTCAGCAATACAATGACCCAATACAATCCCAAAGAACTCAGGATGAAACATACTGTCCACCTCCAAAGAAAGAACTGATATTGATTGAATAGATACTGAAACATGCTATTTTTCACTTTCTTTTTCCTTTTGTCTTCTATAAAATGACTAATATGAAAATGTTTTACACAATTGCACATTATATAACCTATATTTGTTTATCATCTCAGGAAAGGAAAGGAGGGGGGAAGGGATAGAATATGGAACTCAAGACTTTTTAATTAAGATGTTTATATATATGTATGTATATATATACATGTATATACATACATATATATAAACTCCCTCTCTGATCTCATTAGAACCTTTTCACTGTGACTCCTTCAAGATTCAGCTTACATTTTGTTTTCTGAAAGAGGTTTTTTTTGGTCTCCCTTCTTCTTTTACTTCTTCCCTCCAACCCTCTGGGCCCTTTCTTCTGAGATCACTTTCCATTTACCATACAAATATCCAGTATGCACACAATTGTTTGCATGTTATCTACCCCATTAGAATGTAAGCTCTTCCTTTGAGAGTAGGGGACTGTGTTCCTCCTTGCTTTATAGCAATGGAGCTTAGCACAGTTCCTGGCACACAGTAAGGGCCAAATAAATGTTGATTGATCTACTCTGAAAACTGGAATGTGCTTGTGTATGATGGAGCATCTTTCCCAGTTTGGCAGCTCATCAAAAAAAAGGAGTGGGGAGGAGCATATATCTTTCCTGAAACTGATAAAAAGAATAAAAAAAAAGAATACTTCAATGTTATGAAAATAATTCTCATTCACATAGGTTCATGATTTACAAAATACTTTCCTCACAAGAAGTCAAGAAGTGGGTGGCCTGAAGCAATGGTGTCAAACTTAGACCCAGGGACTTGTAAACTTTATGGAAAGATTCCTATGGACTGCATATTGACTTAAAAAACCACATATTAGCATTATCTATACTCTATTGTTTTTATTTATTTTATTAAATGGTTCCTTAATATGTTTTAATCTGTTTTGAAGCACTCCGGACTGTTGTAATTCAAGGGCATGTTTGATATCTTTGGTGTAAAGTATTATTATCCCCATTTTACAGATGAAGAAAATGAGATTTAGATAGAATACCAAAGACAAAAAATTCCCAACCTCAGTTCTCTTATCTTGCTCAGCTCTCTTATCTTGTTTTGCATATTGTTCTGTTAATGTTGTTTTTATTGATTCTTTGTGAACCCATTTGGGGTTTTCTTGGCAGAGATGCTGAAGTGGTTTGCCATTTCCTTCTCTTCTTCATTTTACAGATGGGGAAACTGAGGCAAATAGGGTTAAGTGACTTGCCCAGGGTCACACAGCTAGTAATTGTCTAAGGCAGGTCCTGTGCTCTGTGCACCATGTATTGTATAACCTAGCTACCCTGCTAATTACCTAGACCTAAACTGAAGTTACACTCTTTTCTGTGGTTGTTTGGACTAGACAGGCAGTCAGATTCCTTTGATGGCCCACCCCTGAGGGTGACTGAGGGAGAAGGGAGGAGGATATAGAGAGGGCAGATGACTAATTTATGAGATTGCCTTATGGTATATTATTAATGTTTGGGGTTTATTTGTACACAATGACTTCTCAATAGTTATGAATAAAATAATGTTTGCTATTAAAGATAATGGGTCATTAAAAATTAAGCTTCTATCTTTAGACCTTAAAATTCACCACACATTCCCATTTACAAGGGGTGGGAGAAATGCTACAGAAAGGATAAAAGAAGAGAGAAGGAAAGGGGGCTTTCTTTCAATGAGACTCTAACTTTAAACACAGGAAACATCCCATAGATTTTGTAGGATAAGAAAGTACTCCTAAATTATTCAAGACTCAGTTTTTCCAAAATATATTTCTCTTCTAAAAAGAGTTCCTAGTGATTTCAAAGACTTTTCTGATGATAAAAAATTCAAGATATCTAGCCAAAAATTACATTAACAAAATGAAAGTGTATAAATTGGATATAAATACAAAAAAGGAGGTACAATTTAACCACAAAAAGAATAATAAAAGGATTCTGAAATATAATATGTGAATCTAATTTAATAGCTCAGAAACTGGGTATTCTAAGAAATTTAAGTCTACAACAGAGTACAAATGTGACCTATTAAATTTCAAAGGATAATTTAGATATCTCAAAATATATTTTTGAAATATAATTTTGATTCATAAAAACTTGTACTATTCATTAATACACTAAAATAATAACAAATAGAAAAGCTTATATATATATAGAAAAGAATATGTATAAATAAATAGAAAAGAATATATATATATATAAATAGAAAAGATTATAAAATCTAGTAGTATTCATTAATAAATTGGCACATTTTATTATTAAAATTAAAACGAATTTCAGTATTATGAACAAAGTTTTTGTTTCACGTCATCAACAATTGGTTCTCAAACTTTTTGGTAGTGAGACCCATTTAGACCCTTAAAAAGGACTGAGGATCCTCTCAAAGAGCTCTTATTTATCTGAATTATCTTTTGATATTTACCACATAGAAATTAAGATGTTTTATTTATTTATTTATTTATGAAAATAGTTTTGACCTGAGCCCTCTGAAAGTGTCTCAGAGGTCTCCCAGACTCTATCCTGCAAACCAATGATTAGCACCATTATTCTATTGACTTGAATTGTTCATTAATGAAAGTATTGAGATTAATATTGGGAAATACTTCCCAATATTAATCCCAAGGTATGTCTGAGAAGGTGACAAGGGACCAGTTTTAAAGACTTCACTAAACAATACAGCAGTGCTCGCTATATAAATAATATGTGCATTTCAGATCCTTGAAGGTAGGATTGGTCTGCCTCTACATGTAGGAGCTAAAATGTTTTGACTCTTTTTTCCATGTTAAATATAGAAGCTTAGTTAAATTCCCAGAAAGCATATAAATTTAAATAATCAATGAACTAAGCAATGTGAGAAATATATGCCTCCTTTACTCTCGGAAGCTAGGGATCAATCTTTTTGCATAGGTCTTGTACATCTCTTTTATGAAAGACATACACTTTTAAAGAACTCCAGTGTGTCTCACACACAGGTCCAGCTTATATTTCTTCCTTTTTGAAGGAAAAAAAAAAAAAAAAAAGGTTGGTTTGCTCTTTTGTGATGTTAATGCTTCATTAGCTACTCTTCATTATTTATCACTATTGGTTATATTTCAACACTTGGAAAACTTGTGATATTGCTAGGGTGTAAATTCTATTCTTGGAATAAGAATTCTCTTTTTTGGTACATATTACCACTTCTCTATTTCTTAATAGGTTGTTTTCATGAATTACTGTAGCAAAAATGTCATTACTTGGCTGGCCAACTCCTATATGATAAGCCTTTCTAAACTTAGCTAGAATAATCCTTGGACATTGGACTAAGGCCACAGCGATTCAGACTTGAAACATTTTTAATAGATGTCTTTTTTCAAGATTCGCCTGAGTTTGTATTTTGAAGCCCCAAGGTCATGTCCAAGATATTATGAGTCAGTGGAGCAGGGCATTAGTGGAGACTAATGGCTGTGATGACTATTATTAAGAATAGGGGAAAATGCTCATCTCAAATTTACCCATAGGTTGATGATTTTGAATGGCAGTCTTTGACACAGAACATGGTATTTGTTCTTCCTTCTAGATAACTAACAATATTTCATGGTTTGGAGTTTGAATATTGAAAAATGTAATAAGAAATTAAACTTGTAACTGGAAGAATTTCACAAAACAAAAGAGCCTGATTGAATTGGTTTTTTACTGTCTCTCTCCCTAACACAACTTGCTGCCTCCCACTCTGGAAGATTTGGAGATGAGTTGGAGTCTCCCTGACTATCAGCTTTAGACAAAAGCCAACTGATATTCTACGTTAATGAAATACGGGCAAATTATGACAAGCTTTTTGACCAAGATCTGACTTTGGCAATTATATTAATGGAGTAAAGAACAGAAAGAGCATATACGCATATACATACAACTTTCCAGTGCAGTGGAGAATGGCCTCAGAGCTTCAGAATAAAATGGCAGGTCAAAAATGACTTCCTCAATATGAGGAAGGAGATAGTAGAAAAGCAGCCAGGTGCCCTTGATAAATTCAAGTCACCTGGCTCAGATGAACTACACCCTTGAGTTCTAAATCAACTGCACATACCAAGCCTGTCAAAGATATTGAAAGCTCATGAAAAATAGGAGTACCACAAGAGTGGAAAAGGGCAAATGTCTTAATTTTCAAAAACAAATCGACGGATTCTAGAAACAATAGGCCATAAGTAAATTTGATTCCAATTCTAAAATTCTAGACCAGATCATTAAAAAGATAGTTAATGAACCTCTAGAAAGGGAAATGGTAATTAAGCATCTTGACTTCATCCAAAACAGGTCATTCCAGGCTACCCTTATTTTTTGTTAGAAAAAAAAATTTTACTCAAATAAGAAGTGCCTGAAGCTGCATTGGAACTCAGGCCTTCCTGACTGCAGTTTCCCAGTGTTAGATGCACTGTGCTATCTAGCTGCCTAAAGCCCTTCCAAAGATTCAGAAAGGTTAAGTAGAGAAGAGATCACACTTTTTCTGTTTAGTTTAGGAGTATATGGGAGTTTCAAAGAGGTAAATTAAGGCTTGGTATTAGAAAAAGTTTCCTAACAATTGTAACTGTTCAGAAGTGGAATTAGTTGCCTTGAGAGATGTAGATTCCCCATCTTTAAGGACTTCAAACAGAGCCAAATAACCACTCTTCTGATAAAGTGAGCATTCCTTTATTTGTCAGAACTACATGGCTGTTGAAGTCCTTCCAATTTTCAAATTCCATGATTCTATGATAATTTAAATCTTACAAAGATTATTCATTTTATATAGTTTTTTTGAGTTATGAAAAATGAATCTCACCTGATTCTTTGGGGCTATAATATGCCATAAACAAGTGACTCCTGCAGGGTAATCCCGATCTGGCCAGTTGGGTGTTTTAAAGGAACCTGTAGGTCTTTGTAATCGTCCACCACAATACTGATCCCCTATAATTATAAAAACATAGATTAGAACTGAATGAATTTCTTAGAATAGTCTATACACATGAAGCAAAGTAGCTAGTAATTTAAATAATTAGGAGCATCCAAACAGTGAATCATAAAATGTAGGCAAAGGTTGATGTGTCATATTCACTAAATATTTGTCATTCTGTATGTGCTTCTGGCACTGCTAATATACATTAGGCTATATGTATGTATATATGTAATGGTCCCAATTAGCCTGATCACTCAATTTCATCAAGAGGATTGCCATTAAAAAAATTGGATTGACACTCTATTTGACTGACTTTACTGCTTAAGTCCATCAAAACTGTCACATCCTTTTGTTGATAACTCACAAAGAGCCAGAGGAGAGCTACCAAACATCTGGAGGCTAAACATTAAAAAGCAATATTAATTAATAAGGCAAAACAGGACCAAAGCAGGAATTAGCAAGTTTATGTGCCATTCACTAACAGATGATAGTATACACTGAAAAATTAAAAGAATTTTGATGAGCTTATTTTTAGACAGGGTTGTTTTTTAAATAATTTAATTTTCTGATGAAATTAATAGTACTACTTGGCCAGATGTTCAAAACTTTTTCTTATTTTCTTTTTCAAGAGGGGGGAAGATGGAAGGAGGGAAAGAAAGTTTGTGTTGTTCATTGGGGAAAAAATAAATTTTTTAAAAAGAGAAGAAAAATCATAATTTTCCCTATCCAGGGAAATGGATAAAACTTTCTGCTTGGAGTCAGGAAGGCCTAAATTCACATCTGGCTTCAGATACCCACTTGCTGTATCATTCAACCTCTGTCTCTGTTTTGTCATATGCAAAATGGAGATAACAATGTCTTTTAACTTCTAGGGTTTTTTTAAGGATAAATTGAGATAATAATTGTACATGGGTGGGAGAAGGGCTGAAGAAAAGGAGAGAATTCAAACCAATTTTTAAGTGTTAAAAAACAATAGTAGTAGCAACAACAACAGTAATAATAATAAAAAGTGTTCAGCATATACTATCATTTGTAAGTATAAATGCTAAATTTCCTAAATCCTGCTTTGGTCCATAGACTTGAATATTTTACTCTGCTAATAAATACTGTTCTTTACAAACCATTCTGTTATCTAAAAGAAAAATAAGTATCTCAAACTACCAATTCTTCACACTTTGTTCATCTCTAATCCATTTTCTTCCAAAAGATAACATCCAAATCATGTGCTATGATACTCTCTAAGAACTGGATTCAATCGATTACTTCCATGACTTTTGAAATCTCTTCTTAGTAAGGAACACCTGCTTCACTAATACAAGGCTCAAAGCAAAGATACAGGCCTACATCAGAATGGCAGTGTTGATGCCATACACTGGTACTGCCCAAAGGACCAGAAAGTTGCTTCTGTGTTTCAGTGATGGAAAGTACCTCTTTCGTTTGGTTCTGCTGCAGAAAACATAGCAATAAAGCCATTCCCAGCTGTGTTGGCATCTGAAATCATCTGTACCAGCATCTTGTTACTGTTGGACACAAGAGCGCCTGGCCTGAAAGTCCCACAGAAGCGACCAATGCGTTGCCCATTGGTATGGCCATTGTACACATCCACAAAATCATAGCGACACAGGTTATCACTTTCTAAGTCTAGGAACCGGAAGTAAAGAACAACAACTTTTCCTTCGGGTACCTGTGGAGAGAAAAAAAAATTGTTAAGAGCATGAGTTCTGGAGAGAATGAGGATCACTTGCTATAGGTGAGCCTTGAATTAGGGAACAGCTTCTCCCAATCTGAAAGAGATGGGTAGGTGTCTTTGTGCCACAAACTATGCTAGGAACCAGAGATCTAAGATAAAACAAGAAGAGTCCCTATCCTTACCAGAAACTTCTTTAGGGAAAAATAAATGATACCTAGACAAGTAAATAAAAAGTAAGGTGTTTGTGGTGGGGGGAATCAGAAAAGGATTCTTCCAAGGAAGAAGGATTCTAAAGGAGATGAGAGTGAAAAGGGGATCCTTCCAGACATGGGAATGGGAGGCAGCTTGTGCAAAGGGAAGGACTGTGAAATGAATGTGTGCATGGATTAAAAATTAACATGATTACTAGAATATAGAATTTGTGAAGAAAAAAGAAGCAAAATTGATAGCAGCTTTCTTATTGCTAAGAAAATCTAAGTGCTTAAGTAAAGAACATTTCCATAATCTTTAAAGAAGAAAATTCTTCCTCAAGGGTCCTTCTAAACAAAGTGGGTGGAAACACTTATTAATTAATGATTCATACTTTGTAAAATGAATTTTTGATTAGATTTTAGCATTCACACGCACCAGCTAAGATATTTTGTGAGAGGCTGGGTCAAGTGCTTAACCAACTGGCTGTTAAAGTACTTAACCAACTGGCTGTTAAAGTACTTTTTCTTCATTTCATCCTAAATGAAATAAAAGAAAAACTCCAACATGCAATTATAGCTTGCATTTCCAAAGCACTCACAGGTTACATAATGTTTTCACAGACATTATGTCATAGAAACTTCCCAAGGAACTTTGTGAAGTACTTGGAGAAAATATTCTTTCCATTTTATAATAAAACAGAAGGCGATAGTGGTGATTTCCAAAGCCTCAAGGCCACAAAGGAGGAGATTTCAACTCAGGCTTTCAAACTTTAAGGCCAGGACTATTTACACAACACCATGTTGCCTCAGGTTATGCCTACAGATTGCAAAACAAAGGAGACATCTGGCACTTATCCAGTGAATTTGACCAAAATGAGCTTTCAGATCAAAGCAAATCCATTTGGGAACCTAATTATTCAGATGAACTGTCCATGGTGCTCAAAGTAACCTAATCATAGTTGTAGCGACTTTTGTCAGAAATACAAAGTTTCATTTCAAAGAGTAAAACTTCCATAATCTTGTAATAATGAAACACAAACTGTATTTCTTCCATGCCTTTCTTCATGTCCTTTCCCCCTAGATTTGTCATTCAAAAGATTCTGTTCTTCCTTCATGTGAAAAATGGGTTATAATAGTCAATATAATCTTTGATTGACAGAATTTTATTTCAATCTGAGTTTGTCACCTTGTAAATTCCACTTTCACATCACTTAATAAGAAAGGAGCCTTGATTAGTTTTAAGTTGATTTATTTTTACTAACTATCCACCAGACGAGGTCCCCATTGAGTAAAGTAAAAACTTTCTCCCTCACATTGCAAATGTCTTTGGTTCAGGACATGAGGCATTCAAGGAAGAAATCAAGCTCAGTCTTCTACCTGTAGACACAGGTCACAAAATTTTATTGTCTGTTGTCTATATTGTCTATACATGCAATTAAGACAAGTGAATTTGCTTTATTATCTTCTTTGTTGGGAAGGTTCTTTGGAAGATATGTTTGAGCATAAATGAATATAGAGACTGAGCAGAAAGCATTAGGATCCCTTCATCTGCAAAGGAAATCTTTCACAAATTTATATTTGCCCTGGAATATAAGAAAAATTCTTTATTACTTAATCATTATACTTAACTCGATCTTCCAGCTTCTGTGTTGTTTCTGCCTCAACTTCATAGAATCCCTCTCTTCTCTCAAGATTGTGGCTCAGTGGGGAAGCTAGGTAGTGCAGTGGATAGAGCACCAGCCCTGAAGTCAGGAGAACCTGAGTTCAAAAGTGGTCTCAGACACTTGACAATTCCCTAGCTGGGTGCCCCTGGGCAAGTCACTTAACCCCAATTGCCTCAGCAAAAAAAAAAAAAAGTGCTCAAGAAATACTTTATACAGAACATGCCCTCCTCTCCAAATTATCTTGTATTTGTTTTGCATTTATTCTGTATAGACTTAGGTATGTACATGTTGATATCATTACTCCCCTGATATAATGAAAAGGCAAGGATTTTCTCTCTATTCTTATCACCTAGCAGTGCTTGAAACATAGTAGGAGCTTAATAAATTAGCTGGTTGATTAAGCTCTCTAAAATCTTTGAGAATGGTCTATGCATACATTTATACATGTGCTATCATTAAAAATATGAGAATGGAAGAAATAAACTTTCACTGATTATTTTCTACTATACACTGCATTTAAAATTCTGCTATATTAATTGTTTTGGTTTTATAAAAAAACAAACACTATTTCACAGTATGATGTAAAGCTAAAAAAAGGTATCAATAAAACAAAAACGTGTGTCCCAAAAGTCTTAAGTGAAGTTTTAAGCTTTAACAGAATATTTATTTGTCTTCATTTATAGCTTAAATAAATACACTATTAAAAATCAAAACCAGATTATTTAAGCTTTTATTTTTAGCTTAAATAAATAATCTATTAATGCTTAAAATTGCACTAAGACTTTTAGGTCAGGCTGCATATCTTTTATATAGCTTTAAAATATAAAATACACCTAAATATAAGTAAAGATATTTAAGGATTTGTATTTAAATATTTAAAATATGTAATTTTTGTAAATGTAAAATAAGTAATAAATATATTTAAACTTTAGTTTAAATATATGAGCTTAAACTGCACTAAGACTTTTGGGCCACTCCATATATTAAAACACACACACACACACACACACACACACACACACACACACACACACAGAGGCTCAGGAGAACAAAATGCAGTCTTAAGTGTTCTAATTAAACAAGGGGTCTTTAATATATATTTTAAGATAGATTATCTATGATAGATGGAAACATAGACACAACTTTGTTCTATTATTTGCCGTGTAATAATATCAAGTGAATATGAGATTGGCATAGATACACATCTGATCCCCATAAGGGCTTTCTTCTGATGGGGGGAGAAGGTAGGAGAGGGAGCTAGCATCATGCAAAATGCCCTGCATAAATTCCAAATTTTTAGGTTTGTAAGTGCTCCCCCAGGCAATCTATCTTCAAAACAGCAACCTGGAGGTAAGCTCAATGATTTAGATGTAACAAGCTTTAGAGTTACTCTCTCAATACTTGCTTTAACTGGCAGATTGATCCTTACAGAATAATTATTATGTCCCTTCAGGATTCTCAATTTAATCTTGATAAGCTGTGGGTAGTGGTGGTTTTTTAATGTCATAGCTTATAAGCCCCCACTGGTGTGCTTTCCCCTGTGATTTTTTGCTTATATCAATTAAATCAGCCAGACACCATTAGCTTTTTATAAGGGTAATTTAATATGGTGGTATAGTATATGGTATATAAATTTATATAGTACATACCTTATAGTATATAAAAGAATTGATTCAAAACATACATTCAGAAGTCTGTGACATGCTCTTTCATTAGTGTATACAGATTTCAGGGGGACATGGGCTTAGTGAGTACACATGGCAAAGGAGTAATTAAAAGCTTCTGGTTATTGGAAGTCTTTTTCTCTCCTTTGGGAGATACCTGTGAAGTCCCTCCTAGGTATGTTTTTTTTTTTCCTTTCCTTTCCTTCCTCTCTCCCTTCCTTCCTTTTCCCTTACTTCTTTTCTTCCTTGCTTTCTTCCTTCTTTCCTTCCTTCCTTTCTTCTCCCTTCCTTTTTTCTTTCCTTCCTTTCTTCCTTTTCCCCTTCCTTCCTTTCTTCCTTTTTCCTTTCCTTTCTACCTTTCTCCTTCCCTCCCAACTTTCCTTCCTTCCTTCCTCTCTTCCTTTCTTCCCTTCTTCTCCCTCTCTCCTCTCTTCCTTCCTTCCTTCTTTTCCTTTTCTTTCCTTCCCTTTTTATCCTTTCTTCTTTCCTTTCTTCCTCCTTTTCTTCCTTCCTTCCTTCTTCCTTCCTTCCTTCCTTTCTTCTTTCATTCATTCTTTTCTTTCTTCTCCTCCTTCTCCTTTTTTTCTAGGTTCTTTGCAGTCTTGAAGCTGACTTTCCCCAAGTTGTCTACTGTGTTTTTGATTTCTGAATGCACTCACTACCACCAATCATTGCTGTTACAAGGACACTAGATGAAACAGTATAAATCCTCAGGTCTTCCAAATACACAAGATTCTCCTCTTATCAAGAAAGAGTCTTAGACTTCACTCTTTCCTGCTGAATCATTCTCTCAGAAGCTTGTTGCCCTAGGAAATTTCTTTCCTGGGTTCTGAAATGATCTGCTATTTCATCCAAAACCCACAGTATGTATTGGAATTTCTCACGTATTTTTATTTACCCCAGACCCACTGTCACTGCCTCCACTGAACTCTCTATTTTCATGCCACCTAAGCAGTCAGCTGTCCTACAAGAGCCTTCTGGTGCCAGGCTGTTAACTTTGCAGCTACCTGGCTGATCTCCAAACCAGTAAATGAATGCACCCACTAGTTCTCCTATATATGTATTTGCTTTAATTTTTCTTTAATATACAATTAAATATTATTAACAAATACAACTATTCAATCCACATATAGAAAAAAAGATTATGCATAAAACTAACTTCTGTTATTTCTAGTTTGGAGGGTTTAAGGTTTATATTAATTTCCACAAGGTCATATTCTTGCTGTGTCCTCTTTTGAACTAATTTTCTGGATTTTTGTTTTTGTTGTTATTTACTTAGTTTTAGTCATTGTGAATTTTATTGGTTGGGTTGGCTTTTTTCCACTATGAATCACTTCATGCATTCACTTTTTTCCATGTATGTTTCACATTTATCTTTTCTTTTAGCAATAGGTTATATTTCTACTTTTTTGTGATTATGGATAATTCTGATGGGTAGATTTTTGTAGAAACAAGATATCTGTTCCTATTAATAATATCCTTAAGGTATCTTCCTACTTGTGGGATAACTGGGTCAAAAGGTATAAACAATTTTGTAGTTCTTATAGCATAATATAATTTTGCTTTTTGAAAAAAATGTGCCAATTAACTGATAAATAGCATAGTAGAATTGTAAGTGTGCACGTTTTCTCTCAATCCTGCTCTGATTGCTATTTGACATCCCTAAAATATGACTTTTTTTCCCTCTTGGCAGAGAAGATGCTGGTCTGCATAGATGGAAGGAGTTTCCTCACTTTCAAGGTCCCAAAACAAATGAAAGAATAGACCCAGTCCCTATTCCTAAATTAAAGTTATGAAATGGGGGAAAAATCCAAAGTAATTTAGAATAAATAGCCTCAGACATCATACTAGAAAAATCTAAGTGCATTGAAGTAGATGTGTGTATTAATGTTGCACACACATGGCACATGTATTGCCAGGATTTTGATAAGCACATGAAGAGGCAAATCATGGAAACATGGAGCAATGAATCAAGAGCAGAAAACCTGGGTTCAAAACCCATGTCTGCCACTTACTCTATGACTTTGGTCAAGTTAATTAATCTCTCTGAGTTTTGACTCCTCATCAGTATAATGAAGGGTTTGGATTGGGGACTTCTGTGGTCCTACAAATCTGTCTGTGATGATCAATTAAACAATAAGCATTTATTAAATACCTATTGTGTGCTGACACAGAGTGGATATAGAAAAAAGTCCCTGCTCTCAAAGATCTTATATTCCTTCCAATAAATTAGACCACACACACACACACACACACACACACACACACACACACACAGAGAGAGAGAGAGAGAGAGAGAGAGAGAAAGTCCCTCCTCTTAAGAATCTTATATATTTCTTTTTATAAATTAGACCTACACACACACACACACACACACACACACACACACACACACACACACAGAAAAAAAGTCCTTGCTCTCAAGGATCTTATATTCTTCTAATAAATTAGACCATACACACACAGAGACGCAACACACTTCAGTGCTCTTAGATTTTCTAATATGATTATGTCTGAGGCAATTTATTCCAAATTACTTTGGATTTTTTCCCCATTTCATAACTTTTTTTAGGAATAGGGACTCCCTGTATCTATGCAAGCCAGCACCTTTTCTGCCAAGAGAGAAAGAGATTTTTATATACATATATACACACATACATGCACATATGTATATGTATGTATATATATACACACACACATATATATATGATCCCATTAGAAATATTCTTGGCAAAGATACTGGAGTGGTTTGCCATTTCCTTCTCCAGCTTGTTTTATAGTTGAAGAAACTGAGGCAAATAGGGCTAAGTGACTTGTCCAGGAGGCTAGAGTTCTGGTCTGGTGTCCTATCCATGCACCACCTAATTACCCTCCCTCCCCACACACACACTCACACACACACTCTTAGGCACTGCAAATGGATGATGACCTTTTTTCAGAATTGAATAGGAAGAGTTTAAATTAGACCAAATTTGGGGAATTATATATTCTTTAATGATTCCAAGCTGCTGACTGAGGCAAAATCCTATATTTTCTTTCAGTGCCTCAACTGTGTGACTATGAAACCTAGAAAATCAAGAATAAAAATTATAGATGACCCCAAGAGCAATGGACCTACAGAGAATAGATATACGTTGACTGTACCACATTACCCATAATGATTTGTGCCTTAAGGAAGTGCTTTAAAAGACCTAATCAAAAATATGATAGCAAAAGTAGGTGGGCCAATTGTAGAGCAAAAGTGAAAAATTCAAAGGAGAAATATATGAAAATACCTCTCCTTGCTTCTTTGAAGAAGTGGGGGACTGTATTAAGGGGACATTGCAACACTATGTATAAATCTTTTTTGGATATGTTGGTTAGTTTTGCTGAGCTTTTAAAAAAAATTCCCTTTAAAGTTTTACCATTATAAGGAATGATTCTGTGGGAGTGAGGAGCGGGGCAAGATTATAGTGGAAAATATAGAAACAAATGTTATCAATAAAAATGTGTTTTGAAAAAAAAGGAATGAGGAGCAATAAATAAACAGCTTGGGGATCACATTTGCATTCAAAAATATTAGAAGTAGAAGAAGACTTCCAAGGTATCAGACAGATCCTTTATGGGAATTTATAGAAATGTATAGATATAAATTTCAGGAAACAAGAAGGGGTGGTTGGATTGCCATCTGCAACACATCTGTGAGATCATGGGTTAAAGTGTAAATGAGAAACACTAAGAGTCAGCTAATGTTATCAGCAAAAACTGTTTTATAGGGAGGTCATGCTTAGATTTGCCCCCCCTTCTGGATTAATCAAAGCATGAACAAATATTCCATACCTGGCACCCATCCAACACATGGAACTCTATATAACATGATTCTAGCCATGTGTGAATGAAGGTCGTTATATTGTCCAGTGGTGAAATATCATCTAATTGGCTGAGGGGATAGAATAATTGATAACTCAGGGTTTGCTGCATCAGAACTGAGTGGATATACAAAAGGGGCAACCCACCCCTAAATTGTTCTATTTCCAAGAGGGCTTTGAGGAATGAGGGCTATTTTGGGCTGCCTCCTGGTAGAAGAATACCTGCTCTGTCTCCCACTGGGCAGTGAGCACATGGCTATTTCTGTCCCTTTCTGTTTATCTTTTCCTGAGATTAAGCCAATGAGTGTTCTAAGATGGGAGTGCCCAGCTGACCTGGTGAGTTCATGAGATCCAGAAGTCTGTGGGCAGTTGGAGCTGAATGGTAAAAGGAGCAGCATCCACCACAGGTAATAGTAATTTTTGATAGTGAGTGACTGCCTCAAGAGGAGAGATTCATTGAAGACTCAATGAAGACAAACATGGACAAACCCTGATGCAGAAAGACAGACACTTGAGGAAGGAAGAAGTTTCAAGAAGGATGACCCTTTGCAGCAGATAGGAATATCAATAATAGATTCAAAAAAGAATTCTCAAACCATAAAGTATCAAGAACTGGGAACTGCTCTTGACATATGAGTATTCTTCACATGTGCCTCATTAACATTATACTCTAAGTCTGTGGCCACTCTCACCATGTGTATATTTGTGTGAGAGTTTGCTTCGGACTTTTAGGGGGAATTTTTTTTAAACAACTGTTCTTACTATACCAAAGGGAAATATTTTTGTTTTGTTTTATTATTATTCCAGGGAGAATGTTTTGTACCAATTTTTTTTTCCTATAACACATTCATAAATACGTTTGCTTCAAAAAAAACCAAACTAATAAGAGCTATTGTCTGATAATCAGTGGGAAACATGCTGGTAGGGGCTTGTGGGCAACATCACTAGAACAGGGTTGCCTCTAGAATCCTGAAAGAGTAGTAGCAGCCACTCTCTGGGGACATGGCCTGCCAATGGGAACAAGAGTAGGGGAAATGGCCCCAGAGGTGATGCTATACTCTAATTGCACTTATCACCAGGACATGGATCCTCTGTAGGGAATTAGGCTGAACCCACTAGCTCCTTTCCACAAACTATTCAATAGGTATTGGATAACGACATCTCTTAATTTTTAATGAGTTGTACCTAGTTTAAAAACAGATAAAAGGGGTTCTTTGTGGCTAAGCCATTATTTACTTAAGAGAAAAGAAATATTTTCTGAAAATAGTTGATTTTATACCTGTAACATTGTAATGCTAATACTTGTTGTAGAAACACAGTTAAGAAGATATTATTTGGAAATTATGCAACCCTGAATGTTTTTGCTCCATATTTACTGGAGGATTTATTATGCTTCAGTAGAGAAACAATTCTCTGTTTGTGTTTTTTTCATATTAACAACCAAATTTGTATTTGTGCCAAAGCCTGAAGCTAAAACCTCGTCCTCAACTCACCCTGTGGTGATTGGCGCTAAATTGTCACATGTAAATGTGCCAAATCACTCGATACTGGGATTTGTGCCAGGAGAAGTCAACGACTACTTTCTAAGCCCACACTCTGAATTTTTAGGTTCAGGGAATCATGTGGGTATAATGCAAATGTGATTTCTCCAGCTTATTTTCCTTTGAGGAGTGTTTTCCTGTGGGAATAACAAACCTTAAGGCCCCTTTGATTATACTTGCAGCTTGCTGAGTAAATATATCATTTTCTCAAATGAATGGGATGGCAGAGGGAAGGGCCATCTAGACACTAGCACTTTAAATGTTGGATACATACATTATCTCACTGGAAACTACTTTGTGGAGTAGTATTTTACAGATGAGGAAACTTAAGCAAGCAAGGTAAAGTGCCTTGCCCAGAATCACCCAGTTAGTAAATGTCTGAGGATGGATTTGAACTCATGAACATGAGTTCCTGACTCCTCCAGACCCAGCACTCTCTCCTCAGCATCACCTGTCTGCCTAAGTCATGTCCCTATACATGCTACCTTCATTATATACATGTAAAATGGACTTTTTGAACCTACATGATATAGCACTGGGCATAGAGTCAGGAAGACCTAAGTACAGGTTTGGACTCATTTCATAGAGCTACAAATGCATGTTTTGGTTCCATGGGGAAGGGATGTATGTTCTCACCTCTTATTGAAGGACATGTAGGACCAGAAACTGCTTGTGGATTTCTGTGTATTCACATGAGGTTATATCAAAAATATTGGCAACTGAGCCAAGAAGAGCCATCTATTGAGAAGACACAGCCTCTTGTCTGTTTTGGAGATGCTCTTTCTTGGGACACAGTCAACCCTTCAAACTTTCAGCAAATAACACTAAATGGGATTGTTCTCCCCTAACCTTGTCCTACCAGTTATGACTACACACATATGGAAAGGAGAACTTGTGTTTGCCTAGATGAACTTGAGGTTGACCTTGGCTACCTCTTGGCTTATCATTTCCTAAGTGCAGATCATTGAATGGTGAGCCTGAGACTGGACCCCAAATCCCTGGCTGCTTCTGTTTTGTGTTTCTTTTCTTGAGTCCCAATCACTGAACGTGGATCCTGAGAAATGGCCATTTCCATCCTTATTATTGCTTAGAAGGTGATTATTGTAAAACTTCTCAGAGACAAAGAGCACCATCTCCAGGAGGGTTCCTAAAGTCAAAGCTATGTGTTGGCTTTGCCAGGAGACCTGGACTTGCTTAGACAGTAGAGATATAAGGTGAACATGAAATATCTTTGAGAAAGTCTACTTTCTGGGAAAGAACAGCAGGAGTGATGGGTTGCTTGCTGTTCCATGTTTTAAACAATTGTGGATATGTACTTATGAGTCTTTTGTGTTTTAACTATTTCCTTTCATGGAAGAGGAAATAAATATCTGTCCCATATTTGATAGGGAGTAGGCAAGTGGAAGCTGTTCCAGCCAAAGTGGATGCAAGATTGACCAGGATTCAGTCATCCAGTCAGAAGCATGGCTAATGTCTTTTCAATCTCCACTTGGTCTCTCTGCTCAACCAAGAACTGTTCCTTGGAGAGCCTTCCATTCTGGGTGGAGAATCACTCTCTTGATTAGTGCTTGCCCTTCCCAAAGCCCTGTTTAAAGTCATTTTTCACTTGACTCCTTTTCCACATAATTCCTCCACAGAAGCCTCCTGAACCTTCTCATTGTGATGGAGATAGCATCTAATGCTGTACAAAGAAAAGGGCAGTCAGAAACCCCAGAGAACCACTATGTACCCCCATCCATGCTGTGCTCTGGACAAAGTCCCAATTGTTTTACCTTTGTTATGGCTGTGCAAAAGTGTCTGAAACTGAATGACTTTTTAATAGGCTGAAATTTTCCTCTGGCACAAATAAAGCTTTGAGAAAGTATTATTGCTTTTTTTAATGCGAGCATTATAATTTACATAAGAATTAGAGAATTAGACTGCTCGACATCTGTCTTTTCATGTAACCTAGATACAATCCAGAGAACTGCATTTATACATAAATATTGTGCTGTATTCCTAAAGAGGAAAGAAAATCAAAGTTGAAGTAAGAACTTTACAAATTCTTATCCAAATATTCTCCAAAAATTAATATTCCTTTAAAAACATGGTATCTAGGGCAGCTAAGTGATACAGAGCATCAGCCCTGGAAGACCTGAGTTCAAATCTAGCCTCAGACTCTTAACTAGCTGAGCAAATCACTTAAACTCAACTGCCTCCAAAAGACAATCTGGCCTACTGCAAAATTGAAGAAGAGGTGCCCACTTTGGGCTACCGTAAACAACAGAGCTCAGACTAGGACTCAGCTCTATTATTTCCTAAGCTAGTGCTTTTCTATGATACAAAGATGACATGAATCAGTTTTCTTGCATCATCCTTCATGAAATAAAGTGCCACAAAATAATTCCTATTCTTGTGATAACATAATAAAATATGTCTTTGATGGAAGAAGCAATTCCTGAAATACAAAGTCAAGGTTCACTTTCCTGTGATAAGGTGAATCAAAGGATATAAGATTTAAAATGTCTGATCCTGTTTTAAATTTAATTTCTATATGACCTTCTCTTTGAAGAAAACTGGGGATGAGCTCCATCCTAAGCCTAGCACAATAGGGAAAGTTGCCTTTACAGGGTTTTAGAACAAGCTCTACCCACCTGTGTGACCTTGGACAAATTGTGTATAAAATGGATTGATTAAATTGGTTAATTCTAAAGTTTCTTTACTTCTGTTCATTTAAAGTCTCTAACTTCTCCATTTGTTGCTTGACTAAAAGTTCATTCTCATTCCCCTCCCCTTTTCTTTCCCTCCCCCCCCCCCAGCTTTTGGCTAATAAATTTCCTTCTTAACTTACTGCTTAAGAAAACACAAAATATTCTAATTATAGCTTTTCAGGTTATCTAGTTACTATTACCATGGAGACCCTGTCTCTCCAAAAGGAAATCATGGATTGTTAGAGGGTTAAAATAATAATAATTATTATTTTTGTAATTTTATCCATGAAAGAAACTTCATAGATGAAGAATTTATGGGATTGTCTCACAAATTGTCAGTTAGTATGAAAGTGTATATATAATCCTCTGCAGTCATTTCTCTTTTTCTCTGATGAGTCTGTTCCTTTCCTGCCAAAGCCATCCCTGTGTCAGAGTGGAAAAGCTGCATGTTAGGTTCCACATGGTCTCCACTGGAACCTATATATCTTAAAGCTTGGGGACAGAATCCTGGATCAAGAAACTAGAAGGGACTTTGGAGGAGATAGCATGGTGTAGCGAGTAAAATGATGGACTTGGCGTTAGGAAGACCTGGAACCAAACCCTGCTGCTTACGGTGGACATTTGTTTCCTTATCTGTAAAATGAGATGGTTGAAATGTGATGGCTTCCAAATCTCAATCTAGTCTACCACTGCGGGTTGCCATATTGACTTAGAAAATAACAATTAAAATTATCTATATTGTATTATATTTTTATTTATTTTGTTAAACATCGCCTAATTACATTTTAATGTGGGTCAGCTAGACTCTAGAGTTTTTCAGGTTGCTTAAGTATGACATCTCGAGTCTAGTTCAACCAATCCAATTACTGTTGAGCAAACTGAGAGAAGTTCTGACTTTGCTGAGATCACACAGGTAATTAGAAGAGGAGGATATTTGGATCAAAGCTTTCTGACTCCAAATATACCTCTCTTCCCAGGGCACCAGCACCAGTAAGCGATTCCATGAGGAGTAATGCTAGAGGGTTTAGCTTCATATATGTTTGGGCACTGAAAAAGACAGAGGACTTATCATTTTCTAGTTTGCTGTTCCTTCATGCATACAGCAAGCATTTATTAATATACTATAATAATATAATATACATTATTAATGTATACACAGTATCTTATATTAGGTTGGGGCTATAATATATATAGTATATATAATATATAATATAGCATATACTATATATATATGCTTCTATATGTAGCATATAGAAGCATATATACTATATATAAAATAGCATATATGTAGTATAATGCTATATTATATATATTATATATATATATTTATGTAATAGTATATAATATATACTCATGGAACCTAGAGGCTATTAATGCCCTTTTTGGTCCTCACAAGGGGAGGTACTCTGGAGAAGCTCCTGGAGTATATTCCAAAGACAAGGAAAATCTGATGGGACTCTGTCGCCCACATGCTCCTTCTAGATTTTCTTCATTACCCTAATGTGCAAGAATAGCATGGACTTTTGATTTTTAAAAATTTATTTATTGGGGCAGCTAGGTGGCACAGTGGATAGAGCACCAGCCCTGAAGTCAGGACGACCTGAGTTCAAATCTGGTCTCAGACACTTAACATTCCCTAGTTGTATGACCCTGGGCAAGTCACTTAACCTCAATTGCCTCAGCAAAAAGAAAAAAAAAAACTATTTATTTGCCTTACTGACACGTAAGGACAATGAAAGCATATAATTAGGATGGATTAAATTCAGTCTTTTTACCTGCTGTAAGGAACAATACCATCTCTCTGGGTTGACATCAAGATGAGGTCAGATGGAATTAGAAGAATGTAGCTGAGTCAAGATGGAGAAAATATTACTATCCAGTAATTCTTGACCTAGTGAATGGAGGGCTGGGTTCAGAGTCAGGAAGACCCATAGTCAAACCCTGCTTCTGACACACTGGCTGTACGACCCCGGGCAACTCACTTAAGGGTCTGAGGAGTCAGAAAGACTTGAACTGAAATCTTGCCTCAGATATTCACTTAACTTTGTGACCCTGGGAAAATCACTTAACCCTGTTTGCCTCAGTTTCCTCATCTGCAAAATAAGAATAATAATAGCATTTATCTCCCAAAGTTGCTGTGAGGATTATTTATAAAGTTCTTTCTATCCTTAAATTACTATGTACATGCTACCTTTTGTTACTTCCAGGTTGTCCATGATACAAAAAAGGTTAGCATTCGTGTTTCAAAGCCCAGATATGATCTTCATGCAATCATTTGAGAGAAGCATAATGCCATACAGAGATAATATGAAATAGTAGATAGAGAGCTGATCTAGTGTGGTGGAAAGATACCATTCTGGTATCATAAGACCTCCATTCAAAGCCTATACCTAACATTTAACAGCAGTGTGGCCATGGAAAAGTCACAACTTATCTGAGCAATAATTTTTCATTTGTAAAATTGGCTCCTTATTTCACAAAGGAATACTGGATAGGGAAAGCACCCTTCTCCCAAACCTTAAAATACTTTCCTTTTAGAGAAAGTCCTCGGCAAAGCTTCTAATTTTAGTCACCATTGCTATATATAATGATCAATTTGGAATCAGATTAAGCTTTTATTTTTTAAAATCTAAGAAGGGAAAGGAGAATTTCAAAAAATTCTGAAGAAAACTATAATAGGTAGAACTCTGGTCTTCAAATACCCTTATTCCAAGAAGGCAATTCTATTGTCAAGAGAGAAGCTACCATATGTGAGAATGTGGTGGGAAGGATTAAAGTTGATTCCATTGCATTCCAAGCATGGAACACAGCCAATGAGGCTTGGCCAAAGGGGAGAGACCCATAATTTTAATCAAGACATACTGAGGAAATGTGAGATTCTGAGTGAAGCCTTCTTGGACTACACATAGGGATAAATTCAACAGTGAAAAAAGCACTTAGAGGCCACTTTATGGAATATTGTGTTCTCTAGGGGCATGGTCAGTTGTTAAAGAATTGACACCTTAACTTGGGTAAATGTTGCATAAATGACTAGAATATAATTCTAGAGTGAGTGTGGAAGAGTCCAGTATAGACTACATATGTATGACTTGACTTATTCTCCCTCCCACATCTCTTATATTAGAGATACAGGTTTATGTCTATTCTCTGCTATTGAACCATACAGCAAGCATATCACATAGTACTTGGTATAGTGCCTTCAATGCCTTGCACACATTAGGCACTTGAGCATTATTTGCTGAGCAAGTGAAAGAATAAATAAAATTCAGAGTAAAGGAAAGGACTTGGTTGGGTAGAGTCAGTCTAGAAAGACTTTTTCCCCTCAAAGATATATCTTAAATAAATATTGGAAAGGTGTGTTTTCTTGAATAACAAATCACTCTGAAAAGATATTGCTTGGAGATGATGTTCTACATAGATTATAGATAATGAAATCAATCAATCAATCAATACACATTTATTAAAAGTCTGCTTTGAGATGACAGACATATAAAGGCAAATAATTAAACTGTTTCCTGTCCTCCAAAAGTCTAGTCTCTTCATACTAGAGAGGAAGGGCAGAAGATTAGCACCATGTTGCAATAATTAGCTTATTAAAGCCTATGGGGAAATATACAGTAATATCTTTTTAGCTCTCCATTTAGGCAAAGGTTGAGCTTCCTGCCAAACTTTACATATCACGCATACATACACATATATGTATATTTATATGTATGTATGTGTAAAGTATAATTAAATACTTCAATAGATAGTAAATATAGCATACTACATAGAGTATGTATTTACTAAAATAAATAATATAGTAGATATTTTACCATATATACACTTGTACATTATAATATATAAACATATCATATATATTTATTTATATAAACGTATATGTTTATTTATATTTTAGATGTATAAACATATCATATATATTTATTTATATTTTAGACCAAGACTGGGTTCCCTACCAGACTTCACACAGATAGACATAGATATATACAAACATGTCTCCTCTCTCTCTCTCTCTCTCTCTGTCTGTCTCTCTGTCTCTGTCTCTGTCTCTGTCTCTCTCTCTTTCCTAGCTCTCTCTCCTCTTACCTAGTTAGCCCCTGGCCTCTCTTTGTGGCTAAAACAGGCATAGGACCATAGAGATCCTCAGGGACCTCAGAAGTCATCTAGTTCAATTCTCTCATTTTACAGATGAGGAAGATGAAGTCCAGAAAGAAGAGGGCATTTAAAGCCCTCCACAATCTGGTTCCCATCTTCCTTTTCAGTCTTATTCATTTTATTCCCTTTCACACTTTCTCCAGTCCAGTCAAATTCCCTTGACACAACATTCCACCTTCTCTCTTTGATCTGATTGTCCCCCATGTCTGGGACACACTCACTCCCTAACCTCACACCAGGTACACTCTCACATGGCCCAGATGCCTCTTGGAAGCCCTGGCTGCTGCCTTAAATAAATACAGCTCAGGCTCTTCCTGATTCTTTCCACCAGCTCCTTTCCACCTCAAAAACTGTTAATACTCTCACCCTCTTTGAATTATTTTGCATTTGCTCTGTATATACTTTGATTAGAATATACATGTCTGTATTCCTCCTTAAAGTGTAAGCTTCTTGAGGTCAGGCCCTGTTTTGTTTTTGTCTTTATACTAACTTCCTCCTTATTCCCCTCCAACATAGTTCTTTATGCTTACTAAATTGTTCAGCAAATGTTTGAAAAATTGAATTGTTATTCTCTTAAGTCATTGAATAAAATGAATGTGTCTCATCTCACCTCCAAATTTTCTATTCAATCCTTAAAAGAAAATAATATTTAATGGCTGGGTTTATAATTCAAGTGGAATTAAAAGTTACAGAAACAGGGTCGACCAACAGGCTACTGAAATAACCCAACTGAGGGGTAACCACAGTAAGTCTCAAAGGCCAGTTTGTTCAGTAGGAACCAGACCTAAAACCAGACAGTGAATCATTGTGTTCCAGGCTTGTGACTGATCTTAAATGGCCTGCGAGTGGCAAGAGGAATCAAAAATCTTAAAAAGAAGCCATGGGTAAATCAGAAAAGCAAAGGATCAAACAAAATGTCCTCTGGACTCTGAGAGGACAAATTGTATTTCACTGGGCCTGGCGGTATATATAGGAACAACATGTTCAGGTCAGCCATAGTCAAGTGTTGATGATGAAAGAGAAACACACATACTTATAGAGAGATTTGCTAAGGTTTCTAAATTAATTGATCAATCAATCATGTTATTAAGTAATATATTTATTAGGTGCTTACTATGTGTTAGACTCTATAGTAGAAGATGAAATATGAATTAATGAATTAATAAACCAATCATGCTATTAAGCAATAAATTTATTGTATTTATTATGTGCTAGACTATACTAGAATATGAAATGTGAATTAATAAATTAATCAATCAATTACTTTATGAAGCA